>JAUTXW010005212.1:750000-1302440 GCA_030620095.1 Kuschelorhynchus macadamiae
TACCAATTAATGATTATCCACAAAAGTTTTAGAAAAAATTGCCAAATCTTTGCACATTATCATGCTTCTCGGATGAGGTAATAACAAAAAATATGCTATTATTTGTGCTACTTTTTCATCGCTCAAATGGCATTGAAAGAAAATATTGCTTTTAGCACTTTTAAAAAAGGAACATAAAATTTTTTTCGTTTTTGGATACTTCTAATAACAGTTACTGCAAATATATGTCAGCTTCTGAATATTTAGATGTTTCACATTTCTACAAGTTGGGCATGATCTAGTTGCCATAAATGTACTTTTGTCTAGTAAATCAGTAACAAAAACGACATTAAAGTAATTTCTTATATTTCTCGATGTCAAGTTCATTGGAAACCTATTAAGTCCATCATTTTTAGGTTTAGCAAAAAAAATTATGCAAATCTATGTTGTCACTTAAGAAAAGAATATGAAAAAAATTGCTTAATGCATTTTTTCAGTTTCATTTAGTTTTACTGAAAATAAAACTTTAAATAGTCTGGCTTTACGGTACTGAACTGCTTTTTATAGCTAAACCACAAACAAAGTACTTACCAAAAATGTTGTCTATTTTCAAGTGAAATATATTTTACAAAACAAAATAGCCAATCAGAATTTGATATTGCAAATATCTTATTGTTTTGTTGAACAATTTACGTGTCAAAATATTGGCTTTAATGTATGTAATAATACTGTATAATACAAAATATCAATATTCCTATGCTGAAAAAAGCATGGATCCCTCTTGTATACCCACCTCTATTGTGCGTGATACTCGTTATAAAAGTTCCAACAAAATATTTGAAACACATGAAATGCAAAAATACGTGTGGAATGGAAATATATTCTGGAAAGTTAATTATTTATTAAACAATTAGCATCTATTATAACTTAAGAATCTGTCGTTAATTTCTTATTACATTTACTCTAAACATTCTGTTCACCTTTTCAACAGCTATTTGTGTACGTACAATCGAGTACATTGCAAAATGCTGTCTGCATTTAGTTTTGAGAAAAAAGTAAAGCACAAATGGGACCTAAATAGATTATCTAAAGTAGATCAGGCCCACGATTTCGATGTTGGCTAGAAGGTTTGGAAACTATAACACATGATATAGTTTGTCTGCCTTTATCTTGAACGTCTTTCTGCCTATCTCTCTAAGGCAGGATTTATCAAATTTCTTAATTCGTAGTCGTATTTTTATTGTTGTTGTTGTTGTGTTTATTTAAGATAAATATTAAATTTTAAAAGAGGCCTTGAAAAATTCGTAAATTTTAGCTTTTACGAATTAAGAATTAGCAATACGTATGTCCAAAAAAAAAACAAAATAACAAATTAAGGATTAGGAATAGAAAATAAGACATTGGGTATTTAGGGAGAGCAAAGGGGGAAAATGCTGAAATTACTACTATCCGAAGCAAAATATTTTAAACTAATAAGTATTTTATAGTACCCTACCACGTTTTTATAAGTGAAAATTTATTTTTATATAGTCGTCACTGATTTTGATTGATTTTTTGTTAATAAAAGTCAAGGAATTTTTTTGTTTAGTAGTTGTTTGCCCTCCCCTGAAAGCCATTCTAAATACGCCACTGAAACCATTATTCAAAATAGAGATAAAAATTAACAAATACGTATAAAGGATTAAGAACTGAGAATAAGAAATATGAATTAAGAAGTTGGATAAACCTAATCTAAAACTAGGGACACATTTCTTTGTGTGTATTGTAGCGCGTGTAGATAAATCTGATGGTATGCTGCGGGGCGCGATATATTATGGTGAAATCTGGGTTGATCAGACATCGTGACACATTCAATACATTTTTAATTATTGTATAAGCAAGTACCATACATAAATGAAATTTCTACTTTTTCTTCAAACATGCCTGACGAGCTTGATATTTTAACAAATATAAATACCTGCTTTTTATTTAGATATCAATGTAACTATTATTTATATTATGTTGATACGGCATATACATACTACAAACTATTTTACAACAAAGGATAGCAAATACACAGCACGTCAGAAAAGTGTGTTCACGGTCCATTACATCATATATAAATAAACACAGAGAAATGTGTCCCTATCTTAACAGCTACGGCACCGTTGTAGCGTACTCTCGCGCAAATTTTTTAAACTTCGCAATACCAAAGCTACGACAAACTATTTCTTATAAAATATATCTGATGAAACTCTAAAAATTAAGCCGTTTTGTCCCTATTTATATTTTTCTTTTTTTTCAGGTGAGAGCAAAAACGACTAATACAAGACGCTAATGGCCATATAATTTCACCTTTAAATCCAAAACAAAGTAAGTAGTAAAAGCATTGTGTGCCATACGCTATTAAATTTCTTGCTTTTGTCCTTACATAAATGAGTTGCAAAAGGAGAGATAAGTGATAATAAATTCTTGGGTTAATTCTTTCCCTTCAAGTTGTTCAAGATTTTAAAGTAAATCATTTTCGATTATTAATTAATGTAACCTCCGTCCTTGGAATACTAAAAAAACTATAAGCCTATATAAGTCTCTCCCGTTTGTAGAGATACGAGATCCTGAATATGGAAAATTAACCGATAAAGATGACAAAGTGCATAAATAATAATTCTAATGATAATAATAATAACAATAATAATAATAATTAAATTAGATATGAAAAAGTTTATATAGATAATTCAGAATTTGCCACAATTTATATTTCCATCTTTGAGGGTAGGTAAGGTTTAATTAAATAATTATTTAAACTAAACGTGCATTCTTAGAAGATAGACTTTGTGCGCGCTATGTCAACGACATGGATGGTTTTATTCCATCATAAAGGCAGGTTTACGGGGATTAGTCTCTCATTTATTTTAACAAAAAAAGTTTATATAAATATGAGCCCCAACGGCTTCATTTTGAATAAACAATATAACTAATATAGATTTTAATTCTAGGGCATCAAAACAATTACAATTTAATTTGTTTTTTCGAAAACCAATGCTTGAGTCAAAAATTATCAAGAGACATTTTTGTGTATGCAGAGGATTGTAGTGAGAAGAGGGTAGACAAATAAAACCACTGTGGTATTTTCTATCTCAACGTTTCGTTGTTAATTACCACTTTCTCAAGGGCCTATAATATAGAAAAAGAAGACACATTACATTTGGTCGTACTAGAAGAAACCTGTAATATATAACGTCAAAAATTGTAACCCTATTTAAAAACAATTAGGAACACTAATAAACCAAAAACACATTAACACACAAATAAATCACAATGTTTGACTTACCAATGCCTCACGCGGTCTGGATGCGTTTATGTTTCATATATGATATAGGAAACCTCAAATCGATATGAAGTTAGGGACGTGTTTTCATATTCGATGGTGGATCCACTAGAGGCACCGTAATTCCACCAAAGTGTCTTTAAATTTATGCTGGTTGATTTGTTATGCCATCAGTCAGTGTTTTTATATTCACCAAATATTTGCGGTGGCTCCACCATAAATGCAACATTTCCCCTGACTCTAGGATATGGTTGATTTGATGGATGATTAAGAAGTAGGAAGAAATGTCAAAACAAAGGCAAAAGTTTATTATTTTTCTTTATCGCTGAGTTGTGTACAATTCTTAACAATATAATCAAGTATTCAACTTGTAGACCATTCAGATGGACACAAATATATTCATATAATACATAATTAACTTCTAAAGAAATTCAGGAAATATCAACAAGTAAATTTATTAAATGTACTTTTATTGTTATTTGTTTTAGCACATAAAGCTCATTATTTTATATTCAGAAAAGTATGATTTAAAACTAAATAAATTGAAACAAACAGTATTTCACCAAACTATTCTTAAACTGCATGTTTGACCCAACACTGGTTGATTTTGAATGACGTCATCCCACCACTGCTTCAATCCACCACACCAAACTGGTAAATATAAAAATGCAAGTAGATCTTTTAGCATTAGGGATGTATCGCAAATACTGTTGTACACCAAGACATAAACTTTAAATAAAATTACAGATTAATTAACATAGGTGGTCACAAATTATATTATAAAATATAGCAGAAAATAGAAAGAGGTGAAGAAAAAAAACATTGGACAAATGAGGGCGAATTGTAATTTTTTAATATTTTATTTGAAAATGCTTTTTATATTTATTTAATATTGATGAATAACAGGAACTTAAATTGTTGGTGTCTATTCTAAAATGTATCGAATTATTCATGTTAATATTTATCATTTCCCCAATATTACGCTTAACATATTTTTTTTCTTTATCAAAAATTATAGTTTGTGAAAAATCAAACTGAAGTCCCGTGTTGGGATGATGAAGGCTGAGAGCTATTGTCCCTATTTTATTTTTATTATGACAGTCGTTTATATGCTCTCAGACGATCTTTTAGATTTTTTTAGTCTGGGCCATGTAATATTTATTTTGGCATTGGGAACAAAGAATGTCGTTAATTATCATATGACCGTTTTAACACTGTAAAATACAAATTTGCACTGATTGTTAGTATCCTTAAAACACTTCTGGATTTTAGTGAACAATCCAGGTATAAAAAGAAAATAATATTGTTTATTACTATTAATGTCACCCTTTTCTTGCACATTTTTTAAGTCTAGTAATAATTTGGTTTATGAAATTAAATTGATACTAAATTTTAATTTTAAACAACTAAAATGTTCTTCTAAATAATAGTTATCCACTTAATTTCATAAATCAAATTATTGCTAGACATAAAGGAAGAAATGGGTGACATAGAGACAACAGCTCTCAGTCCCCATCATCGCAACACGGGTCTAAAACCATAACTTTTGCTAAAAAACAAAATTATGTTGACCGTAATATTGGAGAAATGATATATTGAAAATTACAATTCTCCCTAGTCTGTCCAATGATTTCTTCGCCTTTTTCTAAAGTTTATGTTATTTATTATTGACCTTTATATAATACTGTACTGTCTTGTTGTAGCAACAGTATTTGCCATACATCCCTAATGCTAAAAGATCTAACTTCATATCAGTTTCCTATCAGTCGGAAGTGAAACATTGTTTATGTTAAAAACTATAAAGAATTTAGGGTTTATTTGCTACGATTTTGGGGTCACCTTATGGAGCTATATAAATATAAGTACACTCAAATAAAATATAAAGTCATCCAGATCGCAGGGACCTCATTACCCATTAAAGAAAAAAGAGAGCCCGCCAGCCCGCTGCATCAAAATGCGTTTATGTAATTTTTCTTGTCTGATTTTATCAGTAAAGTAGGTAGTTTTTCTGTTTTATTATATGGAAAAAGGAAGGGGATAAGCTTCTGATACTATATGAAAGTAAGGACTTTTTTTTTATTCGTCACTTTTTCTATGAGCTTGGGCCGGTAAATATGTTCGGGCGAAAAATGAGTAATCCGGCACTGACTGCAATGCTTCTAGGGGATAGGACCGATAGTCGACCTAGGGCCGCAAAACTTGTAGATCCGGTACTGCAGACCGCATGAGGTATTGATAAGTCAAACATAGTGATTTATTTATGTGTTAATATCTCGGTTAATATGTTTTCGATTACTCTTGTTCCTCATTGTTTTTAGATGCGGTTAGGTACAAGTTTTGAAGTTAGATAGGTTTCTTCTAGAACGACCTAATGTAATGTGTCTTCTTTTTCTATATTAAAGGCCCTTGAGAAAGAGGTAATTAACCACGAAACGTTTGGCCCGCCCTCTTTCCAATATAATCCTCTACCTTGGCTAATTGATATATTGCTATACAAATTACATGTTTGTATATATTTTCAATTAAATTAACTTCAGAAGCAATGAAGTCAAGAACTAATCAATAACGTAACCGTTTTTTTGCACTAAAAATAAATAGAAAAGGTTCACCATATCTGCTCGTATAGGTGGGCAGAAAAACAAGAACGTTATTTCTAATGATAAGCATGTCTACATCTATCTTTTCGATTTCCGAAAGAGTAAAAATTTCCTTTAAATAAATTTAATGCTCTCGCCACCTGCTGAGTAGGTGGTGGCGCACTCCATCGGTTTTACGCCCAAATTAAAGCATCTATTAAATAGTGCATTCTGGTGTTCTGTATACCTGTGTAAGTGCATGGGTATTGCGAGAGGCAAAGGCCAATGTCTAGCAATAGATAAAAAAAGGTGGGGGTGCTGATGATATGTATACAGAATAATTTCGGGACTGTGTAAGAATAAAGGCGACCCGTTTAACAGATACCTAGATACATGCTGGTAGAGCAACATAAATGAATTGCATCAGCTGTCAAATGCTTATTCCATTTTACTCATATTGTAACATAATCGAATAAAATCTTTTCACAGTCTAAATTTCAACATTTAAAGAATATTTTTCACGTCAAATTAAAAGATATGCATTTCTAAGGGATTGAATTTTCACATTTCAAACGTATACTCTTAAGCGGTGACAGCAGAAATCCCGTTTAGGGGAATAAGATACAAGGCAAGTATATTTAATAAACATGTTATTTTATGTATTCCTTTTTTCTATATGTTTCTTTGGCGCATTCTGCCTTCTCCCTTGTTTATTATACTAATATAATTTAAAAAAAAAAGAAGTTTATTTGCCGTTCTTGTAAGAAAATAAATTAACTTTGTATTAAAAGATTCTGAATACAATAGATTAGCTATAGTACCTACTTTTTCCTGAATGGAAGGTTCGAACTCAAGGGCCGAATACTACAATTAATCATGGGCGCCGAGAGTAGGGGGTGGGGTGGGGTCAGTTGTTTCCCCACAGGAATGTCACTGCCCCCTCCCGGAAAAGTTAATTATCACTCTGGAGATAGAATGGTTACTTTTTGGTAAAAATCCAGGATGGTGGAACGCAGTGACGGCCTCACAAATTGCTAAAAAATCGTTATTAAGTGTACACTCAAGTTTTGCACAAAAGTCGTGTAATATGTAAGGATAAACTGCTAAAATTTTGAAGTGAAGCCATTGTGGAGGAACAAAATGACCGCCTATGCAATGCTTAAAAATTACTTTTTCTATTACCTTGAAATTTTGCATAAAAAATCAGTGTGAAACGGTAATAAACTGGTGAAACTGTTAATAAAATGTTAAAACATTGAGTAAAATTCCATTTCCTCGAATAAAACCTTCTTTACCTGTCTTCGCGGGCAGGCGAGGGTAATGTGTTTAACAGTCATGTATGTAAGTATGTATCCATTGTTTGTTACGACCACAGGTAAACGCCTAGGTAACCGATTTTTATGAGTGGAACATCAAAAGATTCGCCTGTATCCCGCGAGAGTTCTTAGCTATGTTTTTGTAAAAAAAATTAAATGGCGGAAGTAATAAACCGTTTTGTCCAATATAAAAGAAATAAATATTTTTACTCGCATTTTTTATAAGTCATAGTTCGGCAATTAATGGAAGAGCTCACTGAGACCATTCTAAATATATTTACATTGTAATATAGTATAAAGGCTGTCCCAAATAGAAGCAAATTATCTCTCGTTTAGCTCTAGATTCTAAGCCTTCCTGCCTGCGTATCAGTACCTCCTAAAGCAAAAATGAGTGTTCACGTCAAAACTTAGATTTACATTTTTTTTTGTCCTGGGTCAAGGAATTGGGTAAAATCAAATTTGAAACAAAAATCATTTTTAAATATAAAAAGTGTGCTTTGTTTACGCGACGTCAGAATAGCCGTTTTGACAAGACGGACTTTTTAATCCGACAGTTTTCCAGAAATTCGCAAATATCTCCACAAATATTTTTAAGGGCGGCAAAAATGGATAATGATTGAAAAGAAGAATAAATTATACGGACCCCACCCCAATTTTGTAAGTTCTAAGAAATATTTCATTTTTTACTAAATAAACGAAATTATAATAAAAATAATAAGTAACTTAGCGGGGCAAACATGCTATGGGAGGAAATGCTTTCTTCGTTATACGTTTGAATATTTTTTTTTGCTTTATACATGATACCGGGTACCTATATAAAGTAAAGTCTGACTTATTTTATTTTAATACATTTTGTGGTTTCTTTTCCTATGTTAATATAATAGTTCTAGACAGGTGGGCTTTTTTCAAATTAATTATTAATTAATTATTGTAAGAACGCAGCCGATGCAAGCATTCGGAAAAGTGGCCTTTATGAAACTTACACTACATAATGCTTAACATTCCATCAACTTCAAATAAATAAAGTTATAACTCCAATAACCCTGCGAAAACTATGTCAGGTAAATAAAAAAAATTATGCACACTATTAAAGATCTCTAATTACATCATAATACATTAATAATTACAGAAGTACACATTACTATATTAATAGGAATAAACACCAGGTGTTGCCTTTTTAGATGCAAAGTACTGAGAAGGTATTTTACAATCCTATTTTGACCTTTTTTGATTCTGTTGAAGTAAAACTCTATACTGTAGAACAGTATTCTAAAACACTCCCAACCAATGAGTTATAAAGACACCCAATTGCTTTGGTATCAGATAGTTTTTGTATTGTAATATAAAAACTTTAAGAACAATAGTATCAATATCAGATTAAAAGTTAGATTTTTATCAAAAATGAAGGTCGGAGAAAGAAGTAGCAACTTCAAGACTTCTGTTATCTATGAAGTAGCTGGAGTATATGGGATTAATTCGTTTATGAAAACAGAGCCCTTTACATTTTAGAAATAACATGCAGATGATTAGTGCAGCACCATTTGACGAGCCTTTCAATGTTAAACTGTAGTGGATTGAAATCAGAGCAAACTGGTGGTAATAATTTTAAGTCATAAGTCATAAATATGATTTAATCCACTCGAGATAGTTTCAAGAAAAGGCAATTTGCACCAATTTCCGTATTAGAAGCTGATTGCAAACACTGTCAACAGCCTTGGATATATAAGTAAAAATAAAATCAATCTGTTGGCAAGCCTCAACCGATGTCATTAGGTAATTCTGAGATATTGCAAAGTTTTTAGTCTTTGATCGAACACAATAGAAAATATCATCGGTGAAAATTGCCTGAAGCATCTTTGGTATTTGTGAGAGTAGTGGAGATTCCATTTCGACAAGCGTTCTTAGAGAGATCAAGGTCCTTTATTTTATTACACATTTCTGCTTCAATAAAATCAATGTTGGTGGTAATTGTGGTCAACAACTTATGGTACCGATCTTGTTGAAATCTAAATTGTGACGGTAGAAATAGACTGAAAGTGAGTAGCAAAGCATAGGCTAAATAGTCAACATGTTCGGTCCTTTTATATTTTTTGTATAGGCCATTCTTTTGTCCAATAAGCTACGATTTTCTTGAGGTCATAACTATTGATATAATGAAATAAAACCTTATAGAAGCATTCAACTATTTTGTTTATGTCAGATTCGGATGATAAGAGATAAGAAAGACCAGAAAATAAATTGTAACACTCCTGAGGTGGATATAAACATCTTAGTATCAAACTTTTGTTAGCCGCACGCATAATAACCCATTTTCTAAATAATTGTTTACTGAGGAAAATAATAAATAACATAATTTATTTTATTTAACGACTATGTAAATAAAGGTATGGAAAATAAATAATAGTAATAATAATATAAAAATGAATTAAGAACAAATAAAAAATCGTTAAATTCTCATTTACCCAGAATTTTCAAACACTCCTGAGGTGGATATAAACATCTTAGTATCAAACTTTTGTTAGCCGCACGCATAATAACCCATTTTCTAAATAATTGTTTACGGAGGAAAATAATAAATAACATAATTTATTTTATTTAACGACTATGTAAATAAAGGTATGGAAAATAAATAATAGTAATAATAATATAAAAATGAATTTAGAACAAATAAAAAATCGTTAAATTCTCATTTGCTCAGAATTTTCCTGGTACAGGATTCTACCACACTCCGATAACACTTTTTATGAATCGATAGAGTTGTTTGTTAATAACTTTTTAAAACATTGAAATGAATTACAGTTTATTGAATTTGTATAAAGTTATAACCAAATAATTACAAAAGGTGAATTTACCGATTTTATTTTTATTAAGATCAGATCCTTATTTTTCTTTGAACGATTTATAATACTCGCATTAAAATATTGCCAGTTCATTCCTATAATATCACACTTAGGTTTTATGCAAAATTCGAAGTCATTTGGATTTTAATATTGATTGTTTAAAGTAATTTATTTTTATATCTCGCTCGATTTTTGTGATTAATTTAAAATGAATTCGTTAATTAGCATTTTTAATACTGATTTTTAAAACATTTTGTGCCGCCGTATTTAGTTTGTTGGATTACGATTGATTCTAGTGCACAATTTGCAGTCAATTGGATAAGTAGTTTTGTTGTAGTGTTTTTTTTTCAATTATGTATTGTTCCGTCATATTCGATTTTTACCAAAATGAGAGCGGTTCATCCCCATATGAACCTTTTTTTTTTGGAAAAATTTGAAATCGGGTGCGTAGTTTTTTAGTTATATGCCATGAATTGACAAACAGACCGACAGATAGACCGATAAAAATCGAGAAACATGTTTTTCCCTGTTTATGGATACTGAAGATATGGAAAAGAACTGAGGGTGATTTTTTTCACGATTACAATGCTTAGTGGGAAGTAAAACGGCTCAAAAAACAGAGACAAGTATTTCACCCTGCATATAAATTTTAAATACACTTTACTTAGGAAAGCATGATTAGGGAACAGTAGAAACTTGTGGTTTTTACATAAAACTAAAATTTTGTAAAAATCGAAAGGTTAGTAACTTCTGCCGAAAATTAATCCGTTCTTGGGCTTGGATGTCACAGCAGGTGGCTAAGGTTACCTACGTAGAATCGTCAGATGTTGACCCTAAATTTTGGGCTTTTCTGACCGAATTTGCAAATGTGTGGCTGTCTCCTACAGTACATCCACGTTTGTTTTGTATGATTTTTATCAACTTGGTTATACCGCTCTGCTGATGAAGTCTAATAAGACAGAAACACGTGTAGCGCGGTTACCATACTTCATCTTTTTTTTTGCGGACATGCCCACGATTTATTTTCCTTTTATTGATTTGGGCTTCGATCTCATGGCAGATGGCTAAGGTTACCTCCGTAGAGACGTCAGATGTTGACGCTAAATTTTGGATTTTTCTGGCCGAATTTACAAATGGGTGGCTGGCTCCTGTCAGTGGATCCACGTTTGTTTTCTTTAAATTTCTTTACTTCTTTCAACTTCGTTATATCGCTCTGCTGATTAAGTCTAATAAGACTAAAACACGTTTGGCGCGGCAACCATACTTCACCTTTTTTTTGCGGACATATCAACGATTCATTTTCCTTTTCTTTAATTAGAATTAATCAGCACAGTCACCTCTCTTTTTTTGATTGATTCCCTTGGGCTTGTAAGGTTATCTCTGTAGAGACATCAGATGTTTGTCCTAAATTTTACAATCAGATGTTTGTCCTAAATTTTACAATCAGATGTTTGTCCTAAATTTACAAATGTGTGGCTGGCTCCTGTCAATCATTATTAAAAATTACAAATTTAACAAACGAAGAACAATAAAAGTTTCTGACCCAAGTTCAGTTTCATTAACTGTTACAATGGCACTTCATTTCCAGTCAACCAAAATTACTTACATTCGTATATATTCAAAGATTTTGTCTTATAATTTTTGAATAAAATAACTTTTTTTTTCAAATAAAAGTTACTCAAAAAAATTAGAGCTTTTCAAACGTGAATAATAATAAAAGATGTCACAACAGCCATTTTAAAATCTCTATTTTTTTTTATATGAAAAATGTACCATTTAGTACCTTCTATCCATATTTTGACTTGCACTTCTTGTTTTCCCATGATAAGCCAGGTGCGCCCAGTTTGGGACACCCTGTACAGTCATTGTTTAACGTTAATGTTTATAAAGTGTTTTCAAATTTTTAATATATGTGTTTTGGATCTTACCTTCTTGAGTGATAAAAGTAAAAAAATGTATTATGTTTATAATTACATATTCAATTTTAAATGTTTTATGTAAATTGAAATATGCTATTGGTTTAGAGTATTCACTTGTGTTAGGGTTAAAGTTAAAAGCTGAAAGGTTAGAAATGACTATAAAGTGCCGCCTGCAAACATTTTCTTTCTTTTTAAATATGCTCTTAAAATCTACAACTTATTTGCTAATGCCATGTATTTCATTTGATATCACCGGACATTTCTTTTTGAACTGTTTAATTTGATTCAGAAATTATTGTTAATATTTCAACCTTGTTTCCTAAACGCTAGTGGCGTTTTAAATAATTAGGGACCCTTTTTATACTTTATGTAAATAAGGCTTGTAATGCTGACACAAATACAAATGTTGGACGGTTCCGGCATGTTTTAAAGATACGATGTTTCCATTTTATCAGAAAACCCTAACATAAAGCACACAGTTTCTTTTTGAAATGTTTAATTTGACTGAGAAATTATTGTTAATATTTCAACCTTGTTTCCTAAACGCTAGTGGTGTTTTAAGGAATTAGGGACCTTTTTCATACTTTATGCAAATAAGGCTTGTAATGCTGACACAAATACAAATGTTGGACAGTTCCGGCATGTTTTAAAGATACGATGTTTCCATTTTATTAGAAAACCCTAACATAAAACACGTATGGGTAGGTGAAAAGCAAAATGCCAACGTATAAACCCTTGTTTGCGAAAGTATCTGCCCAATAAATTAAAATTTGAAAGAGTTAGCCCCCGAATTTTCGGCTTGGGACGTTGGGCCTCCAGATAGTTTTATTTTGGTCATTTGCTTTTTAAACCTGATATATATTTCAATATATTTGATCCTGCAAACGTATCCAACTTTTTGACCCACATTTGTTACTTTAGGTCAGAGATACGAATGTCACTAAAATAAGGGAAACTTCGGACATTGCTTAAAACATTATTACAAAATGAAATATGATTAAACAAATAACTATTTAAAAGGGCCACCGAAAGAACTCTTAATCGAAGAACCAGCCTTAACATTCCTTTAAGTTTATTGTCTTAATCTGTTCACCTGTTCTGCAGTTAATTAAAATGCAGAAGAGGTATAATAGTCGGGAGCCAGTGAAAATTTTACTCGCGTCATTTATGAATGGATTATAATAGCAGTAATGGAAATTTGGTGTATATCCTGAATGTGTTAGAAACCATCGTCTGGTAACTGGGCGATAGACCAACGATGCGGAGAGTATGTTTAAATTTAAAAAAAGAAAAACGATGAAACTACATTATTTTTAATTTGCTGAACAAAATGTAATGAACAAATGATGACAGACGTTTTTGTTAGATCAAGGAAGGTGTCAAATGTGGTCAAGGTTGAATATTTACACTTAGTATTAAAACTGATAAACCCCGCAATAAGAAGCTATGCGTTAGAGAGCGAGAGAACCTTCTAACACATATTGGCGTAGCGACGGCCACAGGAAATGAGGGGTAAGATCTGCATAGCTGTTCTGCAGTTAATTAAAATGCGGAAGAGGTATAATAGTCGGGAGCCAGTGAAAATTTTACTCACGTCATTTATGAATGGATTATATTAGCAGTAATGGAAATTTGGTGTATATCCTGAATGTGTTAGAAACCATCGTCTAGTAACTGGGCGATAGACGAACGATGCGGGGAGTACGTTTAAATTAAAAAAAAAAGAAAAACGATGAAACTACATTAATTTTAATTTGCTGAACAAAATGTAATGAACAAATGATGACAGACGTTTTTGTTAGATCAAGGAAGGTGTCAAATGTGGTCAAGGTTGAATATTTACACTTAGTATTAAAACTGATAAACCCCGCAATAAGAAGCTATGCGTTAGAGAGCGAAAGAACCTTCTAACACATATTGGCGTAGCGACGGCGACAGGAAATAAGGGGTAAAATACATACACGAAATAGGTATAAAAGTTGTTTTAGGGGGGCAAGAAAATGATACTACTCAAAATTGCTATTACCTGTTAATGAGTTCGAATATACAATATTTACCTGTCAGGTACGACGATACTAACATGGATCGTAAGAGACACAGAGTAATATTTATTTAAGTAGGATGCTAATTGAAAAGCAATAAAAGTTTTTGTTTCAATTTGTCAAAAGAAAAATTTAAGACAAAATATAAAATTGGGTTATCAGAGACATGAAACATTTTCTTTTAGTTGTAGCTTACGCTATAACGATAATAAAAACTCAGATACGACAAGAGTCCTATTGTTTTGATAACTAACATAATAACAACTAAAAAAATTTCATTTTTGTAGTTTTCTTATTTTTATGTTTTTTTTTTCAGTTTTTTAGAGATATTATGTCAGGGTGTCCCAATTAAAATAACAAAGCTGATGCTCATCTTTTGTAATAATAGGTGTAATAATGTAACTTTGACCACGTCTGTTACCCGTTTGTTCTAACCAAAACGTCAGGTATTACATTTTTATTACCTATTGTTATGTTACAAATCACCCCTCAAAAAATCGGTCTTTTAAAGATGAGGCAATGCCGCAATTTCATTATTTTTTTTTGCAGTTTAAACATACTCCTAAGTGTCGTTGTTCTACCGCTCAACTGTCAGATAATGGTTTTCAAAACACTCAGTGTACAAATCTTCGAATAATAATAATTTCGTCCATTTGAAAATGACATAAGTAAAATTTTCACTGGCTCTTAGACTATAAGGATATTGTTGTTGTGTATTGCATCTTAATACATTAGCATACTATTTACTATTGATTAATTACCGCTCCATACAAACAACCAATTAAATTTCGAAAAATGGCTAATTCAACCAATGACACTGATTAAACTATTATATCGAACCTAGTTTTTGTATACATTTTTTTGGGGGAATTTTATAAGTAAATAATATTATAAGTTATTTTTAACAACATTACCTATAAATCTGCTAATATTAAAGTAAAAATCACGGTATCAAGCAATCAAATTTAATTAATTTACTCTAAAATATAATTATCAGTTCGGCAGATAAACAAACCAGTAGGCCGGTCGAATCTGACAGCGGCTAGTACGGTATCCATAGTACTCGCCTATCGTAAATTCGCGGCACGTGAAGAATGTAAACCTAATTAATCATTATTGTTAGTAATAAATATTATTTCATATTGTTCGTTGTATGAAATTGTTCAATTTAAAAATAAAATATAGAAATATTTTTGGGAAATAATCTTGACATACATGTAGCTTTCGATCTTTATCACGTAAAATTAGCACATGTAATTTTTTGCAAAATTTTGCTTTTCGGCAAAATAATTTTTGAAAAATTATCTCGACTCGCTGTCACGCGATTTTATCGTCGAATTATTTAGTGTCAAACATTTTCCAAGCAAAATTTTACAAAAACCACCTATCCGATGAAATATATGGGTCTTGGGTTATAACATAATATGATTATTTTACGGTTTGTGTGAATATTAAGTGCTAGGCCTAGGAAATTAAGCGTTTTTTTTTTTGAAAATCTAATTTGATGGAAAAGCTCAGACAGACTTGCTTTGTTCCAATCTTGGACGAATATCAGTATCAAGCAACGTCCAGTGTGATTTATGTTTAGGGGTGGACGTTTTACCGATATATCGATAGATATCGATAGGTCAGCGACATAGCGATTAATAATAGGTAAAAAAAATATCGCTATATCCGTAATATTAATAATTGCCGATAGGTCTGCAATAATACCCATAGGTGGTATCCCGATGATATAGATAGGTAGCTGAGAATATCGATAGGTAGCCGAGAACATCGATAGTTACGGATAAACGGATTAAATACTTACAAAGATGAGGATCTTTTTTTGCTCTCTGTTATCTTTGCGAACAAATTATGCGGCAGATGAAAGAGAGAACTTTTTTCTTCTTTTGACACTTCAATACTTTTTGGCAACCAAATCACATTTGTCTCAAATATATCGATAGGTAGTAGTACACACCGATAGATAGCAAGGACTATCGATAGTTATGGTAGGTATCGATACATCGATACTATCGACCAATCCATAACTATCGACCAATCGATAAATAAAATATATCGATAAGGCATGTGCTATAGCCTATCCCTATTTGTGCTTGGATATATACTGACGGTCTGTGAAGACCATATGCTATCGCCGGAAAGGCTGCTAAAAACAGACAGTAGTGGATGTAGCGATAAAATAACTAACATGGCGGTAATACCGCGTTCTTTAAAAAAGGTACTGACTTCAGCATATGCATGTTTCGTTTTGGATTATGAAGAACATCGACGAAATCTACTACTGTGACACACGGTGTGGATTTATTAATGATCCAGTCTAGTGTGTAATGGTGGTCTGCTAGAACATAATAAATATGCGTGTGTTCAATTTTACTTAACATGTGGAAAATGTGTCTTTTTAACGACTTATATATATATATATATATATATATATATATATATATATATATATATATATATGAGGAAATTGAAATTACTCCTTCACCAATCACTATAGTGTCAGTATTAAAAACTGAACACTGAAACAAACAAGGTGCCGTGTCGTTCACCTTTGAAAGACGATGAGGGAAATAGGCAATCAGTGGCGCCATCTGTAGGTACTATGGTGCACTGAGTAGCTGGAGATACGACCTACTTGGTAGCACAAGATGACACCTCTGTGCGAAATAGAAGAGACACAAATGTCAATTTCTGTGCGGTTCTTCGTCGTAAAAAGTTATACGAAAGAAATAAAGATGAGGAAATTACTCCTTCACCATTGAGAACTAAGTATCAATATTAAAAACCGAAACCGAAGGGGCCAAATGTCCCGAGATCCCACTACCACCCGGTTCCCTAACCTAGTGAACCGCCTCTCTGTGATAGGTACTTACGGTTTAACGAGCCTAGGGCCTTAATAAACCATAAGTCTTCTCTATCCTAGGTGTGTCAGCTCGTACACATCCGGATGTGTGTACTTACATCGCACCTCTCCTATATGCTTCGCGGACATATAGGGAGTATCTCTGATCGAACACTGAAACAAAGAAGGTATCATGTCGTTCGACTTTGAAAGTAGATGAGGGAAATAGGCAACCCGTGGCGCCATCTGTTGGTACTATGGTGTACTAAATCGCGACCTGCTTGGGAACACAATACGACACATCTGCTCAAAACAGAATAGAAGAGAACAGAAAATTCAATTTCTATGGGTTCTTGGTTGTAAAAAGTTATACGAAGGAACTATAGATGAGGAAATTACTCATCCACCATTGTGTCAAGAAACGGCCAGTGTTTCAGTATTCGGTTATTTCGGTTCTTGATACTTATACACCCCCCAAGGAAACTGCCTGAAGAGCCATATCACGGTAGCAGAATAGCTCCTTGGTTCTGAAACAAATAGAGCGTCATGTTTTGGTCGTTTCTCGACCCAATGGTGAAGGATGTAGTATGTCTTTACGACCAAGAACTGCACAGAAATTGATATTTTTGTTTTCATCTATATATATATATATATATATATATATATATATATATATATATATATATATATATGTCTCTCTGCAGATAGGTATAGGAAGGTATTCAGAAAAGTTGCTTAGAAATATACATAGAATGTGAAAATTGAATATATATATATATATATATATATATATATATATATATATATATATATATATATATATATATATATATATATATATATATATATATATATATATATATATATATAATATGGGGTGGACGACGATTGTGGGCAAACGGAGAGGAATTTGAAAAAACATTTTTGGGATATGATTGATAGTCAAGAACGCTGTGTTTTCAAATTATACCCATTATACAGGGTGGTCTGAAAAGTTCGTGGTGAACCAAACTTGTGTTTTGTTAAATGGGACACCCGGTATATTATTATTTTAGTTGATTCTCCTATTCGTTACGATCAGTTTGATATGAGGTTTGTTGGGTCTAAAATTTATACCAAGGGAATGGGACGAGGTTAAAGTGGAAAAAAGGGTTATACTCCGGCCATTTTTTGAATACAATTGAAGCAGGTATGGAAAAACCAAATATTCTATAAAATGTATTGTATCTAGGATTACAATAATCGCTTGTAAGTCGTTCAAAATTATTCACTGTTATACAGGGTGGTCAAGTTTTGCAAATTTACCTTGGATTGAATTTTTTTAAATGGAACACCCCATATATTTTACTGTCATATTAAAGACAACATCGCTAGCTTTCAGAAAATACCCTATTTGATATCTTTCTAACCAACAGTTTTTTAGTAAATTAACCGTGAAACCAAAATTTACTCATTCTAACAGAAACGGTATTATTTACGTTGCTTAAATTGGTTACCTATAATATAAGGAGGCCATGATATAATCATAAATGAAAAGAAACGGTGGTTTAGTTGAACATCTTTTATACGTTTTAATTACATTGTTTTTGTTGATTTATATTAAATTTATTTTTTTTGTAAAAAAAGATCTGTTACTAATACTGTCAAAGCATTATCTTCATTGGTAACTGGTTTATTAATTACTTTACGTTTTTTGAAAGCAACATTTCCTGTTTCTTGAAATCTCTATGATAAACTTGCAAAAGCTTCTATCTTGTTTTTATTTCGGCATCGCATCATCAAAGAACAATATTTATTTATTTACTGATGAAAATATTCTGACACTTTGCTGTTTTGACAGGACTGTCAATCTTTTGTTCAATTTATGATGATATCATGGCCTCCTAATATTAAATTGTCAATTTTAACAACGTGAATTCAGAGTAATTCGTGTTAAAATGAAGAAATTTTGATTTCACAGCTAATTTACTGAAAAACTGTTGGTCAGAAAGGTATCAAATATGGTATTTTCTGAAAGGTAGTAATGTTATCTTTAACATGAAAGTAAAATATACAGGGTGTTCCATTTAAAAAAATTCAATCCAAGGTAAATTTGCAAAACTTGACCACCCTGTATAACAGTGAATAATTTTGAACGACTTACAAGCGATTATTGTAGTCCTAGATACAATACATTTTATAGAATATTTGGTTTTTCCATACCTGCTTCAATTGTTTTCAAAAAATGGCCGGAGTATAACCCTTTTTTCCACTTTAACCTCGTCCCATTCCCTTGGTATAAATTTTAGACCCAACTAACCTTATATCAAAATGATCGCAACGAATAGGAGAATCAACTAAAATAATAATATACCGGGTATCACATTTAAAAAACACAAGTTTGGTTCACCACGAACTTTTCAGACCACCCTGTATAATGGGTATAATTTTAAAACACAGCGTTCTTGACTATCAATCATATTCCAATTTTTTTTTTCAAATTCCTCTCCGTTTGCCCACAATCGTCCACCCCATCTTGGTTGCACCATATATATATATATATATATATATATATATATATATATATATATATATATATATATATATATATATACTTCTACCTAAAATCGGTATATTTTTCAATTTTCACATTCTGTGTATTTCTAAGCAACTTTTCTGAATACCTTCCTATACCTATCTGCAGACATTTTAGAAGTATTAATAATTTTCAATATATTTAACGAAAACGGGAAATTTGATGGTCTCACAACTCCAAAACAACTTTAAGCAGAAATTTGGGTTGTGGTACAATAGCTTTGGGTATTTGAGGCTGGTCATATCTTAGTTGAAACATACAAAGTGGTCCAGAAATAAATGTTTGTAGGTAACTTATAAAAATGTCTAAAAATCGATTTTGTATACAGCACCCTATAGATAAATACTAATTTAGAAAACTGATAAAAGTAGCTTTTAAGGAATGTTTACTTTGCCAATGCTCTTCAAGTTTTCGATCTATTTATTATTAGGGAATACAAAACGGGACGAACCGAGTAACAGTATTCTCTAATAGCACCCATCATAAATATAATATAACATAATGCCGATCCGAAGCAAAGCAATGTATATATTTATAGCTTAAATACTGGTTTTCTTGGACCTGCTCAGTTCTTGGGATATGGTCCCCGATTTTAAAAATTACTATTTAATGGTCATGTACTAGTGATTTATCTTGATGTTTCGGTCGTGACTTCGGAACTTGTTCAAACATGGTTAGTCAGAAATGTAGGACATAACTCCTCAACTAAATCACATAGTCCTGTGTTGTTGTCTTGACAAGTAGTCTAGACCTAGGTGGTGTCCAGGGTCTGATGATGGAGCCAGAAGGTGGCCATAGGAACGTCTCAGCAAACTAGATAGACCCCTGTGTTTGATCTCGTTAAATTTTGAATAAAATGTAATACTAAATAGATAGATACGCTCAAGTGAAGATATTAAGAAAATAATTATAAACAAATTGAAATGCAAAAAAAAATAAAATAAACAAAAAAAATATTTTTTTAAACTAGATTTAATTATCAACTTCGCACTAAAAAATAATATTTAGCGTATGAAATTAAAACGTAAAGATACAGAGGAGCTCCACCCTCACTGATTAAAGGCCTAAGCAATATATACTTAATAAACTTAAATAAACGCAGAACTTTTATAAATTTGAATATTTTATTTATAGCTTGAGGTATGAGAGGTCATCATACTTGAAATACAGCCTCAAGCCTTATTTTAAGTGTTCTATTTACAAATTTTTAAAAGTTCTGAGTTTATCTAAGTTTTATTAAGTATGTACTGCTTATATTCATATTCATTGTCAAAACATTTATCCTAACTATTTCTGTTTTCAATTTGACTGTCATTGGTTTCTGCGTTCTCCAAATATGAACTTTTTTACGTTTTTATGCCCCTTAAAAATATCGAAAATCTAAATTCCCACGAGACACTATCCTAGACTATTTTTGTTGCAAATTTGAAATGAATTGGTTTGACCTTTCTCCAGTTATTGTTCCCGCAAATTTTGATACATATGCAAACATACACATATACGTAGACATCATAATTGTTTTTCTAAAAATATGTTTCTTGTATTCTGTAGGACTCTAAAACGTTGAAAAAACTAACTTAAAAGTTTTGTTATTACAATTTTTTCCCTATATGGTCTATATAGAGCAATACAATATACGATATAGTCTGTTACATGGGGAAGTAAAAATAAGTATATTTTTGTATTTAAATATTTGACTTCCTTTTTTTTTATAAGAGAAAGAGATGATATTATAAGATAAATTCCGGGTAATTTGGAAGGGTATCGAAAAACATGTTATATTTATAATACGCCGACCAGAACTTGCATCTCTTGGTATTTTTCCCAGGATATTCACCGTTTTTGTTATTTTATGGTTCATATGTGGTAAAAAAGTATACAATTTGCATGTTTTGATGTTATACGGATATCAGATATAATCCATTGATATTAAACATATGTGATTTCCTATTTTGGGGGTAGATGGATAAACTAAAGGTGGAAGATAATTATATTCATTTCAAATTTGGTCTAGATTCCATTATGGAATTATATTTCATATTTATCGAGGTAATGTATCCAATTATGAAGAAAATAATGAATTTAACGGAATTATATTACCTTTATTCGTCGGTAATTATATTACGTACATTGCGTTATAGAACATAAATATTCGTAGATCCGAGCGTAGATCGAATATCGAATACTCTGCGTTCTAATGGACTATTTGCCTATTATTTGGTTGTTAAGTTGTAGTGCTGGAGCCCACGAACAAAATGTGTTTTCATAGCGGCACGTGTATGTAAACTAATCATTGCGGTTTGCAATACTAGTAACTTCAATTTCAGACTCGCAGGCATAATTTTTTTCGGATAATTTTTTCGGCTAAAAACAAAATTTATTCACTTAGTAACTAGACTCCTCGTTTAATATTACCAATTTAGCTATATGTAACTCATATTTCTTAAATCTAGCTAGAATATAACACGCGCAGCGGAGAGTCCACATACACTCAGTGGCGGCGATAAGGATCGGACCCTCCACCGCCAAATTTGGACAGAATATTTATACATGTGGTAATACAATCTAGAAATAGCAGAATTTTGCCTAAGATGCTAAATATATAGAATATTCTCTTTGAGGTAACTGAAGAAAAATTGAGCATGTGTCACATTTTATTTCATAAATGGTATATCATTTCTTATATTATATAATATATTTATATTATAAAATATTTTCTTAGAAAAGTTATTTAAAAAAAATCTCTCTGCTGCTAGTGAAGCTATCGGTGGATTGAGCGACGAATAGAAAGTTTAGGAGAGTACTGTTAAATTGCCAAAACGGCTATGTTTTTGTTCTAAAAATATGTCGACCAACTGTTCCAAATCAAATTTACGAGTTCATTCATGTTCAATACTTATGACACCCAAAGCACCAAGTTTCACCTCGCACATTGTACTGCGTAAATGTTTTTTTTTAACTTCTGCTTATAAAATGTTCATGAATATATATAATATATATATATATATATATATATATATATATATATATATATATATATACCTTTTGCACCTTTTTCGCAGTCCCAGACGGATTTTGAAAAGTGAACATATATTTTATTTAATTTTAGAAGTTAACACAATTTATATATTATATAATTATCTATTACTAGAAAACTGTTCATTTATATATATGAACTTTGTTGTCTTTCACTGTGTTTGATAAAATGAAGGATCTATTACCATGAAAGAGTCTGGTAAACATAATTTTTCTATTTTTTGAAACTATGATTTCAATTTTGGATAACTACGAATATCTTCCTCATTGCAAATTCCAAATTGTGATCTTTCTTGTTTTATTTCTTATCGTTTGCAATGAATATATTGATTATCTTATTGGTTAATTGCTTACGTATTTCTTTCTTCAACTGCATCAATCTTTATTGCACTGCCTGTAGTTTTCAATCACGGCTGACGTCAGATAATTTATAAGAATACCAGTCTCTCAATCTGAATCCGACAAATTACGCTAAAACAGCAGAAATAACTAAAGTCTATTTTATATTCTTCTTTGAGTCCAATATATGTCCATAAAAAACAACATTAATGACTTTTAAATATCTTTCAGTTTCTATTTCCGAATTTTCGCTTCAGATTTTTGCGTAAAATCGAGTCCATAATCTCTTTATTGCACGATTTAACATACTTACCATAAAGAAGTTTCAGTAAATATTTATACCGTAATCTAGAATCAAAACGTCAAAAATGTTCTATAAAAACTTTGTCGTTTTTTAAGTTGTATCAATAGGAAGAGATTGCTTTCTTTATATTTCTTCGATTACTGCAAATGAAAAATCATATTTTGATTTTTCTGCACGCGCTTTTTCACAAAATTCCTTCCAGTTTTTTTCATTGGCTTTGTTCTTTTGTTTCTCTTTTGCAGTCATAAAGAAGTCTTTTCGATACGCAAAGTAGTGCGGTAAACGCCTTCTTTTCGACACTAGTTTTTTTTTCTCTACAATGTTGGTAATTCTGAGTCATGGCCACTTTGAATTTCAATATTTCCTATAGCCTTTGTCAGAGGCCGCTTAAGGCCCCGACCTTAAATAGGGCCTGGTTTGGACGCGCAGTGCCCATCATTTAATTTTTGAATATTTAGACTTTTTTACTATGTCTATTTTCAATGCTAGTGGTGAACGTCCATTTTCTGCCCTAAAGAGAGATATAGAGAGATAGAAAGGTGCTTAGAGCCACTATTAGTCAGGAAAGGCTCGCTGCTCTTTCTATGCTTATAGAAGGTTCTAGTACCCAAGAATTGGGCTGTAATAGAATTATTAACCAATTTTAAAAAGAGAAATCTGAAAAAATATATATTTTATTATTGTTTGGACCTTAACAAATGCATTTCTTTATTATTATTATTATTAATTATAAAATAAATATTTTTTTTATTTTTTTTTAATTATCATACGTAGATTTTTATTGCCATAAACGTTCACTCCTTAAACCACAATACTTATACAGTAATCCACATATGATGTGACAAGAGGAGAAAATAACTAAAATAGATTATTTTCTCGAAAAGGTCTCCCACAACATTGTAAAAAAACGATTCACATCACACATTTTTTATTTAGTCATACGAAATGCATGAATAATACAAAAATATGATATATTATTATATTGTCAATAGTAAATAAGCCTAAGTTTTCATTCATTTTAAGGCAAAATAATATAATCAAAATATTTCAAATAAAACAAATCTCGTAGTTTTACACTTTTATCTTTATTGCTGTAATTAATTAATTTTTATTTTTTGATTTGTTTATTTATTGCACAGTAATTCCAAAAGAAACAAAGTAAGTACCTATATTTCTGAATAATCAACTGATACCTGGTTTGGATTTAACCTATATTTTGTATTTGAAGTATCATTTTCATTTATCATATTTCCTAAAATGAATAAAGGCTAGTTTATTTAGGACCATATTTTACATTTTTGTGTTTTCTATCTACGGGGTTGCCGTATTAAGCAAAATTAAAATTTGCAACGTTGTTCGATATCATTTAGAACTTTAAATTTAAACTATACTACTGCATCACCACTGGCAATATAGTATCAACCTTATGCGAAGTATGCGAAGTGTGCTAAGGGAAAGTTAAGGAACCAACAATATTTTTTGAATGGAGTACCCTGAATTTGTTAAATTGAGCTCACATAGCTAGATTAATTAAAAATAACATTCTTTTAATTGTTTTCTTTTTAATATAGAGCTATACGATATTCGCTTCATATAGTACTATATTATAAAAATATCCTAGAAGTGTTTTTCGTATTTTGCGCAGTTTTGTTTAATATATATAACTGCATTCAATTTTCTCTAAAATATGAATACATTTCACTTGATTTTATCGGTATAGTTGATTAAAAAAAGACGAGAGCATGCTTCAGTTTAATGAGAAATTATTAAAACTGGTGATTAAACAGATAGGACACGAAACTGTGGCATGTTTGAGCCTCTTCCCTCACCTTTAAGAGCATGGTGAAAACTGTCAAAAAAAAAAGTTTTATACTTTTGGAAAGTGCGTTGATTTAAGTGTATTTAAAGATTTTAGTACAGACCTTTTAAATGTTTTAGAAAAAAATTCAATAGTGAAAGAATACGAGTAAGTGGGACACTCTCGCTAACTTTAAAAATATTTTTTTTACCCGACTACGCATGCAACAGAGGAGGATGTGTTTTAACAGTATTGTGTATATGTTTGTTTGTTACACCTTACAGGCTTCACGCATGAGTGGATGTTCATGAATGAGGCATTAAATTATTAGTCGTATCCTGCGAGTTTTCTTAGCCAGGTTTGCTAAAAAAAATGCAAAAACAGTAAGTCTTTTTGTTGAACACAAAAAAAATTATATTTTTTTAATATATATTTTTTTACTAAATAGGTATGCTCGCTACTACCATAAATACTTCCTGAAAAATGCATCCATACTGTACATACATACATAAAAAATATACAGGGTCCAGCTGAGAATCTTCTTATTTCAAGTTGGTAAAAAAAAGATGTAAACTCATGCATTGTTTGATTTTTTTTCCAAATTGCCTCAAAAAGTTAAGATGGCAGTGTCAAAATTGGATTGGCAAATAAAGTTAAAATTCCAACTTTAGTTACAAAATGACGATTTGTTTAAGAAATAAAGAATCCCTAACAGCTTCTAGTAACTTCTATAGACTCTCATGAAGAAACTATCCTCCTTTTATTTTCTTTGTTTTTTTAACAGTAGCATTCAGAATTGTGTCGTGGATTTTTCCATATCCTAGGAAGAATTTATTAAACGTTTTAACAAAAGTCAGGACAGCTCTCAAATTGATATTTTTATTTTGTGTGATAATTGACGCGAACCACGTAATTATTCAACTGGGACCTTTATTTGATCAACATTTGGTATGCTTACAAAATGTATATATAATAATTGGGAAAATATTTATTTTGAAATTAAAATAATGAGCTGTTTGTGCACGCTATGTAAATGCGCAAATGACCTGTATGTTTTTGTGTATAAACTAATCGAACGAACTTTCCAATTTAAATATAATATGCCGGTCAAGCATCATTAAACTTTTTTTATAAATGCGAAAAAAAAAGTCAAAATTCCTGATAAATTTCTAAATTTTGCTGGCGATTTAACACCTAAATATTTTTCTCTTTTTTTAAATTTTATTAATTGAAGTATATTTTTTACTTCCGTCGTAAAAGGAAAGGATTGTAATCGTAACAAAATCACGCTCCCAGGTTTATTCAGATCTTTACGTTTCAGGGTCCCTAGATGTAGAAAAACATGTTTTCTCAATTCCGTCGGTGTGTCTGTCGGCTTGTCTGTTTGTGCGGCATAGCTCAAAAACTCCTTACCCGATTAACTTCAAATTTTAGTCAAAAATTAAGGGTCATGTGGGGATGACCTGGTAACATTTAGGTGAAAATCTAATATGGCAAAACAAAATGGGGACCTAGTGAAATGTTAAAAAAATTATTACTAAAAACATAGTTATCCAATTTATCTTAAATGCAATGCACAAAAATCAAGTACTATGTAGGAATCAACTGGTAAAATTTTGGTATGAATTCAAGATGACGGAACAGAATGGCGGCTTATATTTAAAAATTCAGCCTAACAAAACTATTTAACGGACTGATTTCAAATTGTGTGACGTGCTCTAATTAACCGTGGTATAGGCCTGAACTAGTGAAATTTTCGTTCTAATTCACGATAGCGGAACAAAATGGTGTCGAAATAGAATATTTGCAATAGTGAAAAAATTACCCTCTCACGATTCACATATCTTTACGTTTTAGCGTCCCTAGGTAACAAAAAAATGTTTTATCCATTCCGTCGGTCCGTCTGTAGGTTTGTCTGTTTGTCAGTGCGTGGCATAGTACAATATGTCCAATATATGCGCAATATATGCCAATATGTCCAGAATATATGCTGTGTAGCTTTATGCAACCGTTGAAGCATGTAGTACAATAAACTTAGATTAGAGTATAAGACAATTTTGGTTAGACCATACTTACATTTTCGGTTATAGTTATTTTTTTTTCTTACATATAAGTTATTATAAATAACACTATTAATCTTGGAGGAGTGGCCTAGTTTAAACTTCTTAACCTACATTCTATGTGTGCATATATATTTATTGTAAAATGTATGTTATTGTTTAATTAATTAATATCATTAATTATTTATTATTATTATTATTATCAATTTTATATTTATAGTTTGCTAATTTAATTCTACATTAATTCTCCGTCTCAGCAATATATCAGAAGTAATTATTTCTATTAAAATTACTGCGATAACTGTCATGTTAATTTAATACTACCTATTCTCTATCAAAAAAGAGAAAACATTTAACAAAAGAGTGGGCTATGAAAAAGTTAACTAAACGCGAGCAGATCGTCAAATTATAGACTATATTCGTTTTCGAAAATAATTAAATTAAATAACATTGTAATTTAACTCTCCGAGTTAGCTTTTTAATTTTAATTTTTCAATAAAACGTACATATATGTCTAAAGCTGTTTGTTGGTGACGATACTTTAAAAATCATGTGCACTCCGGAACATGATCAAAAGTCAATTATTTAGGCTATTTTCACTTAAAAAATATAATTTTATGTGCTTGTATGTTTTACATTATAAACTTAAACTATATATCTTATGTCGAATCCATGTTTTCAGAAAATAATTGAATATCCTATGAATAGTTATATAAACGTATCGATCGAGAGTGTTGCAGGATATTTCTTTTTAGGCTTCTCTATTATACATAAATCATTTTCACATTAAATAAATTTGGATGGCTAACAGTATTCCGAGCGTGAAAAGTCTTTTCTGTCATGTAACGAAATTACTATTAAATTTGTAGTATACAGAATTTCAATTTGAAATGAACAGTGAACTGTAAAATATTATTATTGTGAAGAATATTTAAATATTACCCAAGATAATTTAATTATTTTAATTTAGGATATTATTTATTTATGTATTAAATGCATATTTTCTGTCATAACTTAACTATGATTGTCACTACCTAAACATTAACAGCTTTTCATGAAATTGGTAATTATTGTATGAATTTGTATTTATTTTAATAACAATGATAATAATAAAGCAACTAAGCAAAAACTAGCAGCTAAAGCGAAACGTCTGCAGAGATACAACAAATGCTCAAAGAAAAAACGACAGAACTGGCTTTTTAACACCAATCAAAGACAGTTCTATCGGATTATCAATAACACCAAAGATCAAACCAATACTGAGAAGATGCTGCCGAGCAAAGAGCATTTCACCGAGTATTGGTCGAACATCTGGTAAAAACCAAAGGGGCAAACCCGAAATGCTACATGGATACAATCTCAACGTGATCAGATTCATCATTCACTTAGATTAGAGTATAAGACAATTTTGGTTAGACCATACTTACATTTTCGGTTATAGTTATTTTTTTTTCTTACATATAAGTTATTATAAATAACACTACTGGGTGTAGGTGGTTAATCTTGGAGGAGTGGCCGTAGTTTAAACTTCTTAACCTACATTCTATGTGTGCATATATATTTATTGTAAAATGTATGTTATTGTTTAATAAACACGATAATTAATATCATTAATTATTACTATTATTATTATTATTATCAATTTTATATTTATAGTTTGCTAATTTAATTCTACATTAATTCTCCGTCTCAGCAATATATCAGAAGTCATTATTTCTATTAAAATTACTGCGATAACTGTCATGTTAATTTAATACTACCTATTCTCTATCAAAAAAGAGAACATTTAACAAAAGAGTGGGCTATGAAAAAGTTAACTAAACGCGAGCAGATCGTCAAATTATAGACTATATTCGTTTTCGAAAATAATTAAATTAAATAACATTGTAATTTAACTCTCCGAGTTAGCTTTTTAATTTTAATTTTTCAATAAAACGTACATATATGTCTAAAGCTGTTTGTTGGTGACGATACTTTAAAAATCATGTGCATTCCGGAACATGATCAGAAGTCAATTATTTAGGCTATTTTCACTTAAAAAATATAATTTTATGTGCTTGTATGTTTTACATTATAAACTTAAACTATATATCTTATGTCGAATCCATGTTTTCAGAAAATAATTGAATATCCTATGAATAGTTATATAAACGTATCGATCGAGAGTGTTGCAGGATATTTCTTTTTAGGCTTCTCTATTACACATAAATCATTTTCACATTAAATAAATTTGGATGGCTAACAGTATTCCGAGCGTGAAAAGTCTTTTCTGTCATGTAACGAAATTACTATTAAATTTGTAGTATACAGAATTTCAATTTGAAATGAACAGTGAACTGTAAAATATTATTATTGTGAAGAATATTTAAATATTACACAAGATAATTTAATTATTTTAATTTAGGATATTATTTATTTATGTATTAAATGCATATTTTCTGTCATAACCTAACTATGATTGTCACTACCTAAACATTAACAGCTTTTCATGAAATTGGTAATTATTGTATGAATTTGTATTTATTTTAATAACAATGATAATAATAAAGCAACTAAGCAAAAACTAGCAGCTAAAGCGAAACGTCTGCAGGGATACAACAAATGCTCAAAGAAAAAACGACAGAACTGGCTTTTTAACACCAATCAAAGACAGTTCTATCGGATTATCAATAACACCAAAGATCAAACCAATACTGAGAAGATGCTGCCGAGCAAAGAGCATTTCACCGAGTATTGGTCGAACATTTGGTAAAAACCAAAGGGGCAAAACCGAAATGCTACATGGATACAATCTCAAGGTGATCAGATTCAGACACCACAAATGGAATTTGACTCTATCACCAAGGAGGAAGTTAACAACTTTATTAAGGGAACGAGCGACTGGAAGTCGTCAGGAGTTGACCATATTCAAAATTCCTGGTATAAGAAATTTGAGTTCCTCCATGAATAAATAATGCCTCATCCGGAGGCAACTCCCGCATTTCTAATGCTAGGCATTATAACTATGCTACCCAAAAGCAATAGGACAGAAGACCCGTCCCAATACAAGCCCATCACCTGTTTACCCACCATGTACAAGATCCTGATAGGATGCATTGCAAATCGTATCTGTCATCATATTGAACCTATTAGCCGAGGAACAGAAGGCATGCATTCGAGACCATCAAGGATGCAAAGAACAACTTATCATCGACTCTGTAGTACTTAAGCAGGCACAGAAAAGACAACGCAACATACACACTGCTTTTATAGACTATAAAAAGGCATTTGATAGTGTACTCCTGGCTCATAGACGTACTAGGAATATACAAAATTCACCCTGTAATCATCAGTTTCCTGAAAAAAGCTATCAAGAACCAGTTGAGAACGAACTTGAGGATCTATAATGGCGATCAATCTCTTACCACCGGTGACATACACATTAATATGGGAATTTCCACCAAGGAGACTCGATAAGTCCTATTGCAGAACATTGCTTCAACGGTTCGATGTATTTGGCCCCAAACTTCACTTGCCCGAACCTACATTACACATAACCGTCACTGGCGCTAACAGTCGAAATCCCGACACATTGGAATGCATGGAATTCGTCGTTGGCCTTAAACGTCCAAATACATAAACATGCACGCCAATGATGTAAGAAACTTCTGTCACTGTTGCCAAAGTACATTATTGTTCTAAAGAAGTACATATTTCCGACAATATTAGTAATATTGTCAATTGTGTTTTTTTATTTATGTTTGATAACATGTTATTAATATTCCTGAATAATAAGTTTTAAATCGTTCTCAAAGAATTACCTAGTTTATAAAAATAGCAAATAGCTACGTATTAATTCTACTGCTACCGTATCAGTGTTAAGATACAATAAAATAAGTTTTACTAACATGACGAAAAATGCCTGTAAATTGTTAGTTGGTTGTGAAACGTGCAGAAATAATATGCAAGCTTTTACTGTGTTCCCGATAAGTACTGAATTCTCAGTTTTTCGCCCATTTAAATGCAATTTCAAGAACGAGATTACTAGAAAGTTGGATTCAGCAATTTAAATGGGCTATCAAATTAGGACATCAGAAAGTATATTGTAACATACATATTTCATATTGGTAAGCCATCTAGATTCTTTTTTTGTGTATACATCTATTTTCTTTAATGTTCCTCTTCGGATTTTCTTCAATATATCGGTTTTTTAATGTATAGTGCACACTAAATGTTAGTTAAAAGAAAAAACTCGACAAAAACATTTGTATTTGGTTGATAACATGATTATGATATGTAGTTGTGTTTGCATTTTTAGGAAAACCAAGTAAATTCATGGATGTATTAACCACAGTGGGCTCCATCTTGGCAAATCGGGGTATGTATCTCAGGCAACAATAAAAAAATGAAAATCAGCTTTGCATATAAAATTATGAGTAGACAGACAAAGCAGTGAGGAATGCTTCCCTAGTCCATCTGAGAATAAATATAGAACTGCTGAGGTAATTCATATGTCAAAATAGTTATATATTTTAATAATAATGAGGCATTTTTTTTTTCAAAATATTTTCTATTTAAAGATAACTTTTAGAAAAATTTGTTAAATAAGTAGCAAAATAAAGTGCTTTGAAGATTTATTTCACATGAAGAGATCCATATACTTATCATTTTTAAAAAGATATCTATTACTCTCATACAGAGCCATGCTTACCCTAGTTTTGGCCTGGGACAAAATTTATTTGGGGTCTGTATTTTCAAAAAAGGCAACCTATTTTGTTAATGTTTACAAAATGTAACACTTGTGTCTTCAATGTTGGAAAACCCCTCGGAACCCCTAAGGTATTTTGATGTTCTCTATTTCTTCAATGATTTAAATGAACAGTTCATTCATAATAGGCTCTACATATAAGCAGGACGTAATCTGTATATAAAAGTTAAAATAATCATCTGGGGAACAGAATTCTCTTTCAATAAGAATTTTTTGGTTTACTTTTGTCTTTTGAATACATTTTATTTTTAATGGTAATATATATAATTTTATACATCCGACTAGAGAACCCTTATTAAATAAAGAAATTTGGTGAAGTGTCATAACCAAATCGTTCCTACCCCTGTGTTGATATTATTGGAGATATCTCTATTTCTAGAAATTAAGTTTCCATTGTTTAAAAAATACATTATTTATACACTAAACGAAAGAATCTTGAAAAGAGTTGATACTTTTGAAGACTTGGGAATGCTATTGAATTCCAAATTTACTTTTGCCAAATACATAGATAATATCACGAATAGGACAATAAAACTATTAGGCTTTATTTTAAGATTATATATATATATATATATATATATATATATATATATATATATATATATATATATATATATATATATATATATATATATATATATATATATATATATATATATATATATATATATATATATATATATATATATATATATATATATATATATATATATATATATATATATATATATATATATATATATATATATATATATATATATATATATATATATATATATATATATATATATATATATATATATATATATATATATATTTATAATATATATTTACTTGTTTTATATTTTGATAGGTTGCACTTTGATTTTGTAATTTGTTAAGTCTAAAAATGTTAATGACTATTTTCTGTTAATATATATTTATTTATTTGAAAAAAAAAACAAACATTGTTTTTTATAAAAACAGACAAAAATACACAAACAAAAAGGAAGTGTTATGATAACTAAAATCATTTAAATTTTCCTCTACACTCTACAAGGTTTTCTATGAGAGATGAATAAGAATTTATTTATGGCACAAATATAATTGAAATTTTAATGTAACTTAAATGCTTTTATTGTCTAAGAATTCTGTCTTATTGACAAATCTGATTTAGATATTGAATTAAATTTGCTTATATAATTAAAAATATTGAGCTGAATTAAGATGTTAAATGAATGGAAAGAGCAATGGTATGTGATTGTCTTGTATGACCAGTTTGGATGAAATAGGGAATATTCAGGATGTTACTGGAGTGGTCCCATAGCAAACATATTAAATATAGCGGAATGATGCCATATTTAACATGTTCTACATGTATACACGAGCGCGAAAGACAATCTATACCACGTTCACTATATTGCCAGGAAAAAAGTATTGATGTTAATATGGTGATTCTGGTAAAATTTCATATGCAATGGACTCAAGGCGTCTAAAATTTTAACCTAAGTTTAGGCTTTATAACTTGAAACTTTGTATAAAGAAAACTAACAAGGATGAAATAAAAATTACTAAATCAATATAATAAACAACAAAAAGTAAACAGTAATATTTTATTCCCATATATGTAGGTACTCATTATATAAATGTCTGTTTATGTTAAGTTATTAAGAATTAGTTTGAAGATGACTTCATAAAGTCAAATTTTCAATGTGGAATAAAATATTATTTTTTACTTTTTTTGTTTTTTTTGAAGTAGATATTGTGAAGTAACTCGCCAGAAGCGAATCCCATACCCTGTGTCTGTGAAGTCAAAGCCAAACTTATTCTTAATTACCAAAATATATTAATGTAACGAGTGTTTTGTTTTACTATCTCTATTCGCTTGGTGACTAAAATTTTCCAGATGGAATATAATATTATTTTCCAATTTTAGGTGCATTTTTTGAAGTCAGTTTAATTTTTATACATCTTTTATTTCATCCTTTTTAGTTCTATTTATATGAGTTTTATTTTAAAAGTCATATTTAATAAATAACCATAGAATATCTATGTAAATTCCTGATAAAATGGTGAACGTCATACTTTTTTACAATATGCTAGCTGTGGGACCACTCGAGCAATATCCGGAATATTCTCTGAAAAGTTCATCCAAATTGTTGAAACCATCGCAGAGTAATCGTTGTACATACATAAAAAAATGCATAGGGTGAAATTGATAACCTCCTTTTTTGAAGTCTGTTAAAAATTGCATTAATATTTGTGACACGGCCAGCTAAACAAAATAAAGGAAATGCCTGTAGATCCACCATTTTTTGTCCAATTGTAAATATTTAAAAACTGACATTCATAGAATTTAAAGTTTTATCGGAATATAAAAATGCATAGATGGCACAACTTCTGATATATTTATAACATACTTCCACAAATAAGCATTTAGTTTGATCATTTTTTTGAAATTATATGGGATCATTATTTAAATATATGTAGTTTTTTTTTTCGTTTTCTTTTTAAAATTCAAATAGCATAAGTTCACCAGTGATTATTTTTCTAAGTAGTGCCATATCTATTTCATTCATTTTTTTTTTTTTTTTTTAATAAGTGTGTTAATGTTTTTGAAAGTAATTAGAGATTTTCTTTATTTTTAGTATGCCCAAGGATGACCATTATGTAATAAGATCACCAACAAGATGGAAGCTCTAGAAAGTAAGAAAATGATATCTTGGACTGTGTCATTGGTTAAAATCTGGCCTTCTTACCAACTATACCGATTCAGTTATTGCCAGGGGCGAGGCATGTGAAAACAACCCCTTTGTGAGTTGAGAAAACCGATTACATCATAAGAAGATAACATTTACTGTAATGTGTTTTAAATAAAATTTATGTTTAATATAATCTTAGGTTTAGATTTATTCTGAAAACAAGCTATATAAGGACTTATTCACCATTTTGTGAAGTAGCTTTTTATTTATGCCATTACAATGTGTCTTGACTTATTTATGAATAGACTTTTACTTCTTAAAACTTTTTATTGCTTTATTTCCTAGCTGTAATAGTACACTCAAATAATCTATGCTAATTTAATTAAAATTTGGATGATTAATTGATGTAATTGAATAAATTAGTTTTCTTTACATTAAGAGTCAGTTTAAAATGATCCAAAAACCATTAAACCTTATTCATGTCCTTAATTAACAAATCCTACACTTCTTCCTGTGTATTACTGGGGAAAATCAAAATAAAGTCATCAGCATAGGCTGACTCAAAGCTCCTCCTACTTTAACATAATCAGATACATTTTAAAAACATTTAACACAGATCCTCCACATCATATAGCTATGCACAATGTCCAGTAGCATAGCCTGAGGGATTGTGTCAAATGCCTCACAAAAATTAGAAACTTACACAGATGTATAACTTTTACAAATATTTGTGACTAAATACACAAAATGATTTAAAATATATCATTTTTTAAAATATAGCTATTATTATTACATCCAGGGTTAGGCTTACTCCAGACTGGACTCAGAAAAAAATCATAGTCTCTACATAAACTTAATTAAAGTTATCATAGGAAAAATACAGGTATCTGTATTTTAAAAACAAGACAATGTATCTTGTTAATCTTTTCAGAATTTGAAAGCTTGCTTCTTTAGCTTTAAGAAGCCAGTTATTTTGATTACTTCTTCAATTCATTAAAAATAGTTCGTTCACACCTTAAATCTAGCTTCAAAAACCACCACCATATTTAGTCAAAAAGAGGGGTAGCAGTAATTCATTTCTTATGAAATTTGTAGTCAGACTTAAATTATTCATATTGTAAAAAAGTGATGTGAGTTGTAGCATTTTAATCAAAACCAATGCAATCTAAGCTTCAAAAATGATCATAGGAGATTAAATATCAGTATTTTTTTATTGTAAGGGTAAAAAACTCACTAAATTATATGTAGCTTCATTACGCAATGCAAAAAAAATTAAAGAAATATGGATCACTAAAACATCTGTTTTTGTATAATTAATAATTATGGTCTGTTGCATTTGGAGAAATTGAAAAAGCAAAACAATTGTTTTTTAGGATCAAGATCAAAACTTTGGATATTGTGATTTAAGTAACAGTTTTCCATCTCAAACAGACCTTACCATCAAAATGTTTAGCTAACGTTTGAGAGTTAAGCTTTGCTGAGGAAGGAAGTATAACATTGGAGTGAAAAACGAAAAATGTATTCTCTTGATGTCACAGAGTCTAAGTGGACATTTGTTACTTAAAAGTTTTTATTGAAATTTACCAAGTTCTTTCTCATTATATTTTCTTATGGGAAATTATATAAGTCATTTCTCTAAATGAACTTTCGAACTAAAAAATCTTCTGTTGACTCTGATGTTATTTATTGAAAGCTTTTTACTGTACTTAAATTTGTAATAGTTAATGTAATTGTATGATTTTTATGCATTCGCGCACAAACAAATAAATCAGTAAATTTATGTGTTTTAATTAAAAATTACAAAACTTATTCCTAGTTATTATATATTATATTTATTTTAGCACTTAATTTTTTCTTTTGGAGTTAAACTTATATTTTACTTCTAGTTTCAGTATCTAAGTTTTATTACCTGACTGTATTAAATATTTTAGGTTTCATTACTTAACTATTTTTCTATGTTTTGTACTTTATTATTTCTTTTGTAAAATTAAGTTTTCTTTTTATATAACAATATATTAAATAAATACAAACATTGTGAATTTGTAAACTAGCAAAATGCTAAATAAAGGATAATAATATAATATACTCACTATACCATGGTCTATAGCTGTATGTGCATTATTTTAAAATTATCATATTAAAACCGTGACAATTAAAATTGAAGATAGGTTGTATCAGAAATACTTTTACCAACAACAAAATATAATAACAATGACAGGCAAACAAATAGTATTTTTATCATCTAAAATGATCAATTATCATCTAATGATGTACAGGAATATTGATTATAAATTGAACCCTCATTTTTTTGTGGGACACCCATGTTATATTATGTCCATTAAATAGGCATCTTTTTGCTAATCATAAATATATTAGGTTTGATATCTTTACCTTTAAAGGCAATTGAGAAAAACCATGACATAAGAGGCAAGTTATTCATATCTGTGTTATGTTTTCTCTAACATCTCTGATAATAGATATATTGTCAATTTCCTGTGTTCAATGTGTCAAACCTAATATAATTATAATTAGCAAGAAAAGACCCATTTGATGGACATATACAGGGTGTACCATCAAAACAAAAAAAAATTGTCATGCTTTTCCAAAAAACACCCAGTATACATAGAAACTAATAGATTAAAAATCTACAACTTCTGCATTTACCATTTTTTCTACCCCTTTCAAGAAAAAAGTTAAATGAAGGTTTAATTTATGATCAATCAAAATTCGTATGCCATCATAAAATGCTTACTTCCTTTTGAAGTATTCAAGATTTTTGTGTAATTATATAATATGATTTGTTCTTAAATTCCAATGGGATTTGATTATATATCCTTGGCACCATTTACTATGAGTTTGTTTTAACAAATAATGACATTATGTCAAAGTCAGTTAAATAAGATATTGTTTAAACTAGATTTTTCTCAATTACAAATTATTTTACTTAATCCAACATTAAACAAAGCACTACAGGTATTATAAGGGATAATGCTTTTAGTCAATGTCTATCCCTCTTGAAACACTGTCTCAACCTTAAGGTTTGGAACTATTTATTTAGAAAACTTAACATTTACTTGAATAAAGATTCTAAAAGATATACAATTTTTTTTAACAATACGCATTCTTATAAGTTTGGCGGCCAGTTCCCAACATATGGTAAAGTCAACAATAAGATGTAATATTTTTTGGAAATTCTATAAGATTAGGCTATAAAAGTTTATATTTTAAAAGTTAATTGATAAAATAATTTACAAGATCTAAACTACTTTATACCAGTTAATAAACTTAAGAATCTGAAAGCATGGAATTAATTGAGGGTATCTTCGAAAGACTTTTGTCATTTAAAATTATATCATGCACCTAACTTTTTCCTAAACCAAACGTAGATTTAAAAAAAAATTGAATATGTGATGTGCGATATCTGGCATACTTACTAAATTACCTTATTACTGAATTGTGAATACCAACTGTTAATATTTTTAAAATATGGGGAAAAATTATTTAAATTTCTAATCCACTTTAGCTATATATCTTTAATTAATATACAAAATATGTAATACACTTTAAAAAATTTATTCAACATGGAATTAAAAATAAAGTTGACACTACATTTATCATATGGTGCATCTTTTTTATATCTCAAACTACACACTTTCTCAGCAACAGTAATTATAAATGAGCAACTATATGTGACAAGCATATTTAGTAAATTTATCCACTTTATGTGACAAGCATATTTAGTAAATTTAAAGGTGCAGAATTTGAAGCTTCCATATAACAAAGAGGCCCAATTATTACATTGATGGAATGGGCTATAACTGGGGCTATATGACACTCAGATCAATACCCGTAACTAAAGTCTTTTCTTTCTTCCTATGCAAACAGGGCAACAAAGAGTACTCAAGTATGACTATAATATACACGTCACTAATATCTGCAATGCACATACATATGAGCAGAACTAACTTCCTAAGCCTTGTCTACGATACCTATATCAAACATCAAGACTTGCATTGGTCCTAAAACAAATTATAATTAATAAAGTACCTGCATGAATAACAAGCTTAGGGAAAATCATTAACAATCTTATAAAACCCTAATCAATATGTGACTGATAAAAACTGATTTTTAGATAGGTATTTGCTTAGGATCAGGATAAAAAATGAAACACCAAAAAAACTTAAAAAAAAGTAGAAATTATGTGTCTCAAAAAGCTCACAAAACAAATTAGTTAAAAGATATATATTCAAGCTTAAAGGCTTTTGTGGATTTATATATGGGTCTTTTGTTTTATCTTTAGGTAGGGAACAACATCAACAAATAAGACTATGTGAGTGTAAAAACTGAAATGGTTGCAACTTTATACCATATTCACACTATTCTAAAATAAACATACCCAGTTTAAAAGTAGAAGGTTTAAAATCATCTCGATGCAAACAAGTAATAACCTCTTCCTGGGCTTTCCAACATTTTTTTTTTTTCAATATTCAATCTTGATTATTCCATTAAATAGAAATTATCTTGTGATAAACAAATCCTTTATAATAAACAAAAAAAACAATAAAAATATTTTCACTTCAAAGTTAGAATACAGGGAAATACGCTAACATCATTTTTTCATGGTGTAGTTTTGATTAAAAATGAATAAACAAACAATATATTTATTTTTATCAATAAAACTTGACAACACAGGAGGCCCATTTAAAGAATTTTTAGCCAGTAGCGTAGCTCGCCAATTCGCTATTTAAAGTGTCGGGCTAGCGCCGCATTCCACACATTCCAATCTGTCGGGATTTCGACTGTTAGGGCCAGTGAAGTTTCGGTCCACTAACTGTTTGGGCCGATGTAGTTTAGGGGAAAATACGCACTACCGCTTCAACATCAAAGCCAATAGAGATTCCCGAACCATATCCCACTTTCGGTATATAGATGACATTAAGCTATATGGTGAAAACCATAACCAACTAAAAAAGCTTATTGACGTGATATACACCTTCTCGAAAGACATCCATATGCAATTTGGAATGGAAAAATGTAACGCTTTAAACATTGAAAAAGGCAAAGTCATTAATAGTGATGTAGCCCTACCCAATGGAGAAATAGTTCAAGCGATGAACCAAGGAGAGACTACAAATACCTAGGATTCCAACAAGCTAGACTGCTCCAGGATAAGCAAGGAAAAAACAAGATGAAAGATCGGTATATTCAAAGAGTGCGAGCTCTTCTGAAGACAGAACTGAACGCCGGAAATCTAATTACAGCAATTAACACCTATGCTGTTCCCGTGCTGATCTACAGTTTCGGAATTTTGAAATGGACTAACACGGAGCTAGAGGGATTACAGCGACTACTCGCCTAATGATGACCATGTACAAGTCACACCACCCAAGGTCATCAACTCTCCAAATAACCTTACCACGAAGAGAAGGTGGAAGATCCCTTGTTGACTTGACAAATTCGCACTCCCGACAGCTGCAAAAATTGAGAGATTTCTTCACCAACAAGGCACAAACATCAAGCCTCCACCGCATAGTGACCTTAAGTGAGTACTCGTACTCTCCTCTCAATCTCGCAGGTGACAACATCCTCCTAAAGTCAATTTCAGACCCCGACAAAAGAACAGTGGGCTCAAATGGCACTGCACGGCCGACATCACAATGACTTGAATCAGCCACATATAGATAAGAAAGCATCCAACAGGTGGCTGAAGGATGGACAACTATTCCCAGAGACAGAAGGATTTGTAATGACAATACAGGACCAAGTTATTTACACACGAAATTACACTAAATCATCAGAGACCGGTCCGGTAAATCCGATAAGTGTCGGAAATGTAGCGAAAGATCAGAGACTATACAGCATATAACATCTGGCTGCACTTACCTAGCAAACACGCACTACCTCCAGCGACATAACATCATACACCAGAAGCTTGCCAATAAATACGGGCGACTTAACACCTTTGTGTCGTATTATAGGAATACCAACCAAGTTCAGTGCTTAAAAATAATGACTTCAAACTGTACTACGACCAGGCAATTATCACCTACAAACGGGTGACGAATAATCGTGATGTGGTATTGTTAAATAAGGAAACAAAGACATCCTATTATGTAGATGTCGCTGTACCCAACAATAACAACGTGTGGATAAATATCAAGAGGAAAAGGCCAAATATGCGGAGCTGGCAATCGAGATCCAGCAGATGTGACGACTGAATAAGGTTCATGTGATACCGATCATCGTATCAACTAGTTCCAAAAACACTAGAACATAACTTAAAATCATAGGACATACTAACACCTTCATCGACATCCAGAAGGCAGTCCTGCTCAGTACTTGCCACGTAGTGAGAAAATTCTTACAGTACAACACATAGAACTAATAGAAACCAGCCCACTCCTTTTGATGCATGCATCCGAGATGGACTTGAAATCCAACATTTATTGAGAAATTGATTGTCAATTTCGATAATAATAATACTAATAATAATATACGTCCTTTATTTCAAAATGGGATTTACAAAATGTTTTTGGGAATAATCCCACCCACACCTCAAAGAAGGCAAGTTCTTTACTGTTCTTACACTTAATCTTCCTTAAAGTGCCTGCCTGATACTCATATTTTCTGTACTAAAGACTAGAAACAGCAGAAATAGTAAGTAGTTTTGGACCTTCTTTATTCTACTCTTTCAATATTATTTAAGAAAATAGCATAAAAAACTACAATAATTAAAATTACACAGAACCAGTGATTCGGTGAGTGATTTATTCAGATTTTTTGGTAATATATTTTCGTTGTTGTACAAAAATTTAAGGCCTTTAGAATAGTATTTATTTGTTACGAAAATTTTAGTTTGCTGTCAAAGGTTACACCCAACGATTTAGCACATGGTGCACTAGGAAGGTTCGTGCCATTTATGCTTATGTTTAGTAGGTCTCCACCTTGTGTATTTTCTCGCTCTGAAATACCATCAGCATAGATATCTCTTGATTCAACTTCAAATTATGTTCTCTCGAGAGCTCCTTCAGGTGTCGTAACTCCTCAGTCACAATGTACTCGGCAGCGTGATGTTCGTACCCAGTAGGCATTACATACCCATAAATTAATGGGATTTAATATATCCGCTGTGTACACTGTAAATAGAAGCAGACCAAGGATGGATCCCTGAGGCACTCCTGAGATGTTAGATTCAAGGGATTCCCCGAAGATACGACTGAAAAAAGTTTAGTACTCTCTCCGTGAATCCATAGTGCTTAAGGTTAGCACACCTAAGCAAGTGATTAATGGTGTTGAAACCTTTAGGAAGTCAAGCAACACCATAATTTTAGTTAATGAGTTCATGGAACTTTTTCGGTTATCTTTTTATAATTATTTTGAATTTGGCAATTTTAACCTATAGGTTGGTGTTTTAAAACCAAACAATAATTATTTAGGATATGAGCACTGAAGAATCTATCAGTATTTAAAAAATGGAAACTGAAGTCTATAGCATGATCTCAACATAGCTTCAAAAATATTTATGTTAGTTATTTTTAAACGATAAAATAAATAAATAAAAATAAAATTATGCCAAATAATCATAATTAAGTGCCACCAATTTTTTACACATTTATAACATTTACAACACAGACAATTTCCATGAAGAAATCTCGTTTTTCACTAATACCATTCTAGAGCTCTTTGATAGACGTGCTCCAGGGAGAATTGCTAAGCTCTACTGTCCCTGGATGACTGACAACATTAGATTCTTTTAAAAATTTAGAAATCAGGTTTTAAATCGCTTCCGATGTACCAGACTTACCGAACATTGGAACTATTATAAGCAGCTTCGAAATTTAACGTTATCAAACATGTCATTTCATTTTAGTACCATTTCAGAAGAACTGGTAGCTAACATTATTCCTGGTATTAAATCCAAGTCATCCGGTGCAGATAACATAAATATTACTTTAATTTTTTTGTGCTGTCTTATGATTCCATACATAACACACACTGTTGTAATCTGCAGCCATATTTTCCTAAAAATTGGAAGCAAGCACATGTCATTCCATTGGCTAAGGTCAGGAATCCTGCAGATTTTGGTCAACTAAGGTCGATTTCCTTGTTACCTACGCTCTCCAAAATTCTGGAAAATGTAATGGAATCTCAAATTTCTTCGTAGGTTTCCAATAATAACCTCATCCCTTATAAACATATTGTGGATGATATTGTGAGAGCAGAAGATGTTAACCAGGCAATCATTCTCATCCTATTGGATTATACAAAAGCTTTCGACATGATTCACCGTTATATATCGCTCTCGATTCTAAAATATATAGGTTTTAGTCAGTCGGTGGTGGCAATGTGGGCGTCTTTCCTCTCGGACAGGAGCCAGAGGGTTATTCAGTATCACAGCAGGTGTTCCCCAGGGAAGCGTTCTTGGTCCCTCTTCTTTACAGCAACTACACCTTTAATTCCATGAAATCTCTTCGTCACTGCCAGTATTAACTAAAATTTAATATCACGTAACTGCATGCCTTCGAAAGGCATTAAAACGTATTAAAACTTTTGTACCCTCATCGACATGTACTTCAGCAAAAACCAAGGCCTTGTTGTCCGACACTATCATTTTGTCACAATTTAATTTCGCAGATAACGTTTATGGTCCTTTTCTTGATTTACGGGCTAAAAATCGGGTACAAAAAGTACAAAATTGTTGCATACGTTTTATTTACGGCATTAGACGAAGGCAGAGGGTTTCGCATAAGCTGGCCAAGTTGGGCTGGCTGAAAATACAACACCGTCGTATCCTCCACTCCGCTTGCCTATTTTAGAAGATTTTAAAATTTCACCGCCCTCCACACTCCTAGATAAACTATAACATAACTTAAATTTACGCCGACAATATCTGGTATCAATACCTTCACAACAAAGAACAGTTCAGAAAAAGTTATTCTTATCAAACTGCAAACTTGATTAACAAACATAAAATCATCAGCACAGCATTATCTGTCGCATCCTTTAAAAAAAACAATAAAACTTCAATTACTCGGCCAACAATTACAAAAACAGTGAAACTCGCTTAACAAATACCTATTATTCTCAGAATATTTCTACTTCTCTTTCGCTTTCTGTCTTGTTCCTCAGCAGCAGCCCCTTCCCTTGTGAGGGAAGCTGCATAAGTTGCTTTTTATTCCTTCTATTCAAGATGTGTATGTATATTTTTTGAAATTGTAATTTTGTTTTTTTTTAATAATAAACCTGTTTATTAATATTATTTTTGTATATATATTTGTTTAGAAAACTAACTTCTTGATAGTTGTCACTAAAAATGGAATTCTTTCTGAATAAAGTACTGTGTATCAAAACAATTGATATATTGTGTATATGGTCTAACTATGCTACCAACATTAAAATGCAAGCTTTTGCATAAAAATAATAAAACAAAGGATTTCAAAGAAAAGTTTAATAATAAGAAGTTAATATAGATAGAAATAAGATAAGCTAATTTGCCTAGTAGAAAAGTAGAATAAAAAAATATATTAATCTTTAGTATTACTTGTTAAAAAATTACGATATGAGGGATCTAAATAATAAGGCATAAACACCTATAATGTTTAGAATGTGACTACAGGTACGCTAAAGTGTATCCACTCGAATATAATGGGTGCACGCGGAACGTCATGCATTGCTTTACTGAAAATATGGGAGTATAATTTTTTTTCAAAACCTATGATTTTTTCAAGTAGGGGACTGTGTTTTCGGTTAGCCCTAGTTGGTCCTTTTTTTTTGGGTTGATATAAAAAAGACGTAATGCGTGACGTCGCAGCTTCGCGTCCACCTAGTTCTTTCGACTAGGTATATTTTGGAAGGGCCCTAGTTACAACGTAATTTTTAATTAGTGCCTACGTCTTTACAAAACTATTGTCCCTAATATAAAATTAGAATTTATATGATGTAGGATGTATTGAAGTGTTTTTGTTCGTTTCACGTCCACTACGTATCTGATCCTAAAATAATACAACAGCTTGTTTGGTTGAGGTATTGTTTATTATTTTAAATCAATTGCCGACGTTTCGACACTCTCCGTGTCTTCATCAGGGCCAAAAAAACACACAACACATCGGCTGTTGTACACAAATATAAATGACAAATTCACGCAAAAAAACAAAAGTTGGTATTGAAATAAATCTACATGGATATAGTTTAGAGTAAAATAAAGAAATAAATAAATAAAACTGAAAGAATTACTTAAATCACACAGATTTTAAAATTAAATGTACATTTATATATATACAGTTTGTATTGAAACAAATAGAAATAGATAAAACATAAAAGAATTACTTACGTAACATCCACAAAATTTTATATTTTACTATAAACTATATCCTTATACATTTATTTCAATACCTACTATTGTTTTTTTGCGTGAATTTGTCATTTATATTTTGGTACAACGGTTCTTTTTATTTAGCCCTGATGAAGACACGAAGCAAATGTATTGAAGGTTGTATTTTTAAAAGTTTTAGAGTAAAACATATATTTTATGGCAAATTAAAATGTAATATTTTGATTTAAAATGGTAATAATTAAAAAATATAATTACTTGCTTTTAATCATTTATAAAATTATGTATTATTTTGTTTTAAGTCTGAAATAAATAATTTTAATTTACGAAGTTAAAGCATAAACTAGAATGAATTCCAAATTACTATATATTTCCGAGTTATAATCCTGTCCGAGTTTTATCAGTAAGAAATTACTTATGGTTACAACGCCATGGCTATTAGCAAATATCGATTATTTATACTTCGAATAGATAGTAGAATAGTAGGGATGGCAAAAATAATATATATCGGCGCAAATTAATCGATATTTTTTCCGGTATATCATTTCAATGCAAAGGTTTATTTGTTATTTTCGAGTTCTATATTTTAGGTTAAATATACAAAATTGGTACATAAAATAGGTTTTCGTTTTATATTTCCGAATCTTACTTTTAGCAGGAGCCATAACAAATTTATATATAATGATAAAATTCCGTCTGTCATAAACCCAGCTGCGAAATCCCACAGTACAGCATATACGCAACACTAATCACCATTACCAACAGAACAATAAAAACCTCAGATAATAAACTAATATAGGGTGATAAAATCTCGACTCGGCGTGACACTCAATTAAAAAATAATTGTGCTTCTATCTATCGACCGTTCCAAAAAGCACTTTGTATAATATATTAGTAAGAAAATTCTGTAACGATATATCGAAACCAAATTATATCGATATAACCGATATATCAGAAATATAATATCGATAAAAATATATCGATATTTTTCTCAAATGTATCTAATAGGAATATCGATATATCGTTGCCATCCCTATCCAACAGGCAGTTTCATAAATTCCCCGAATCGCTTATGTCGTTGTACTCATCGTTTAATCGTATCGTATACTTAGCATGCATATAGCAAGATTTAATTCAGTGTTGTCAAATGCGCCATTTAGGACTACTTATTTGGAAATATTTTAATGCATATTTTAAGGCCCTTGGAAATTAAAACTCAAAATAAAATTTTGTTATTATAATACCATAATTTTATTTTGAGTTTTAATTTCCAAGAGCCTTAAAATATGCATTAAAATAATCGGTCTTTGTTGTTAAGCATAATTTTACTTTGAGGCACTTTTCTATAGTACACGTGCACACATTTCGTCTCTTGCACATTTTTTACATTATTTATTATTTACTATTACTATTACATAAAAAGTTCTCTCTGAGCGAGCAAAAAAAATTTTGATAATATTTTTTGTCCCAAGAATCAAAAGTTATTATATTCTAAATTACTATATCAAAAATATATAATTTTAATATTTAACCGCGTTTGATAATTTACCAAAATCGTTATCTATCAAAACCGTAAAACCCTAGTTAATCTCGCGTTAGTAATATGGATACGGAATAGCCCGCGGAGCGTATCGTTTACGGGGACAACAAGGGCGCGTGTATTATGTCATTAGGCATTGGTCCAAAACGGTTCATTTGCGTTGTAATATTGTTATTTACAATTTTCGGTACGGCTGATTTAATTTAGGCATCATGTTTAAATGTGGTCAAGAGAATTTAACAAACATCAATAGGTTAAAAACACCGCAATTCGATTCTTGTTTTATCGCTATTACTGAAAGAAATTAAAGATATATTAACTCAATAGATTGAAACATTATAATGCTACTTATTTAAAGTTTATAATAATCAAGAAAAATTAAGTTCGTTATTTTCTGTTTTTAAAATAATGCATACATTGTAGAAAAGTAATAGACTTTGTCTACTAACTCAAGCAATTTATACTTTATCTATGTTATTACTTAATAACTATATAGAACATTTCAAATATTTGTTTTCCGCTGATTTATCTTGTCAAATATTGGCGTAGCTGACATATCCAACTAATCTATAGCGATTTATTATTGATGACTAATGTCTATTAAATAGCGTATTATAATACTGGTTTCAAATTATTTTGAAACAGTAATTAAAATATTCAATTATTAGTGTGAAAAATTAGAAATACAGATAGTTCAGCAAAACCTTTCATAATTATTTAATTATATTGGTTTCAGTCATTTCATGACTGTTTATGTTGATTTAAACCTTTAAATTTGTATTGTATCACAATTTTATAGTAAGCGCACTCTTGTATGTTCATTAAAAAATCGTTTCTTTTATAGACATATAAATAACAAAAAAAAACTTGTATTATACATATTATGATAGGACTAAGCAAGAAAAAATACTGTTGCCAAATTGGGTTCGTGTTGAAATTTTTTAATGTTTACACCCCGATAACAAAACCTTTTATACCGTGGCTTAAGTAATATAATTATATATTCAGAGAAAAAAAATCCTATTAGGGTAAACTTTATATCCAAAACAGGGGGTTTGGTCAACTCGCGCGTCGCAAATCGAGCCTTTTTAAAAATGGGCGGCTCCAAAATTTGCTTATCTAATAATTCTCGTTTCGAGATAACAATAATTAGATACCTTTAGTATAATTTTTGCCTATACCAACATATATGCAATTGACTGGGATATATTTTGCCACAAAAACATGTATATGTGTAATATTATGTGTTTAAAATAAACTATCTAACCACATGTTAACTAAGGGTAGGTCTAAGTTAATTGAATACAAATAATACGGTCCGATGTATGAATGGTATCATTTTCATTACAAGTCAGGTAGTCAGTACCCTATATACCATTCGTAGAGAAAACAGGTCAGTATAGTCGTAACCAGAGTGTTCGATATGCAATATAAACTCATTTTTAAATTTTAAACTTTAATGACTTTTTGACACAATAACCTTTCATAACTTGTATTTTGGGACCTTGTTCTTTTGACCTTTCATAGTGTATGTTAAAGATATGTTAAATTATTTACATATGCAGCTACAGGGCGATTCAAAAAAGGTCTGCAGATATTAAAAAATATTTAAATCTCTGCAGGTTCTGGAAAAATATAATCCATGTTATAAAAATGTTTGTCATGTTCTTTAGACCGGTCATATTTTGTACTAGAATGGACCGTGCCTAATGATGCAGAAAAAATATAAATTTATCTCTCTCTAGGAAGAGATAGAAACATTTTTATAATTTTCGAGTCGAGAGATTTAAATCACGGTCTTATTTAGATTATGTGTATTATTCAGATCAAAAACAATCATTGTGAGACACGCTGTTATATTATCGTCAGTTAACGCCTCGTCTGATTATATTCACGGCTAGTCTCATAATGATCCTTATTTCGATCCTTATAACGTAAATAACTATTAAAGCACTTTGTGCTTTAAAATTTATGATACCAATTTATTTACAATTAATACTTAACAAAGTAAATGGAACAGATAATTAAAATTAAACAAAAACACCAACCAAACTAAGCAAAATAAAGTATATAATAATTTAGTGCAAGTAAAGCTAGCCCAATCAAATAAAAAATGTCACTTAAAAAGTAAATAGAATTGCAAGCATTGCTTCCAAATTATCAATTTGTTGTTGTATTTGCTCCCACAAAACAGAAATTACTTGCCTTGCATCTTGTATACTTTTTTATTATATACTTTATAATTTTTGTCTGCATTAGAATATTAAATTAAAAGTATTTTAATAAAAAAAAATTGTCAATTTAGTTTATATTGTTTTCTTAGAATTGCAACAAATAATTTGGAATAATACAAATAAATAAATAATCCGATAATTATATTAATTAAAAGAATTTATATATATATATATATATATATAGTTACCAAAATCACAGAATTCTTGAACCAGTGTGTTGTATATTGTAGGGTTATTTTCTTGGGAATATGGTTCAGATAGACAATTACGAGTTTATTACAAGGACTTTATATTGTCTGCAGGACGTTTCGGTCGTGGGTACGGCCTTTTTCAACTGCGTTAAGCTAAAATTACATACAAGCCAATATAAAAAAAAAACTAGAAACAAAGAGTCATAACTTACCATAGACAAATAGTCAAACTGTTTTTAAAATTTGGGTATTATTACAAAATGACACATAACATAGAAAAAAATAGACAAGATCGTCACTACATTTGAACATGTACAGGTTAAACAAACTAATTTACATATACAAAACAGTAAACGTATGCGTGTACGGGTGACAAAGAGTACTGAAACGAATTAAAAGTTGTTCCTTCTTTCCACGGCAAATATTTATCTTAAGAATTTGTTTTTTTTGGGTTGGTCATTTATTGCTAGGCACAATTTGACTATATATGTTACATTAGAATATTGTGATATATTTTATTTAAATGAGCTATTTCGGATTTATTATTTATGGCGTTTGGAGTTTTCTTTATGTAAATCATCTCAAAAAATTTACGTTTCCTATTGTGCTGTTCTGTTTTTAAAATTTGGGTATTATTGAAATCGAAAGTATGATTTGTCTCATTTTCGTGTTTTTTTAGGGCGGTGGTATTTTTATGATCATATTTGTGCCCATTTAGTCTATTATGTAGGTACTGGCTTGTTTGTCCTACGTATACAGAAGGGCATTCTTTGCAGGGTACTTGATAGACTACGTGTGTTTTTTTGTTTTTTGGGATTTCACTTTTTAATTTACTGAAACAATTATTAACCAAATTGATGGCCTTATGGCTAACCTTTATGTCAAGTTTTCTAAAAAGTTTTTGAAAGTTTTCGGAGAGGTTGGGAATGTACGGAAGAGTTAAAAAGTTATTGGTTTTATTCTTTTTGTCATTTTGTTTAGGAGCATTTTGTAAAATGTTTTCATTGGATTTCTTAATATTTTCTATTCTATTTCTAAAAATCGGGTTAATCATTTTAAGGGGATAGGAGTTAAGTTGGAGTACTTGCTTAGCTTTTTTTATAGAAGATTCCAGTATTCGGGGCTACTATATATATATCGATCCGCTAGTCCAATTATATGGGAAATATGATGCTGTGAATTATAATTATATCCCGACCATGTTGGTTTTGTGTACCATCAGTCTTTATTGTGTTGCTGCAATTGTGCAAGGTCATGTCCAGGAAATTAATTTTATTGTTAGTTTCGATTTCTATTTTTTACAGATACGTGGATGATTGTATAACTTGCATTCCACAAAATCGTGAAAAATACGTATTGGAAAAATTTAACAATTACCACGAAAAGCTAAAATTTACCATAGAAATCGAAACTAACAATAAAATTAATTATGGACATGACCTTGCACGATTGCAGCAACACAATAAAGACTGAATGGTACACAAAACCAACATGGTCGGGACGGTACCTAAATTATAATTCACAGCATCATATTTAAAAAAAGCTGTCATAATTGGACTAGCGGATCGAGCCATTAAATTGAGTAGCCCCGAATACCGGGAATCTTCTATAAAAAGCTAAGCAAGTACTCCAACTTAACTCCTATCCCCTTAAAATGATTAACCCGATTTTTAGAAATAGAATGGAAAATTTTAAGAAATCCAATGAAAACATTTTACAAAATGCTCCTAAACAAAATGACAAAAAGAATAAAACCAATAACTTTTTAACTCTTCCGTACATTCCCAACCTCTCCGAAAACTTTCAAAAACTTTTTAGAAAACATGACATAAAGGTTAGCCATAAGGCCATCAATTTGGTTAATAATTGTTTCAGTAAATTAAAAAGTGAAATCCCAAAAAACAAAAAAACACACGTAGTCTATCAAGTACCCTGCAAAGAATGCCCTTCTGTATAAATAGGACAAACAAGCCAGTACCTACATAATAGACTAAATGGGCACAAATATGATCATAAAAATACCACCGCCCTAAAAAAACACGAAAATGAGACAAATCATACTTTCGATTTCAATAATACCCAAATTTTAAAAACAGAACAGCACAATAGGAAACGTGAATTTTTTGAGATGATTTACATAAAGAAAACTCCAAACGCCATAAATAATAAATCCGAAATAGCTCATTTAAATAAAATATATCACAATATTCTAATGTAACATATATAGTCAAATTGTGCCTAGCAATAAATGACCAACCCAAAAAAAAACAAATTCTTAAGATAAATATTTGCCGTGGAAAGAAGGAACAACTTTTAATTCGTTTCAGTACTCTTTGTCACCCGTACACGCATACGTTTACTGTTTTGTATATGTAAATTAGTTTGTTTAACCTGTACATGTTCAAATGTAGTGACGATCTTGTCTATTTTTTTTTTCTATGTTATGTGTCATTTTGTAATGTTTGACTATTTGTCTATGGTAAGTTATGACTCTTTGTTTCTAGTTTTTTTTTTATATTGGCTTGTATGTAATTTTAGCTTAACGCAGTTGAAAAAGGCCGTACCCACGACCGAAACGTCCTGCAGACAATATAAAGTCCTTGTAATAAACTCGTAATTGTCTATCTGAACCATATTCCCAAGAAAATAACCCTACTATATATATATATATATATATATATATATATATATATATATATATATATAAACAACAATTTTTTGTGGCATGCAGGCAAAGTTCCTGTCTAGTAAAATATCTAATAAACCATTCTGTAGGCTTTTATTATTTAAAATTTTTGTTCAGATTTTTTTAGATCGCTTAGTAGCTAATTACGTAATTAATTTCACATGACTTTTATAGGTGTTTCAAAAGGGCAAAGAAACCGAGCTATCCAGATTTTGACTATAACTTGATAAATAAGGATAAAATGAGTCCCAATTTTCAATATCCTTAATTTTTTTTGCTCAATGGATAAGCGAATCTCAGCTGTATCTTCGAAATAACTAATAAAAATGACTTGCTCCGATAACTTTCTAACGACTGGTTAAACCAAAAGAAAGAATCATTTCATTTGAAATCGTAATAAATGAAATATCCTTACTAATTTTTTTAGTAATTAAAAATTACAAAAACAAAATATAAAAATATTTTTTATAAAAAAAATTAATGGTATTAAAATGAATATATCATTATTTAGACGTCTGAAGCCTTTAAAAACAACACTCTAAAAAAAATCAAGAACACTTTTGATCTTGCAACATTGGAATCCTATGTCCATAATCAGTTTGGTTTAATTTATTTTAAATTTGGGATACGTTTTTAAAAAAATTAGACTTAGAACAACTTTTGCAGCTGAATAGACAAAAATGTATCGAAATAGTTTTTGGGTCGCTTTTACAGTTCTCATACGAGAAAGTATAAGGACGTCATGTGTAAAAAACCAATAATTTTTGTAAAGTATATATTAAAGAATTAAAATACAGTGAATCTGGAAGCCCTTATTTGTTATTCTTGGTACAGTCAATCTATTTTTGAACTATCATCTATTTAAAAATATCGTGGCTTGTACTGGAAACTTTTTAAATAAACGTTTTAAAGTTAAAAGTTTTTGGATTCAAAAATTTCCTTTCCCCTCAAAGATCTAATTAAACAAATGTATGTTAAATACCAAGGTACAACAAAATAACCTAAATACACAAAACGCATTGATAAAAAATTTAAAAAACTAAGGATATCCAGTAGCCTCTAAAATTAAGAGAAATGGTTTTGCAAAGAATATTGCTGATATGAAACAAAATCCATCTTTGGAAACTTTAATAAAACCATTATACACAGATTTAATGATAATATATGCATGTAGCCGCTAGCGTGTGACGTCACATGGGAATCTTGATTTGTATTCGGCGGTGCTAAATATATTGGAAATACTGTTTATATTCAGAATTTTTATTTTTTCTGATGTTCGAATGACCTGACATTTTGCATATGTACATAGTTCGCGAGATAGTACAATTTTACACTATTGTATATAAAAAATACAAGATGACGGCTCCAAAATGGCGATCAAAGATTGTTATTCTTTAAGATTCGACTGAAAATGGGTATCTAGTACAAAATTTAGAAATTCAAAATGATGGTCGGTTTTAATTGATTTTTTTGCTCTCTTGCACATAATTAATTAACTCCAAATTTGGTATGTAGGTATACTCAGTTGTCGGAACAATACAATTTTATATATAAAAAATCAAGATGGCCACCAAATGGTGGATAAGTTACATGGTTTTGATTCGGCTAAAACGAAAAGTATGAATTTTTAATACATTTTGTCTTTCTACTGAAAATTCTACGTAGTGGTTTTCAAGGTTGGAACTGCGAATAACATCGAAAAAAAATGCATTTAAAATAGTCATAATTCGTTTAAATTTCACATGGTTACTAATGGTAAAAAATAAAATTAAAGACAAGTTTTCATTAAAATGAATTAAAAAGAAAATACGTATTGTGGTTTGATTGGACCTCACCAATTTATTGATATTAACGAATCTAAAAGCTTGTCACGAGATTGCTATTGCTACCAGACTGAATGACAATCAAAATTTGTATGTAAAACGTCATCAGCATATTATATACTGATCTTTACGTTTTATTTTCAAGAAACAATGGTCATATTTATACTATATAAACAAAACCTTAGAATACAGAATACAGATACTGCAACATTCGCATACATAAAATGTAATGGAATTTCAAATAAAATATGTTAATAGTACGGTATTGCGACTAGCCGATAAATTTTAATTTGCATTATTTTCAATGTGTACAATTTAAGATAAGCGTCCTAAAAACAACCAGAACAGTTCAAAAATCGAGGGGTCTTAAATCTGGGCTGGGGTAAATATTCAGTGTAAATCCTTCACCGTTATGCTTAAAAGTGGTTAGAATTGGAACTAGTATTTATCTATTTGTTGAAAGAAAATTTAAATGTTTTGTGAAAAACTTATCCAAAATAATTACCTTACGTAAAAATGAAACCTAATCTCAAAACATGGCATCAAATTAATTGAGAAAATTTTAGTTGAATTTCTAGTTCTCACATTACGTCAGCTGAAATGAAAACTATGTATCGTGAAAAACAATGTCAATATACTCAGTAACAGTCGATACAATTTTCTGATAAACAATTATAAAGTTTTCCTTTTAGACACGATGGAAAAGTGAAACTTATGGTTAAAGTAAAGTATAAGAGTGTGTGTTTTATTGTTTTCATATTCATATATAATTTAAAGAAAAACTTGCGCAATTACCACACTCATTCACACGTATTTAAATGCAAATTATTGTTAGCGCCTCAAATACGTGCGATGCTAATCTTCAGCAAATAATCCTGTGCTTAGTGAGCTAATTTCTAGGCAAGCAGTTTTCACGATGCATGCTGTTAATTAGCGTCAGTTGATGGTGATTAGGCGTCCGAGTTTAGAAAAGCACTCATTTATGAATGTGGATTAAATCGTGCAACTTTAGACTGCACGAATTGAGCCAGCCCATATATAGTAGACGTGAAAAGAAGACTATTTAAACTAGGGACATTATTGTTTCATTGAACCTAATAATTGTTTCAGAAATAATGGGTATACATGCAGTTATATTCAGAGAAAAGGCTACCTATTTTGTGGCTTAGTAAATAGGACTTGTAGCTATAGGTGTCTGCAGAAAAGTCTTAAATTAAATTTAGTTTTAAACAGAAACAACAAAAAACAATTAATCTTTCCTTTAATTAGGATTAGTAAAAGAGGACCGTATTTAGTTCAGCATATAGTTATTTGGTAGTTACATATTATATAAATTGTGAAAATTTGAACTGAGTTTAAAAAGTAGTTTTTACACGGATTTTTAAAACGTTTTATTAGGCAGCCATTTTGTTTCGCCTTTAAGGATTCACACCAAGATCTTATCAGTTCAATTTATCCATGCAAGTCACACCTGATTTTTATACAAAATTTTAAGGGAATTAAATCAGTAGACTTTTTACACAGATCTTTTTAAACATTTCATTCTCGTGTCATATTGAATTTTTGCCAAATTATACAAAATTTGAAGTCATTTGGATAAGTAGTGTTTTGAACAGATTGACAGAGCGACAGACCGACGAAATTAGAAAATGAGTTTTTCCAGGATTTAGGATTTTTCACGACGACAATACTTTCCTCTTAAAAGGGAAGTAATATATTATTTGTAGAATTAAAAAAAAAACGAACACAGGTATTTAATCAGCAGTAATTTCCGATTTCAAGAAGCTGCGAATTAAATATGTAATACCATATTATCCGTTTAATAAAAATAGGAACCTTATTATGAAATTAATGCTACATTAGTGACTTCGGCTTGCAAAGAGCCATTGACTTGCATTTTATATTCGTTTATTTTCTCTCCCTTTATTGGTTGCATAACAACTTCTGTTTTGAATGGCGTATGCGTGCCCTGCAAAAATTACAGAAACCAAATAATTAATTTTGCATAGCTTTGCATGTCACACAACTTTTAAAATGAACAGTTAATGGTAAACAACGTACGCGTTATGTTGATAAGCAAAAACAGTAAGGTTATGTAGAGCCTTTCATTTGGGTTTTCAATGTAAATTGTCATATTAATTGAAAAACTAATTAACTTATTTTTTACATTTGCAAAATGAAAGGATAGATGTTTTATACGGTTTTTGATATTACTAAATTTTTTTTTGCAATAATCACAGATATTTATGTAAAAAAAATTAAATAAGGGGATTTTATTAAAATATACAAAAATAGAGCAAGCTTAAATAGTTGACAATAACAAAAATGTAAATATCGTGTTTACCAACATGTTCCGCAACACTCTAAATTTTATTCAAAAATTTAGGCTGTACTACCAAATAAGGCGGAGATGCAAGGTTATTTCCTCTTTATTATTACATTTTAATAAAAGCTTGTCATTTAAATTTTGTTTTAAAACCTTTTAGTCTTTAAAAACTTCGTAATAGCTAAGAGGTATGTTACTGACAAGTTAAAAAAAGCACTTTAAACTAGAAGTGAAACAATTTCATCCTCTTAGATCTGGGTTTTGTGGGGATGCAGTCAAAAAAAGACGAGGCCTGGCCTATTATACGAAACTCTTTATTCTATGGTCTACCTTTCGAGAATGCTTATTCCTTTCTTCAGGTCTTTTCTGAGTTTAAAATAGAGAAATTTCTAAGTAAAAAAATTTCTTCCAATTTATAATATTAATCTTACCAATGTGAGTTAAAAGTAAACAAATCCATTACACAACACAGATGCGGTATTGTGGAACATAAATTGCTTAAACTATGATCGACAGAATGACAAATTAAGGCACATATAATATATTTATTGTTAGATTATAGAGTAGTAGTAGTATGATTGAAATCTGAATAAACTTTGCAGAGAAGCACCTATCGGTACTGATACGGCGCTATTGCTGCAAGGAAAACAAGTATGAGGTAGTAGGTAAAATCCAAAAACATGAAAAAAATGTGTTCCAATTTTAGTACTTTGTTTAATTTGTTACACAAAGGATATGAGTTTATATTTTTTATAGATTATTCTGTATTTGATTTGACCATGAAATGGGATTTATTTTTGGTTCGCAAATTTCGCAAATTTGATATATTTATCAAAATAATCTGTAAAGCAATCTAACTGGAAATTCCCTCCTGAATTTTTTCTTTTGGCTACAAAAATGAAAGAAAATTCAATTCATGTAAGGAAATATTCATAACTCTGGAAGTTCCGGGTAAAAGAAATTTACCGATTTATTTTATTTGAGGTTGGCTATAAGCACTAACTAAAGATCAACTCTATGAGGACCATGCGTATTTTCTCCAGTAGCCAAGTAAATAGGCTTCAATGCGGGAACCGATTATTCTATTTTGTCATCTTTTTCGTTTTGCATGACTTTTTTATTTTTGTTTAGTAGTTATACCAATACTCAAAAAAAAAACAATTACAGACAAATAGCATCGATTAGTACCTTTTCTAAGCAAAAGTAAGAATAGCAAAAATGCTTATTCTACATGATGCATTTTAGTATGGTTTTATGAATGATTAACATCGTCCGTCTCGGCTTTGCTCGAGATAATTAAAATTTTTCCCATACAAAGAAAATTTTACTCCCATTTTTTTACACCCAAGGGGATGAATTTTGATAAGTGCTGAAACACGTGATTATTTGTTTTTATTTGGGAGTACCTATTTGTATTAAATTTCAAATCAATAGACAAAGAATTATTTCTCCTCCCACAAACTTTCATCTCTTATTTTACACCTTTAGCGTTTGAATTTCCTAAAATTTTATTATTTCTTGCTTAGCTTAGAAAAGGAATCTATTGGTTCTGACTTGAATAGTTTCAGCTCTGCGTTGATGAGTACAATAATCACTAGGACATCGTGTCCGGATTTTGATGTCATTATAGGGTATCGCCGATATTTGTAAAGATAGCGATCGAAAGACGCCGTGAACGAAATTTTCATAGCCCCCAGCGTTTCTGAGATACAGGATGATTTTGAAAATATTCAATTTTCAGGCAACACTTTATATTTATTTTTATTTGAGCCCCAAGAAATGCAATTTTATCGTTAGAATTTAGATTTCTCATTATTTTTTAGAATAGGCTGTGAAAAACCAATAAAAACATGGTTCTCTTTCTTAGTCCATCTAATAACACTAATATTAACATATCTTTACATATTTCATACATTTATATTTCCACAGGTTCCTGTAACTAATAAAAAAAACTACTGTTATATATTCGATTGAGGTAGATTTTACTTGATTGACATTATAAGTGACAACAATAAGACACAAACTTATGTCTTATTATTACTAACTAAACAACTAACTAACTAACTGACTAACCAAGTGTCTAATTAACTAATCTAAACTGACTATAATAAGACAAAAATGTGTGTCCTATTATTACGCTGTTTATCAGCTTTATATATATATATATATATATATATATATATATATATATATATATATATATATATATATATATATATATATATATATATATATATATATTTTTGTGTCTATAAAAGAAGTTAATCTAAAAATTGTTTTAATAACATTTATATGAATTTAAATGTTTAATCATAAAAACTGCTCAAACTGGTTTCCGTTTTCTTGAATGCAATGATGGCACAGTTTTCTTATTTTGCGTAGCGCATTAAGTATAATGATGGGTTTGGCTTGTAAATTTCGTAATTCTCTCTCAGTGGCATTGCGCCGATCTTCCATCATCTTCGTATGATGTTGGGTCTGAGAAATTTTGTTTTCTCAATATCCCCATACAAAAAAAATCGAGCACTAAAAGATCGGGTGACCTAGTTGACCATATGTGCCAATCCAACGATCAGGAAAATTATTGTCTAAATATAGTCTTACTATTTATGAATTATGATATCTAACTCCTGTAAGGCTGTCTTTGTGGATAAACAATTTCAGATTACTCCCCAGATTATAGCATGCTAGACTAAAACCAAAACTACCCTGTCGCTCCCTAGGAAATATAATATGTTCGTTTTCCTGAGACTAATACCGATTATTATACCTATTTAAAACTCCAGTACTACTAATTTAACATTCATCAGACCGTATAATGTTTCTGTAAAAATTTCTATTCCTGTTTGTAAATACCAATGACAAAACTCTAGTGGTCGGTGTTGGTTACCCGGATGCACATTATGATCTACCTTAAATTTACGTTTTTTTAAATTTCTTGAACTATAGATTTTGGAACACCAACTCTTTCCTTAATTTTTATAGTAGAACTTGTAGGTTTGATCCCAATTGTTACCATAACCTTAACGTAATTGACTTCCCGTTATTGGTTATTGTAAGTTTTTGGCCGAGGTTTGCCAAATTATCCAAAATTAACCAGGTTGTTTTTAATTCGACTAAAAATTCTGTTACTAGGTTGCCTTCTTTCTGGATACCTATTTCATAATGTCATACCTTACACGAAAATGAAACATACCTTATAACATAATACCCCCCTATTTTCATTATATAGTATAAAACAGCAGATCATATTTTTCATTATATTCAAAGTTCTCGTTAGCAACCATATTTTAATAAAGCGGAACAATAAATAAAATATGTTGGTAAAGTAATATAAATATAATTTAATAAAGAAACTTAATAATATACTATGAAAAAACTTCACAGAGAAGTTCTTTCATAACCTACAATGATAAATTTGATTTATAACAACGAAAATGCTTTTCTTGGGACTCAAATAAAAAATACCGATAAAGAATACGATAAATGCCGCATCAACGACATTTAACGAATTATCTAATAAAATAAAAAACGAAAATTATTTTAACCAAGGACCCCGCACAAACCTTGTGGAAAACCGGCTTACGTGAAATTCGCTAAATGTTTTATATATTGTAGTACCTATCTTTTTGTACAGAAGATACCTTTGACACATCAAAATTGTGGGAACCGTTTTGGAATTAAAGCCGTTCGAAGCGTCCTTTTTACTTAGTAAATAGAAATAGTTTTAAAGTCGTATAACAGCAAGGTTTGATTAGAGTGACTTTGATTTAGGGCTTTTAAGATTAGTAATATATATTTCCATAGATTTTAATCTGAAATATACAAATAAGTTGAATCGCGTCTTGTCCTTGGTTTAGAATTGGCAACAGTGCATGGTCCAGTAAGGTAGGTGTAATATGTAATTTTGTATATCGGATGGATCGGAAAGGGGGCACAACATATATGGTCCAGCAGCGTATACTAGGCATTTCAAAATTATAATGACGAGTATATTCTTTACCCCTCGAATGTTACCTAAGGTGTTATATCCAATTACATCATATTTTTGAATTATGTACTCACCTATCTTGCCTATATCTTTGTGAATGATCCTAGGTTGTCTGTCGTATTTATGTGGTCTCATGACGTCGATCGGATATATATATATATATATATATATATATATATATATATATATATATATATATATATAAAACATTGGTAAAGATATTACCCAACTCAACCATAATTTAGTCAAGTGCTTCAAAACATTGGACAGGAGCGGTGCCCCCCCCTAGTGACGCCCCTGCGTGACTATTTCCGATTAAGCTATTGTCGTAATATCACATTTTTTGCCAAAATTAAATAAAATCAACAAATAAAATTAGGCCAAAATATAGAAAAATGAATTCCATATACATTTACATGCATTAGACATTGGAAATCGGCCTAGAACTCGTCTTCTAGAGCATCGAACCAAGTCGAATAATATTCCATCCAATAGGATTAAAGCATTCAAGTCTTCCAGCCAATACCCACGCTGCAATCGGATATATATATCGATTCTAGAAATTCTATAAGTAAATTAATTAATTAAAAATATAATCAAAATTTCATAATGAAACTTTGTAAAAATAATCTCTAGTATGTGCGCTTCACGCTCATATAAAAATCTTTACAAAAACATTATTATTTCTACCTAAAATTCAACATTAAAAATTTCTCAAAATCTAAAAACTAATTATTTCAAAAAACTTTTTACATCTCCAAAAAGGCCTAATCAAACCCTACATTTCAGTAAAAGAATGATTAAAATCCGTTCAAAATTAACAGAGAAAATTAGCATTAAAGGAAAAAATTCAAAAATTCGAGTTCGTTAAATTTCAATTTTTCAATTTCAATCTTTAATAAAATTTTTTCTAAACCAGATAGCCAAGTGCCGTAAACTAACGAAAGAACCCCTTATATATCAAAATTTGAAGAAGATATATCAAGAATTAACAAAACTATGAACAAAAGAAGATAGGCGTCGCAGATGCCACGCCTGGAAAATATATACGTCCGTAGCGCCTAAACGCGACGTCGGACGTCAAAAAGTCACTAGACGAAAAAGTTTTCAAATAAATTAAACTACAACATATCAAATTTTCAAGAAAATAGGAAAATTTTTGCGAGCAAAATTTTTCACTTTTTTGGACTTAGCCAAAATTTTGAGTAAACAAAAAACCAAAATAAAGGTATCAACTTACCTTCATAGGATGAAAGCCCATACAAAAAGAAGAGTTTTATATAATAAAACATTTTAAGAAAAAACTACCAGAAAACCATGAAATCGACGTTGAAGTTATGCACCAGGACCTGGTGAAAATGTCCAATATCTATAAAAACTAATAGAAAAAATCTGATTTTTCACAGGATTAATTATTACATAAAGAACTATCGTTTAACAAAGTCTTATGGTTATACGAATTTTTTATTTTCAAAAAGAAAAAAGTTATAATAAAAATCTGAAACTTGGCCAGAATACATATAAAGTAACACTATTCTAGGGAAAAATCCCAAACCAAGAAAATTCTCAAAAATACGGATCCCACGGGACTTCAAAGTTTCCCGGGAGATGTTTTCAGTAGAAAATCTTGTTCGAAAGTGAACAGAAAATACACCAGTTTCGTTCACGGGACTCCGCCCACAATCCACAGGATTGGTCCAGAGCGTGCAAAAGGGTGTCGCCGTGACGTCAAACTTCGATCAATATAAATATGGACAGATTTTTGTTTCAACAGCTTTTCGTTCAGAGCTTTTCGATCATCTCTTACGACCAGTAACACGTGTAAATTTCGTGAGTGTAATAGCTATTTTTCATATACCCTCCTAAGCGTCGGAAGCAGTGTTATTAGTGCGTTTCTTTTTATCATTCTGAGTGAAACAGCCGAAGCCTTAGAGGAACCTTGCACTTTACGTTGGATTGCGCCGGATATCGAAAAGTTCCATAGGTTCTTAGTAGGGCTCTGATGAAGACGGGTCTTAAATCTGGTTCTCTTGATTTATGGCCTAGTAGGAGGCATCTGGAAGAAACATAACTGGCTGTATAAATTGCGCGAGGAAAAAGTTGTAAGTTGCTTTGCCTCTGGTCTTCTTCTCCTCTAAGCGTTCTCCAAGCTCAGTTTTTCTCCAGATCAAGTTTCCTTTCTTTGCTCGAACCTTAGCCTAACTTGTGTTCAAGTGTGTATCTTTTGGCATAATTTATCACTCATTTTTTTCAAAACGTAGACCTGTTTACCTTTGCTTATTTTGGGAAAATTTGAATTTGCTGTTCACTCTAAATTTTAACGAATTGCTCACTGATTTTTTTTTAACAATTTTATAACTCGTAAATTTTTTAAATTACCGATTTTTGACTGCAAGCTTTTACTATCTTGTAACATTGTATATTTTATTTGATTTGTATTTTATGATCTACCCTTAATTGGGCGAATCATATTTTTGTAAACTTACTGATTGTGACAAATCTGATTTTGATATTCTCTTGTACTTAAACTTAATTGTTTAAACAAATTGTAAATAATAATTTACTTGATCTTGTATTAGGTAAGATAGGATCCTAGCATTAAGTACGCTTGGTGAAATTTTAAAACTTAACGATCCCTCCAGAGACATAGCACGTCAGTTCCTGAAGTTCTCAATCTCTCTTAAGTGTAGAGGATTGTTTATTCTAAGGAACACTTAGCAAAAAACCGTGCTCTTGATTTTGACAAAATTTGATTTTGATATATATATATTCGTGAATTTTGTATATATTATATAAGGTATCATAAACTTTAACTTTAACAAAATATTAATTTTTTTTAATAATTTTTATTTTTAAATAATTAAATATTACAACATTTTCGCGTCTAATATCCCAAGCGGCGTGACCCGAGTGGACTATTAGATAGGGACTCTTGGCAAGCTTGAAAAGAATATCTTTTTGAGTTTTGATTTTAATTTTTATTTTGAAAATATTATTTTGATTTTTAATTTTTAAATAGCTTTGCCAAGTTATTAAATAAGACTAAGGTTTTACTGATTTTGACATTATTAATAATAATAAATAAACTAAATTTTAGTGTACATAAAAAGATATTCACTTAGTTAGTTCGACTAGGTTAAGTATTATTGTAATTTGATACTAAAGTTGTAACTAAAGGATTTTACTGAGCAGTCACAGTGTTATTTTGATTAATATAAACAATAACAAATACGAGAGATTTGTTGTTATCTATTTTGACTCTATCGATTTTGATAAGTGAGCAAAAAGACAGTTTAGTAATTGTGGTCAATTACTATTTGTATGGACAAATACTGTTGAGCGAACTTTGAAAAAATCTCAACATTGAACAAATATAAATAATAAACAATAAACTTAAAGAGACAAAGTATCTCCACGAACACTTATAGTGACAGTGCGTAGTGCTTTCTTAAACGTTTCGACTTGAGTTCGAAAGGTGAAATATTTAGTGGTGTAAGGACTTGGAAAAGCCTACACACGGCTACGGCCATATTGACAGGTTACCTTAAGTAAATAAAATCCATACGATTTTTTGTAATTAAAACTAGATTTAGACTTAGGGATAGGACTCCACTCGGGTGACGTTACTTTAGTTTTAAGTGACTTTCCCCCGACTGACTCCCGTTGCTCCCTAATTTATTTGTTCGGCAGGTACTTTGAAATCTTTAAACAAACTTTTTATAACTGACTACCAATGGCTACTCCTACTTCTGGTATAGGGTGGTATCAGAACTCCATTCGCCCAGCAACACCGTCCCCCTTCTTGAGCCTATGCTCAATCTCTTTCCTGGCGAGGGGAACGAACATTCAAAAATTCCCCGGGTGAAATACCAAGCTTGCCTTTCAATGCCCCTGAATATATAGACAATCATGACAACTCATATAGGACATATTTAGTGGAACTTTTGCCGGAGCATCCTACATGGAGGACATCTCCATGGAGGTGCCCCGAAGAAGAGAGTATCAACACAATACCTCTTTTATAAATACTAAATTTAGATCTGAAGCTGAATTAAATAAACAAAACAAACCAGATGAAACCGTGTTGCTCGATAGTAGCCGCGAGCGCGAATCTCTGCATACAATTTATGCTGACAGTTCGTTGGAACTTAGACAACAAAATAACAGAAAAACTTATTCGTTGTTTGAGTTGAATTTCTCTCCTGACCGTCAGAGTCTGGGTGGGAAATCAGAAGTCGACCTCCTTTCTATATGCGAAGGCGGCGACAGGACAATTAACAAAAAACAAACTACAGGACAAGGGGAAGGAAGTTTGTATTCCTTGTTTTCAATGGAAGAAATGGAGCTCAGTGTCCCCGCAGGGGAAAAACGTGGTAAGAAGACTGTAGCTCCGCCCAACTTTCGAGTAAAATCGAATAAATTCGAAAACATAAATAATTTGTTGAGTACAACTCCGCCCATACGAGAACATGGCATCCCTGGTGGGGAAACTCATCAGGAAAGAGCTATGTTCAAATCAAAAACAAATAATTTTTCAATACAAACTCCTCCCGTACGAGAACACTATTTGTAATCAGTAATCAAGCGAAAGTTATTGCCTATGCTAAATTTTGACAAGTGTGCCCAATGAAGTAATTCCATATTGAACTTTTTTAAAGACACTGCTACTGTAGAATGTATCTGCTAAAATGTATCGTGCCCATCCGAGACCGAACTTTCCATCCAAACTTATTAAGGTGTTAAAATTGAAATATACTTTATCGAGATACGGCCTGATGTGTAACATGAATTTTAATGATTTGCCGGACTTGGTCAAGCCGGTCGGTGTGTACAAAATTATCAAGTGCACTTAGCGTCTAAAGTTAAGCCACAATTTGTGGAAGTTTGTGTGGCACTATGTAGGCAGTGCTTAAAATTAGGAATAGGCGAATATCCCTCTTAATGGACAGAGTTTTGTAATATTAATTATTATTGCTTAGTTAACACTTCATGAATATATTTTGTGATGATTTTTAATTGTAATATTGAATAGCGTGTAATATATGTTTTTTTTCACCTGTCTATAGTTGCGCGGATAATATCGAAAGAATTGTTTTAAATATACTAAAAATATGCAACTAATTTACAATAGTCTAAGGTCTAGTCTTAAACAAATTAATACCTGGTCGAATAAAAAAGTTACCTAAAAAGAAAGCATAGATATTTTACGGGAAAATGAAATAATGTCTTCTGGTACTTTGAGAATCGAACGATTTCCGAAATTTCGGTGTATTGATTAATTATAGAAGAACATATGTTTATACTTTGTAAATATGTATAATTTTTATTTTGGTTCGTACTATAAAACATGATACTTAGTATTGTTACCTTTTATACTTTTTATATTATTTTTATAAAATAATATTTTATTATGGTTAGTATAAGTTTATGCCTCCTCAAATAAATCTTTACCACATCATCTCGCACACAATATTAGCTCTCTTTGCAATAAGGAGATGGCAACAAATTATATACTTGTTTCTTACTTCGATGGGCCAAGTCAAATTGTTTTAATTGACCTTGACCATATAAGTTGCTATAAAATAAAGTAAACTTATTTGACTTTTTTATTTTTTAAATTTATTGTATTCTTAGATTTTGTAAACTATTTTTTGTTTATTTACTTAATTTAGTAAATTAGAGATATTTGCTTAAATTAGGAAGACCATTGAGATGCAGAATTTCTAACAAATCTGGTTTATTACATTAAATGTCAATCATTGATAAAATTTAAGAAGGCTAAATGAAGTACACAAGTTTTAAATGCTAATGAAGCATCCATTATCATTCAGTTAATTAAAAAACTAAATTAAAATTGAATCATATTGATTTTAAAGATAAGAACTTTCCTCATTATGAATCTTTAATTTTATTAGGAAAAATGAAGTGTGACCCAATTTAGTGCCGCACATAGTCATTTAATATCACTTATACATATACTGTCTTTTCAGACATCATTATTGGACGCTCATTTTGAGCATAATTTAAAATAAATCGAGTAAGTAGTTTTTAGACTGACATTTTTAAGACCGCCATTTTGTTCCGCCATGTTGATTTCGTACAAGTTTATTCCTATATTACGTTTAATTTTTGTGCTAAATTTAAGTCAAAATTTTTTTTCATTGATTTTTTAAACATTTTATTTGGACGCCGTCTTATTTCGCCATCTCGAATTCATACCAGAATTTTACTAGATTATATCTATATCTCTATACTTGGACAACATTTGAAACTAATCTAATAAGTAGTTTTTTGGCTGATTTTTAAATATTTTATTAGGCCACCATCTTGGTTTTGTAACAAAATGTTACCAGTTCATTTCTATGTAATACTTAATTTTTATGCAAAATTTGAGGTAAATTGGAAAATTTTCTTAATAATAATTTTTTTAACTTTTCACCAGGCCGCCATTTTGTTCCTCTATACTGACAATCGGGTAAGCAGTTCTTTAGCTATGCCGCAATTTGACAAACAAACAGATAGACAAACCGACGGAATTGAGAAAACATGTTGTTTATTAGCATCTAGGGATACTAAAAGGTGAAGATAGGTAAAACCCGGGAGGGTGATTTTTTCACGATTACAAACATTTTATGTGGCTTCCGTTTTGTTCGGCCATCTTGAATTCTTACTACGGTTTTACTAGCTTATCTCTATATTACACTTAATAAAGCTGTTACACTCAAGTTGAAATCAATCTATTAAGTAGTTTTGCAAGCTCATTTTTTAGATATGCTATTGCTAAGGCGGCATTTTATTTCGCCACATTGGATTTGTACCAAAATTTTGCCAGATAATTCCAAAGTAATATTTGATTATTGTACAAAATATAAGGTAAATTGGTTAAGTTTTTAAATAATTATTTTTATAACATTTAACTAGTCGTATTTGCCGTATTAGATTTTTATCAAATTGTTACCAGATTATCCCCATATGACCTTTAATTTTGACTAAAGTTTGAAGTTTATATGTTAAGTAGTTTTTCGGTATCTCGCGAACAGAAGATCTACAGACAGGCAGACTGACGGAATTGAGAAAACATGTTTTTTGGCATCTAGGGGCCCTGAAACGTGAAGATCTGTAAAAACCTGGGGGGTGATTTTTTCACGGTTACAATATGTACTTCCCTTTTACGAGGGAAGTAAAAAGTCAATCTCAAGTAACGTTAAAAAACTTATTTTAGACCTTGGAAATTACCAGGATTTATTTTCCCACAAGGAAAGTATGACTGAAAATTGTTCATGAATAAATGATTTATAGAATGGTAAGGAATAGATAAAATAGAGAAATATATTACCCAAAAAGGGTACTAGAACTTTGGCGTAGACTGCCAGATGTCACGCCGGACGATTAAATATAGCAATAAACCGTTGCCTTCGAGAATCTCAAGGGTAATGAATAAACTTATGTGTCACTATTAATTAAAGAAAATGCGACTTTTAGGTCACTAAAATTCCCTTTGGCGTTAAGGCTGAATATCCAATTTAGGTGCTTGCAAGAAGTGATGTATTACAATAATTTAGATAGAAAGGCAAGGCATGCGTAATTGCATTGAGTAAAATAAAAACCTCCACTTAAGGCACACTCGTATAAGGATATCCTTAAATACACCTGTTACATGTATTAAAGCAGTGAACAAAACGTCACAAAATTAACTTATTACCGACACAAACAAAAAATAATTTTTCCCGTTTTGGAAGTAAAGGATTAGGTATTTAATAATCCGATAAAAGATCAAAATATAAGGTTGATTGAATACTAATTTCATAGGATATTGTTAACAAATTTGGAATGTGAGCGGTATTTTGCTCATAGACGGGAATAAGAAAAATGTTTTTTTTTTAATTAAGATCTGTACAAATGGTTTTAAAACTTCAGGTAGTTTAAGACGGTTGGGAAAGCGTGTAACCCGAAGAGTAATCGTTCAACTATTTGCGCGTAAATTTGAATTTTGGTTCGGGCTAAATTATAATTTCCAGGGTTAATAGTCATCTGTTATATAGCTATGTACGTACAGTAGAGCACGGAAGACAATGTTTTTATATATGCATCATCCAGCGATCGATATTTTTTGTTTTGTACTCAATTCTCAATAGATTTGATTTTCAGCTCATAGTCGCGGAACTAGTATCGTATTTAAGCAGTACGATATATTTTATTAAATTTTTCGTATTAATAATGCTTTTACACTTTTTTCGATTTTAATATCGCAAGTAAAATAAAATAAAAGTTTGTAAAATTGTAAATTACGATGTTGGTTATTTTGAATATATTGAAACAAAAAAGATATGGTGCCTATGATTTTAAGTGATAAGAGGGTTTTGTAGTGGGGGCAAAAGTCTTAGATTTTTTTTTTGGCTTTTTCGGATCGTAAAAAACATATATAAATACAGATTAAATGAAAAAGACTTTAAGTAATTTTATATTTCAACAACAGATGATGATTGCTTTAAACACCTATCAACAATAATATTTTTAAGCAAAAAAGTAGTTAAATTTTGATTTACTTTAACCTTTTACAAACGTCAAATATAAATATTAGGGTAAATCACAATTTAACAACTTACTACTATGACGGGGTTAATAGACTGGTAGAATTTTTTTTCATTTTTGGGGAAATCACGGAGAAAGGTCTTTTTGTGTCTGACAAAAAAACTGTGTACTATAAGAGTAACAACAAAGATATAGCAAATTATATTTATATTTTTTTATAATAACGACTTACGAACCACCACTGGCGCCAGAGACCAATTATTCGTAATCTACCATACACTAATATAACACACGTGACGGTCTTATCAGTGCTCCGGTGCAAGTCTGTATACCATCATGCTAATAAAACTCACTATGCGTGCCATCTGCATGAATAGCGTAATCCAGGCACTTGCATCTAAAAATAACCACCCCAAGTACATCTATAGATCTCCTTTACCGTATGCCTATATCCGGCTTATAGCGCCCCATTATTGCACCCCTGCACCACTCAATACTCAGTCTGTCGCGGTTTGATATCTTTTATGATTCCAGTAGAAATTGTTGCTAAAGCCTCTATCTGATGTTCCCTTTTCTACTCTTACATAATAGGATTTATTCCTATAAGAGGTAACCTCTTTGTAAGTTGGATTGACCTCGTTGGCGACTGAATTAGAACTATCTGTCAAAAATGGTCATAGTATGAAAATATTAAAAAGTTGTAATTATATTGTAGCCATTTTATAGCAGCATATAATACATATTTTTTATTTTACGACAAAATTATTTATGTCAACCAAAATCCAACAGTTTGAGTTGAGAGAAATACGATAGTAAATTATATTATTTTAAAGCTGAATATTTTACAGATCGGTTTTAATTAATTACCCAGAAGTTTCCTCACAATATTTCTTTTATCTCAGAAAGTAAAACAAAATTTGTATGTTCATATTACTAAATAAATGTGCAGAACTAAATTGCTATACAAGGCAAAACGTGATAATAGCTTTTCCGGTTTTTTCTTAAATTGGACCACGAACAAACTTTATGGAAATCCGATTTCAGTAAAATTCGCTAAAATGTTTTAGGTCTTGACTTTCTGAACAAAAGATACCATGGGCACGTCAAAATTGTACGAGTTGGATAGCCCTCCCAAGGTCTTTTAGAAAAGCTTAGTAATGCAAAAATAGTTAATATATCAATTTTAAGATAGTATACTATCAAAATTTGATTGGAGATGATTTTAGCTGGTCTAAGATATATAAAATATATTTCTATAGATTTTAATCTGAATTATACGGTGTTCTCAGTTAGACAATTGGACTAAAAATTAATTTTTCGGGAAAAATGTAATCTTCGAAAAAAAAATTTCTTGTTAGAAATTACTTCTCAGGTTAAGAAATTTTAATTTTCTATACTTTTATCGCGCAAACTTACTTTATTTGTGATTGTAAAAACATGTTTTGTTCGCTAATATTATTTTCATTCTAATTGTATCATCTTATGAAGCCACAGTGATGGCGAAACATGTCTTAAGTTTATTTTCTTTAATATAGTAGAAGTTTTAAGTAAAAATTGTTTTTTACTTAGTGCCATATATATATATATATATATATATATATATATATATATATATATATATATATATATATATATATATATTGCGCCTAATCTGGTTACGCGCGGGCTAAAATTTTAATTAAAGGGCAACACGAGCGGTTAAAAGTGATGCATTTATTGTATTTTTTGATGAACCGCCTATGAGAAGTACTTATAATCGGTTTTTGATATAGGTTATGTTTAAATTTCTATTTATTATGTTCTCAACCTTATTAATTATTGTATTACTTATGGCATGTTTTCGTCTGTTCTAAACGAGGCAAAAGTAGTCCCAATTTTTAAGAACCAAAGCTCCACTGATGGTCCTACCAACTACCGTCCAATATCCCTGTTGCTAATTTCTCATCAAAGACCTTCAAATCTATTTTAAAGGATCAAATCAGTAGTTTCTTTAAAAAGCAGAACCATTTCCTACAAAATTAGTTTGGCCCCCGCAACAAAAATTCCACAATTCTTGCCATAAACACTGTCACCAAATGTGTAGCTAAAGCAATCGAAGTGTTGTCAAGTGTGTACGACTTGACTGTCACATGAAATTCTATTACAAAAGCTTGCTTTTTTTGCTGGCAGTTGTATTTTCTTGGTACGGTCGCATCTTTCTGAGCGTTCACAATATGTCACATATAGACATGCGACTTCTCAGAAGCAGGCAGTTAGCCAATTTTGAACGTCTGTTTTTCCTAATGTACATATATTAATGACCAGTCCAATTTTCGCAGATATGTTAACCTGATATTATTTGCAGATGATAACACCATAAAATATATTCCTACAGATGGCCTAGAGGTAATGATCAGTGACATACAGGAAAATTTAGGTTTTTGTCAAATCAGTTTAGTTTGAATTAGTCCATAACTCAAAATTTCTCGCTTCGTCTGGGCAACTCTAGTTTTTTTTGTAATCCTTATGTGAAATTTCTTGGTGTCATCTTGGATCCCAATCTCACCTGGGAGGCAGATATCAAACAACTTTGCTAGGGATTGTCAAGAAAAGTATATCTAATTTGGACGGTATTGAAGAATGCACCTGTCTCCACGCTGCTGTTAATCCACCATAAGTACTTTGCATCGCACATGTTCTTCTTAATTTTAAATTGGGGGCACAGTGCTGGTATGAGGTTTTTAAACTGTAGCGCATATGCCTGCATGTCATGGCTGGTCTGAAGTGGAGTGTTGAGACTATTGCAGGCAAAGTTTTAGGGATCTAAAAATACTTATCTTCTTTCCATTTATATACTAAACTGCCTTAACTATATCAAGTTTAACACCATTCTGTTTTCATCTCATTCTGATTATTGACCGGCTTCTGTTGTGTTCTTGACAACAAGCAATTTCGTTCTAAAATTAAAAACTATTTTATCAAACAATCGTTTTATTTTGATAATGATTATTGCAACAATGTTTTAAGTGACTTTGTGGGACAGTTTAAAGTATTTTACATATTATTGTTTATGTGAAATGTTGTATCTGATTTGTATGTTTGTAAGTTTAGTTATCTAATATTTCCTTTTAAACGTATTATTTTTTATTTTGACGTGTAAAGGTGCATTGATGTAAGTTTTAGTAATAAAACTATCTATCTATCTATCGGTCTACCTATCTATCTATCTGTCTATGTATTTATCGAAATCGCGTGGGGTCTGTTGATATTTTATTTGCCTTGTCACATGTCCATCACTGTACTGTTATATATATATATATATATATATATATATATATATATATATATATATATATATATATATATTGCTTGTTATGGTTCAGTAGTGGTTTAGTAATTTAAGTTCAGTTTTAATAAAAATCAATGAATATTCTTGTACACAAACTACATGAACATCATAATCATCACGATAGTTAAAAATATAAAAAAAATATTTTAAATAATTCCTTCACTTTTGCTGATATATTCTCTATTTAATCTCCAATAAAAATGTTATTATATTTTTAAATTGTCCTCCTTAACTGATTATTTAAAAGTCAATTAAAATCAAGTATTAAACATTAACCTTTTTCGTTTTTTTTTATAAAGTGTTAACTTATTATATGCAAGCTAAACAAAAGAGAGAGAAAATGTTCTGCAAATTTTGACAGTGAATGATTTATCGCTGTATACGGCGAAGAAAATGGACAACACTTGAAAGTTTTAACTGAAAATTTAAAAGTTTGCCGAAGTTTTTTATTCATGCGTTAACAACCCATCAGGTGCACGGGACTTTAAGTTGTACGTCATAAATTTGTTTTCATAAAAATTTCAAATTGGATTTGAAACCTCTTTTCTAAAGTGTTTCCTCTATTAGCGTGCTGGAATTATTATAGATCATTTACGTGGAAAATCGACTATGCTAAATTACTCAATACTCAACAACAATATACCGTCGGCGCTTGGGTATGTGAGATCAAAGACCGATTATACTCCGATTAGTTGATCCAACAAATGAAAAATAAATGACTACTCAATTCCAAAGTTGCCAGTTCACGGCGGCCTCCAACCTATAATTAGCAACCATAGTTTTCTCTTTAAAATATAATTTTGTTTTGCCTTTTAATTTCCAATAACCTTGAAATACGCATTAAAATATTTTTGAACAAGTAGAACAAGAGCGCTAATGACAACGCCGCGTCAAATGTTACTGCATGCGTGCTAATATTAACGGCGTCACGAGAGATTGAAGAGAAAAAATGCCTCATATACTGTCTATTATTGTTAATATTTGGTGGGACTAAATCCGCGAACCCTCGCGCCCAATTAAGCATGACACAAGACTTGTTCCAAGTTTGCTATTTTATTAAAAAAATGTGGCTTTCCAGATGGTACTAATTAATTCCTACAATAGCTAGAAATTAACAACCTGCATATTTATAGAGTATTATCAGGAGAAAGTCGTATGCAATTATTTAGGGGGTTGGGGATTGGAAACAACATCCAAATTTTGGAGAGAAAAATACCCTACCTTTTGGTATGATAGAAAGAGTAATCTGGCGGTAATATTAGGTCAACTTTTGTTATATATGGGGCAAGCCAATGAAGAAAGACCCTCTTTCTTTTTATTTCCCTCGTAAAAGGAAAGTATTTTAATCGTAAAGAATTACCCTCCGAGATATTTTTCAGATCTTTTCATTTCAGGAGCCCTAGATCCCAATGTGTAGGAACAAAATGGCGGTTTAGTGAAATGTTAAAAAAAATTATTACTTAAAAACTACTCAATCAATTTTTCTCAAATTTTTCAAAAATCAAGTATTATCTAGGAATTAACTGGTAACATTTTGGTACGAATCCAAGATGGGGCAACAAAATGACGGCTTAATAAAGTATTTAAAAGTTTAGACTGAAACAACTACTATTTGGATTGATTTCCAATTATGTGCCATAACTAACTGTGGTAAAATTGGGGTACGAATTCAAAATGGCGGATAAATAGAGTGTTTATTTTCTTGAAAAAAATCATTATCAAAATCACTAATCAACAAAATCTCAGGTTTCACATATCTTTTTAACGCACCTAGAAGCCAAAACATATATTTTCTCAATACCGTCGGTTCGTCTGTCGGTCTATCTGGTCTCAGTTCACGACATAGATTAGAAACTACTAAACCCATTAAGATCAAATTTTGGTCAAGAACAAAGGGTAAAATGGGGGTGACCTGGTAATATTTTAGTAAAAATCTAATGTCAGAACAAAATTAAATGTAATATAGGGATAAACTGATACGAATTCAACATGACGTAATATAATGACGGTGTGTGTCAATATAAAACTCTATTGAATTTATTTTAAATTATGCCCAAAAATCAAATGTGGCGTAGGTAGAAACTGGTAAAATATTGGTAGCAATCCAATATAGTTGAAGAAAATGGCGCCCAATAAAAATGTTTGAAAACACAGTATGTATGTTACTAAAATAAATGACTAAGTACTGAAACTAAATTGGGCCACACTTCACTATTCATAATAAAAGGAAAGATTCATAACCAGGGAAGTTCCAGGTAAAGGAAATTTACCGATTTTGTAAACGATATGTAGATTTGATTTATTATACAAGGTAGTTTAAAACCATAGTCAAGTAAGACCACTCTATAGTTTTTAATATTTTTGAGCCCTTCAAAAAAGTTTAAAAATGCATGATGTAGCATAATTTATCAAAATTCAAACGTTTTCGAAAAACATGGCTAGACAAGTAAGCAAGTCACCCTTTTATTTGTATAACTGTCTAGAATAGAGAAACACGACAACATTTATTGTGTTGATAAAGAACTATATTTTGCAGATATCGCCTATTATACGGGTGACTCAAAAATCTTATGCTTGGATAAAGTTCAATTTCTTAAATGAAATGTTCTATTGAACTCTTCAAAAAATATTTGTTAAATTTTTTGTAGAATTTCATTTTGCAATCAAAAACAGAGGGTCCTATTTGAAAAATGGAACTTGACCTATGCCTACCATTCTTGATCTACCCCGTACAATATATGTGTATATGCAAAAACGTTTTCCCACCTTGAATGATATTAAACATAGAAGAGGTCTTTATGAATGTAAATATTTCGAAAACAGTTGAAATCAGTTGTTAAATAATTAATATTATAATAATAATAAATTAAATATTCTTAGTATTCTTAGCAGAACTCAAAAATATAATAAATATACAGGGTCCTACTAAAGAAACAATGATCTTCGCTTAAAATACTTGACCTACTCTGTATATAATTGATATCTGCAAAATATAGTTTTGTTATTGACGCATTTCTTGCATTTCCCACACGAAGACCTAGTGATAGGTGGTAAATGAAATTTTGATTTAAATATCTCATAAGCTGTTGTAAAAAAGTAGTTATTCATTCACTTCTAATTTTAACAAAGGAAATAATTTACTTTTGTCATCCCTCAATTTTATACAATTTTCCGGTGGAACAAAAACGTTAAAAGTATCAGTAAAACTTCTTTTCTTGCGGGGGCCCTATACAATATGTCTTCTTGTGCTAATCCTCCTCAGGGTTTTTATTACCCTTTTCCCAGAATTCATTAATTTTTATTTCCTAGTGGGAGTCTTTTATAAAATGAATTATGTTATAAAAGGCTTCTAACCCTAGTTAGGGAACAAGCGACAAAAACCATTTAATTAGTATTGGCCTTACAGTGCGAAAAGTCAATTTGTATTATGTTTGTAATTATACAACACAAAAGCGAGCAAAATATATAAAACGATTTTAATTAAAATTTTCTGTTTTATGTTTCTGTTCTGAGTGGATAGATTTCCTGAATATTGTCGCATGTGCTTATTTTCGTAATAGAAAAATAATATGCTCTAATTTCTAAAGTGTTACAAAAATACACGATAAATACGTGTATAATTAGAGAAATACATAAAGTCATTTTTCCGTATAAATTTACTAAAGAATATAAAGGGTGCCTCCAAAAGATGTGTACAAAATTGTGCCAGGTATTTCTGAGGCCAAGATTAGGCAATTTAAGATAACTTCAGTTCGAAAGTGCTAAAGTAAATATTTAAAAAACTACTTAACCATTTGAGCTCAAATTCGCCCAAATATTAAGTGTGTTCTAAGGATAAACTGATAAAGGATGTCAGATAAACTAGTAAACTTTGTGTGCGAATCCTATGTGGCGAAATTCCATTTCCTGGAATAAAACTTTCTTTTTATAGAGGAAAATAAAAAAAGACATAATTTGTTTTTTTTTTAACTATGTAAATAATGTTACGAACAGTCAAAAATAATAAAAGTAATAAAATCAAATTAAAACAAAATAAAAAACGGTATACTATAGACTATAGAAGGAAGTATAGTAAGTAAATCAATGTATGAATGGCAGATCGTGATTTAAAAACTTTACAGATAAAAGGCCTGGAAATGAGACATTTTTTTTGTCTCATTCTAAATAATTAGTATATGACTGAAATAGATGTATTGTCGTAAATCAAAAGAATATAAAACATTGATATAAATTGGCCTTTAGCCTTTGCCCGGGAATTTCCTTAACGAATTCCAGCACTCACACATGACTCAGTTTATATGTTATTATATTTATATATATTTTTTGGCTTAATATTTAATAAAATTACTCATTTCAAAAGAACTTTCCTGGTAATTATACTCTTCATTTATCAATAAAAGTCAAATATATTACAAGGCAAATGACTACAAACTTTAACACAGGAAAGTATGGGTCATTTAAGGCAAAAAAAGGATTTTATAACCGTGAGTTAAAACGTAACCATTTCTGAAAAAAAAAACAGAGATAAATATTGAATTTACTGTGCCTAAATGTAAAAAAGAAACAAATTACTAAATATTTTATTCATTCTATTACCCAAAACTAAACAGACCGTCAAAAAAGTGACGGGCCAAATATTTAGGGATATTTTGACGCTCTATATAATTTAAACGGTTTAAGGCATTTTTTTTGCGCTATGCATAAGTTGGAAGGAGATTTCATAGGCAGTAATTATACATGCATGTTTTTATCAATTGGTTCCATTCTTTTTATATACAGGGGATAATATTAAAGAGTGTTTTTATGTTTAATTTTTAAAATGCCCTATAGAATGCCATAACTAGCCAAAAATAATAAATTATAATCCACAATTTAGACATATCTTTGAGGAATAGTTTTTTGATTCATTGCTTTATCTTTTTTTTTACAAGGACAAACATTGGTTAACTTTTACCATATTATCCATATCTATATTATCCATAAAGCCCTTAAACAAATCTAATAGATAACCTTCAAAATAAGACGGCCATTTGTGCTTTGTTAGGTTGCCTTGAAATGCCAATTAAGCATCATATATTAAGTCGCAATAAAATATGGGTCACTCAGTATTGATAATGACAAGACAAAATACTCCAGAATATGCAGGTAAAATTATGGTTTTAGTAGACGAATGCAATAGTGTTAGAAAAGGCAGTCAGGAGAACGAGATAATGGTTTCTTGAGACGAGGAGAGTTGGATTGGGTTGTCCCAGATGCTCAAAAAATATTGATGTTAGGTTTATTATCCTCCAGGCAACCAAAAATCTATTTGAACGTGACAGTGACCAACAGACTGCTAGAAGTAGTATGTGGTAGGGTCATGAGTGACACCGCCCATCGAAGGGTAAAAGAAGTAGGCCTAAAAGCAAGGGATCTAGCGATTGATCCAAAATTACTTCGCGAGCATCGAAGAACTCGCATGAAATAATGAGCGGGTACAGTGGAATAGGGAGCAATGGACCAAAGTTCTATTTTCTCATGCTTCATATAATTATGTTTCAGAATACTTATGTTTAGAATCAAATGATGGAAGACAGAAAGTTTGGAGATGGGCTGGGGAAAGATATATGAACAAGAAATCTTTATCGAGAAAGACACATGTAGCGGTGGTTCTGTAATGGTATGGAGGAGGATTTCTTTAAATCATCGTATGAACTTTGTGTGCTACCGAAAATTTCTTGCAGCTGTTGTGCTGTTTGCACACCTAATAAAATGTATATACCATGTATAATATAATTCCAATAAATGGGCATATCCTTGCTGCTTATGAAAATACCAGGTTTAATAAATGGTTTGATACCTTTTTCCTTAAAGACAGCTGAGAAAATTGACAAGAACTCTGTCATAATAGGCAGACTATTTCTCTCTAATGACTTTACTTATGGTTTTTGTCAAATTTCTCGGTTGTCTTTAAAGATAAATGTTATCAAACCTATTTTTATAATCAGTAAAAAGATGCCCATTTATTGAAATAATATCATACAGGGTGTTCCATTTAAAACAACAAAATCGATGCTAAGTAATTATTTTATTTTTCAATTGTCGTTTGTTTATTTTCTTAGTAAATCCTGACGGTTCAGAGGAAAATATAAAACTTTGTATAAAATATTTCTTGATATCTCTAAAAGTTAAGCTTGTAGACCGCGTTTAAAATATAATCAGACATCCTCGGTGAATATACCCAAATCAAGATTTTAGATAATAAAGACGACGCGTTGAGGCACCTTTCCCGAAAGCTTTGATGAAAATATTCGTCATTACCGAATACCGAAATATCGAGGTTTGCTCGTAGAAAGTTATTTGTTTTTAAAATAACAATTATATTTATAATAGTGATTCGATATCTACATCGTAATTGCCAAAATATGAGTCAACGTTTCTGACTTCGATTATCTTCGAAACTCTTTAATTTTTTTGTGAATAAATTTGAAAGATTAACCAATACCAAATACATATATTTACTAAATGAATAAAAGAAAACATTTTTATTTTTAATATTGTTTTTGCCTAGTAGACATTAGTGATCTTGTCAAATTGAATAAAAACAGTAATTATTCAAAATATTAAACTTAATCTAATGATTAAGCTATTATTTCTACGATAGTTAATCGTGATGAGACTTTGATTACATAAAAAAACTGCAGTATTTTGCAAATGCAAATTATGATTTTATTTAAAACTCCATTTAAAAACTAATATGTGAATAAAAAACATTTCACCTTTAATTGTATTTCTAAAGATTTCCCTTAAGTAGCAATTGAATGCAATGATAACAGATGTCTTTTTCTTGTCGCGGCATCACGGTTAACTATCATAGAAACAGTAGTGCTTACTGTTTAATTTAATAATTAAATAGGTAATTTTTATTATTCTTAATAATCACTGCTTTTATTCAATTTATTTAGATAACTGATACTTTCTATAGGTAAAAAAAGAAATTAAAAATAAAAAGGTTACTTCTTATTCGTTAAGATAATATATCGGGTATTGGTAAGTATTTTGTACGTATTTCCATAAAGAAAACATTATGGAGATAGTCGTCAATAAGTCGGGAAGGTTGACTTGTAAGCGATGGTGTTACATATATATCGTTGAATTTGTCTTTCAGTGCTCTACTTAAACTTGACAACACCGCACTATTTCCTTTATTTAAAAAGCCGAACACTTAAAATTACATAATAGATACGCTTGAAACATTTTTGGCATAAGCAGATATTTAAAAGCCGTTTAAGTGTCTTATTTTACATCACGTTCAATATAGGTTAAATCCTGGAGATAAACGCTAATATATCAGAAACGTAGAACCTAAGTAGAACGTAGATCCGTACTCTTATATATCTTTGAGCTTGACTTTAGAAGATCTTGTAAAATATCTATAAATCTACGGGAACTTCGGATATAAGGTAGTAGATCATCTTACGTGGGCCATGTTATACATAAATAATTATGTTATACATAATTAGATGAATGGAAAGAAATAGTGTATAAGTTTAGATAAAGAGCTTATTAAGTAAGAACATTGTTGAGAGAAATCATGTCATACTTTACGGCAGTTAAGCCGTTAAAAAATGATGGTCTTTCATGACTTGCGTTAAAAACGAATTCAATATGACTGAAACATTTTTTTTAAATAACACGTGATGAAAACTTAGTTATATTAATTTTCTTGGAATATAGGCTTAAATAAGAATTTTTCATTATGTTAATTTTGTCAACTTTATTATTTTTGCTTGTTAAAGAGAACAAATTACCGTTAACCTTTCGCAAGAAAAGATCATACTTACAACTTTAATGAAGAGTTTAAAAATGGACGGGAAACAAAAGATATCTTCCACTTAATTTAAATTGGATAAAGGTTACATTTATTTAATTTTAATTAAGTTCTCATGGCTATAAATAAATCTTGCCATTTTATCGGAATTTTCTATTTAAATTTCATTACATTAAGAAGGAAAGGAAGAAATTGTTCAAAGAAATTCTCTTTAAAAATGAAGTCAATTTGATTCAGTATACTTGAGAATCTGTTTCACGTTTGAACTGATTTCTACAGGCGAATATGAAATCGAAAAATAATTGTACGTTAAAACATAATATGGGGAAAAGTCAATTATATTTAAAAATTTTAATTTCCTTTATTTGTTAGGGCAAATTTTTGGTTTCTAAATTTCACTTTTCTTTTAGTCGTTTTTGAGCATATTAATTTTATTTTTTTTAACTAAACCTTTTTTTACTTGTGTTTTTGTGTACATATTAAAGAGGTAAAATAAGTTCAAAAGGTCTGGGATAAATTGAAGAATGTATTTGAAGATTCTGGATTAACTAGGAGATTTAGAACTTCCTCGAAATGTAATTACCACAAAACTCGAAAATTGCAATAAGAGAATTTGAATCATATTTTAGTAACCAAAAAAATAAAAACAAAAAGGCAACAAATATGGACAATGGAATTTCGTAAATCCATATAAAGCCAATGGCTGAGGGTTCTGTAAGAGTGAAGATAATAGCTGTTTAGCAATGTATTACATATTTGGTTAGTTGTATGGTGAAAAATGGTTACTCGGTGTATTTTAAAGTCAATAAATTCCATAATTCTGATAAATTAAAGAAAAAGAGGCAGACGCAAATATGAAAGATAATAATATGTATTTTTGTCATGAAAATTTTATTTACGTGGCATCTGTCAAATCTGAAGTTTCGTTTCAAGATGTTTTTAAATTAGAAAGCAAACTGTGATACCTTCAAAGGATGTTCGACGAATGCTAAAAAGATCTGAAATATCATGTAAGCCAAAATTAAGGCATAACTATTAATTTTTTCGGCCAGAAAATGTAACGAGGATTATTTTATCCGACTGCAATGGAAATTTAATAAGATAAAAACAAACTCGAGTAGTCATGAAGTAATGTTCTCAAAAATGATGTATTGGAAGGGCATTAACGGATGTATTCACAACACTTGACAGCTATAGGTATAAAATGACAAGATATGCAACAATGATACGAATTTTTTTTAATTGATTTGTCGCTGTTACCAAATATGACAGGTGACATGCAAACCATCACCGGCGAACTAAACTAAAAAATTGTCATGGTAACTAAGTCTGATCTAGTTCTTAAATCTGTTTAGTTCATCTAGGGGCAAATATTTTTTCTTTATATATTATTTTTTTATACACTAGCATATCTAAAGGGTTCAAACGGTAAAAAAGAACTTTACAATAACGCTGCAAAAAACTGGCTACTAACGCATTCGATGACCAGAAAAATAGAATGGTTTTCCTATTTATTATTTATTTATTGTTGTTAGTAAATTGGGAAATAATAAATTTTATGTGACCTCTAAGGTTTGCTTCACCCCTCCTTTCAATCTATGCGTGAGTTGATTATGACGCATAAGGAATCCACGCTTTATTACCTTTGATAGACCGCTCATGTTGCCACATAAAAAAATATGGCGGCATGGTAGTGTATGGTAACTACAAAAAAGTGACGCAGAATGTAAAAAATAGTATTTTTGTACGATTTAAATTAGAGATTATATGAAAATGCTCAATATGCCTTAAAAATTTCGGGTGCGAATACATTTTAAGCATTAAATTCATGCAAAAATCAAGTACAGAGTTTTTCCGTATATTGTGGAACACCACTGGAGACTTTATTTTAAAAAAAAGTTTAAATTATGGAAGTTGAAGGATTTTTGGAATTGTTAGAGATCGGAGAGACACGGAAATCGTTCTTCTGCACAGTGGAATCAAGGGGAATACATTGCTTCTTGCGGTCGGGTTTATCTCAAATTTGTGGAACGTCTTTAAAGATAATGGTAGAAGAGACCTATTTAATGAACGTAGAATATACAGGATGTTCCATTAAAAAAAAACATGTTAGTATTTCCTGACAGCTTTTCGATGTTTATTTATTTTATCCTATGACAAACTCTGATAATTCAGAAAGAATCCTTAAATCTTCATAATTTAAGCTTTTTTTCTACCTTTCAAAATAAACGCTCCAGTGTAAGCGTGCGCCATCACACACGCTTGCAATATTTGATTTCATAAATAGATTAATTTCGCCATCTTGGATTCTTACCAAAATTCTACCAGTTGATTTCTACGCAATACTTGATTTTTGTGCAAAATTTAAAGGAATTTGGATAAACTGTTTTTAGCAAATTTTTTTTAATATTTCACTAGGCCGCATTTTGTTTCGCCATATTGGATTTTTACTAAAATATTACCGGGTCATCTCCATATAATCCTTAATATATCTTCACGTTTTAGCGTCCATAGATGCCAGAAAACATGTTCCCTCAGTTCAGGGTTTTTTTAGCTAGCTGCGAAATGACAGGCAGATAGATAGACAGACTACAATTCTACTATTCTTCACACTTATCCTTTCACAAATTTTGTAATCGATCTAATAAGTAGTTTTTCCGGCTGATTTTCTAAAAATTGTATTATGCCGTCATTTTGTTTCACCATTTAACATTTCACTGAGCCGCCATTTCATTTTTTTCGCGATATTGGATTTTTACCAAAATGTCAGCAGGTCGTCCCCATATGACCCTTAATTTTTAAACAAAATTTGAAGTCAATCGGAAAAGTTGTTTTTTAGCTATGCCGCGAACAGAGATCGACAGACCGACGGAATTGAGAAAACATCTTTCTCCATATCCAGGGATCCTAAAAGGTGAGGATTTGTAAATACCTGTAAGGGTTATCTTTCCACGCTTACACTACTTACCTTTTATTAGGGAAGTAAAAACAAAGCCAGACTAATATATAAGATGTACAGTTTTTCCCGATGACATTTTATTTTTTAAAAAGCCAAAAGTGCGGAGCTTTCCGAAATTTATTCTAATATATAAAAACAAAAAATTGATAAATTGAAAAATATAAATGTAATTTATATTATGGTTTATGGAGCAATTTTTCCAAGAGTTTTTCTCTGTTATATATGAAGTTAGGAAAAAACCTGTACGACGTTTCCTGGTCCACACAATAAGGTAAATTTTGATATAGTATTAAATTTCAAATTCAAATATGTAATTCTTTCACGCCACTCCCCGAAAGGGAAGACCTTGTGTGTATGTTAATAAGGGAAGAAGAATAATTCAAATTACATCTTCAAATAATAAAAATACTCATGGCTTTGTACGTTTTTTTAACAAGTGATACCATATTTTTCAAAGTAAATTCATAAATTACTTGATAATCGCTTTCTTGCGTAAACTGTAGGTAGAAAAGGAAAACTTTTGAGGAACGTACATTTTTCATTATTTCTTCAGCATATTAATTAGCACTGTCCTAAGTCTATTTTTTAGAAAGATTATCACACATTTTATAAAAACATTTTTAAAATCTGAAAATTTTATGATCTCTTGTTTGTTAAACTATACTTTATTATTTACATAAACAATAATTTAAAATAAAAAATGTATACCAACATATATTAACGGGCGAGGTAGGAACCAAGTTTTTTCTGCTAACGGCACTTTTCTTGAGCACTGATATATTTTCGACTTAACATATGACGAATAAATATATGTTTTTCTATAGTATGTTTAAAACTAAATACTCCAGATAATGGGAGTAATATATCTTCTAGAAATTAGGGGAAAATCTCCTATAAACGATAGTAGCTTTATTACCTGATAATTGTGTAAGAAAGGTTTCATTTTGGCTGTAAACATTAAGATTTTTACCAGAGGTGTGAGTGCAGGGCGGTAGTTACATATCCGTTGCAAACAAATAAGGACCACTACAGCTTGTTAAGAAGTAATATCGGATATTTTTTAACTAGAATTAGGTTTGTCATAAAGAAAAATGTCTAAAACAGGGTTTATTCTGTAACAAATGCCTAAGCAACGATACTTTAAAACTTACGAAAATGAAGTATGATATTTTTTACGTGTTTATAAAACGAAATATTGTAGTGACTATGTGGCTTAAGTATTATTTCACTTTTGCTGCCAACCAATTTTTAATAACAGTATCGATGGGTAAACCACCTTCAGAAACTGTATACAAGAATCCCATTTAGGAGGGTATCCCAAGGGATCCCTACTGAATTCCACGAAATTCCACGGAAGTCCATGGAATCCCACGGAATTCCACGGAATCGCAAAGAATTCCACACAATCTTGCGGAATCACACAATTTTTTATTATTTGTTTTACTTTTTTATACAAAACAAAATTAGATAAATGTTAGTCTGAGGCTAATTTTTACTTAGTGATATAAAAAAAATATTGTAGACCCATCAAACATTTCAAATTCATGAAATAAACTCATATGAAGTATGTAAATTTCAAGTATTCAAAAACTTTTATATAGTACATATGTATTAAAAATGCATTTATTTTGACTATTAAAAAAGCTTTATAAAGTTAACAATTTTGTAATATATTTTAAATCAACTTGATTTAGGCATAGTAGTAATATTTCTGGATATAGAAAAGGAGGAGGCACAAAAAACAAATATTATCTAAATAAATGTATATTAATTAAATATGGCAACATATTTTGAAAAATGTTGAACAATTTCAACTAAGGCTTTGTTTATATTTTTTATAGCTTGCTTCTATTATAAGTTTATCATGCCTAGAAAGTGGAAGAGGTTCTCTTCCTACCATTTTATTAGGACAATATAAAATATAAATGTCTTTAACAATATCGCAATCTTTCTCCCTTGGCCCAAAGTATTCCCAAATTTTTATTTTCACGAAGAAATTTGATTGTATAGTTGTGTTCATGTATTTTGTTAATAACTTTACCAATAAACCATTGCTGATCGTAAAAAACAGCATAAAACATTTCGGGAAAAGCATTAATTGATTCGCCCTGGTTGTCATCTGAGAGGTCTTTTAGATCTGTAAAATCATCATATCTTCTTCAGTTACATCCTTTTCTGATGACTTATGTGACACTTTCGAATGCTTAACAAGTTGACGGGCTACACTAGAGTCCTCGTGGGCAGCTATAAATTCATTTAGTTCCATTAAAGAGGTTTCTTGAAGGTATAGTCATGACTCAGCAGCTAGTAATATGTCGCAATTTATAGTACCTTTGTAATATCCAGTATTATAGTAGATATTATTTTGAATCTGTATCGTTTTTAAAAGCCCGTTTTGGTGTAAAAAGTACCATGAGCAAACACATCCTATATTGCATACTTTTTTAGATGGAAGCATTATATAATAAATATTGTTGTTTTTTCATGGATTTTTTGCCAAATTTGTTTATATTAATGAATGACATGACTTGATCGGATCATTAGAATAGGAGAAAAAACAGAAAACCGGAAAAATTACAACTCAAAATTCATATCGCCCTGTTTTTAAGTTGTAGTGAAGGCCCTTTTGCGAAATAATAGTTATTGATAAGTACTATATACAAACCAAAACCAGGTATTTTGGGATAAATGTTTTTGCATAATTACGACTTTAATTTTTTTGCACTATTTTTCGCGTGCCTGGATGCTCCTTGGATGATCCGATTTGAATTTTGCAAAATCACATCGAAATGATACTATAATACTATAACACATATATTCCGATTTTGCGTTAAAATTCTGTGAAATTCGCGAAAAATGCTTCCAAACATGATCAAAAACAGCCGAACTCGGCACCATGGCAACCAAGGGGTAATATAGACACGCTCAGCGCGCTATTTCCCGTTTTTGATCATGTTTGCAAGCATTTTTGGCATGAGGGGCTTTTATACAAGAATATTACTGTGGACTATCCTGAGTGTGATGGCGCACTCGGTTTTGGTTAGGATATTTGGCAAATAATCACTACTTTTTTGCTCTATTGATTGGCGTAATAAGACTTTAATTCACCGTATTACCAAATAGTTCTGGAATTTTCACCAGATCTGGCAACATTGCCGCTGCGTTCGTGGCCTCAATATGAATTACAAACATACCACGTGACTCCAACCAGGAGCGATGACTCAAGGTTGCCAGGAGAGGAAGAAAAAGAAAAGGATGGAAGCCAGTTTTGGCATGGCACGGGGTGTGGTACGGCGAGTTAAGAAAATATATTAATAATCCCGGAGAATTAATGGATTTATAATTTTTTTATAGGACATTTAATAAAATTAAATTTGGAGAGTAGGAACCTAATAATTACAAAAAAGAAATTATAATACAAATAACATTTTACTTCATCTTGTAGGAGACTGATCAGCGTTCACTGGTTTCGATACACTAAATGTATCAATATTAATTTTTGAATGTATCCTTTTAACGTTAATAGATATCGATATGTTAACGTTTCAAAATGAAAAAATATCGGATAAAATAATAAAATATTGTACTTTTTTTTTTTTTGCCAAGCGAGACATTTCCTGAAATGGCAATAAATGCTTACAACATACATTGTGTACTAATTTGCGCGCGGTAAGTAAGTAACACAGTGGCCGGTAAGGAAATGCATTTCAAGGCGAATTTTAGTAACCAATAAAAATAAAATTCAGATATAGGTATACTTAATTTCTTTTTAATACTACGGGAGAGAGGTATCTTCAAGGGTATCTTAATTGCCCTAAAATAGTTGAAATTAGAGTCAATAAATATTTTCTTAGATGGTCTAACTTAATATGAAGCGAAACATCCGTTTCGTTGTTGTTAAGCATGTCGCTTTTTTTTTTATGTTATCCTTCCTTTACTACGCTCGTTTTTATTGATATACCTAATATAAACTCGGCCTAACAACAAACGAAGCGGCGAAGGCGGGTACACGCTCGCCCCCTAAAGTAATTTTTTTCTTAGCGGCGCACATGCTCAGCACAGAGATAAAAAAATTACTTTGGAACTGTAGAAAGTATACTTACCGTCAGCCAACTAACGCTGCGATTTATAAAAACACTACTAAACATATCCAGACCTTCAAATTATTATTAAGCACATTAGGCATAAAACCACAATGAAAATATGACAGTTGATAAATACGAGCTGTCGCACTACCCGACTAAACGTAAATATAGTGTATCTATAATTATCCAAACTGAAAACATCATACCATAAAACAATCAATTTTGAGTGGCCGAGATATTATAAATCAAAATATACAGGGTGTCAATTAAATAAAAAGAACTGTACAAACTTTAAGGGGTGATTCTTTGACTCATTTTAAGATTAAAAGTTCATATGAATATGGGTCTGAAACAACTTTGTTTCTGAGATACAGGGCGTCCAAAAAAACAATTTTATTTGGTTTTTTGCTTATATTTTTGTTAAGGAACATGACAATTGGACAAAATTTTGTATTCTGGGTATATTAATGACGAAAAATTCAAATATTAGCTTAGTTTTTTAATGGTAACCATAACTTTTTTGTGAAGTCTTTTATGTCATTTTTAACTAGGCAGACCTATTCTCCATTCAATTTTACATAAAAAAGTTACTCTTAGTATTTGTCGCTAAAAGCAGCCGTGTTGTATAAAAAAGGGTTTGAAGTTAAATCTGCGTTGAAATTTTTTAAATTGAATCATTTCCGAGATTTTGAAAAATAAGCGAAAAAATGGTTTTTCAAAATCATGTGCTATGTTACTCTATCAGATTATCATATCACAATTACCAAATTAGTGAAAATTGGATAAAAATAATAAAATCGTAAAAATGTGCTGCATCTTTCCTCTGCAGTCACAGTACACAAGAAAATAGTATAGGTGAATCCATAGCAGGCCTTGGAAAACAATTGATAGGTTTCCATGGTAACAGAATCAGTCATGGCAGTTGATTTAGAATAAAACAAGTAGTTTTTTATCATTTGGCATTATAAGTAATAATTTATCGTGTGTTTTGCCCAAAATGTACCAATATATCAACGCAGAAATGGCAGACATTCATTTTACTTATGGAATGGCTCGCGGTAATGCACAAGCTGCAAGACGAATGTATCAGGCGCGATTTCCTCAACGAATGGTGTCACACGTCCAAATTTATTTTATTAATATTCACGCAAGACTTTGTGAAACTGGCAGCTTTAAAACGACAACAGATGTTCTAGGAAGGCCTGCAACAGTTCGAACAGTTGAGATTGAAGAAGCTGTGTTAAACAGAATTGAAGAACACTATTCTTCCGCAAAGGCTTAATGGCGAAGAATATCGAAGTTTTTTGGAGCACGAACTTCCCAACCATTTAGAAGAAGTTGATTTAGAAACCACAAACAGGATGTGGTTAATGCACGACGGAGCTCTGCCACACTTTAATGTCGTTGCGCGTCAATTTCTGGACGAGAATTACCCCAACCGTTGGATAGGAAGAGCTGGACCACAAGCCTGGCCTCCCAAATCACCAGAGTTGAATCCTTTGGATTATTTTCTGTGGGGTCACTTGAAGTCTTTGGTTTATAAAAGTCCAGTCCAAAATGAACAAGATCTAAGATATAGGATATTCGAATCTTGTGCCATTATTAATCAGACGCCAGGTATATTTGAAAGAGTTCGGCAATCAATGTTAAGGCGACTTATTGCATGCGTTGAAGTAGGCGGTGGTCATTTTCAACAATTATTGTAAAATAATGTTATTAACTAGTTTAGTTTTAGTCTTGTAAATGATTTAAGTTTTTTACCTGATAATACAATCAATAAAAGATATATTTTTTTGCTTATTTTTCGAAATCTCGAAAATGATCCAATTTCAAAAAATTCAACGCAGATTTAACGTCAAACCCTTTTTTATCCAAAATGGCTGCTTTTAGCGACAAATACTAAGAGCACCTTTTTTTATGTAGAATTAAATGGAGAATAGGTCTGCCTAGTCAAAAATGACATAAAAGGCTTCACAAAAAAGTTATGGTTAATTAAATTTAGGAACAACACTGTATGTGGCGCCCTCTAACATTAAATAAAAAACTAAGTTAATATTTGAATTTCTCGTCATCAATGTACCCAGAATCCCAAATTTTGTCCAATTGTCATGTTCCTTAACAAAAATATAAGCAAAAAACCAAATAAAATTGTTTTTTTGGACGCCCTGTATCTCAGAAACAAAGCCGTTTCAGACCCATGTTCATATAAACTTTTCATCCTAAAATTAGTCAAAGAATCACCCCCTAAAGCTTGTACAAGTACTTAATCGACACCCTGTATATCGAAAGTTAGTGCAATTAGATCATATTCTGCAAAAATAACTGAACTGAATTATTTATCTTGCTGTTGAACGATATTCTAAGATAAAATTCTCCTTTGTTTGTATGATTATCTTACGGAATTCCATGGAATCCCACGGAATTCCACGGAAACCCACCGAGTTTCACGGAATCCCGAAATATCTTATGGAATCCCATGGAATCTCACATGCTTGTACACAAGAATCCCAGGCTGGTTTACCCCTCGAACAATATGTTATTTTCCTTTTAATAGAAGATTAACTAAGAAAACAAAAAAAATTGCCTAAACCATTGTAGTAATATTTCATTTTGAGCATTTCTTAATGGGCCTAAAGGACTAGAGATGGGACATGTAATTCATTTTAATGATGTGCTTCACTAACTCTGGCTCACTTGACTGAGTCAGCTTACTGAGTCGGCTCAATTAAGCTGCGAAACGAAGGAGTGAAATACAAATACACTCCTAACGTCGTTTGACTAGGCTCCTAACTCATGAATTCCTACAACCTACATTTTTTTCTTTAATAGTAAATTGCCTTAACCCTTATTTTGTATGCGTATTTACCAATAGGCAGTTCCAACCATATCTAATATCTATATTTGTATTTACTTTAATCTAAACAGCCGAAATAAAAAGATAAAACCTAAGTCGCGCCGCATCGGGAATGTAACAAACAGCACATATTGCAATGCAATTCGACTCTTTCGGCGGTCGGTGACTCTGCGACTCTATCGTCGCAAGTCGTTCCCGCTCCGTTACGCTGTAAGTGAGAGGTGAGTCAGAATCGAAAAAGATCTGTACCGCGGAGTTGCTTCAGTGACTCACTTAACTTTATATACATATCTATAAAGGACCTTTCTTTGAGACTTGTTACCATGCAACTTATGGGTTAAAAGGATCAACAAGTCGCGCTTTAGTTCAATTTGATTTGTGTATAATATTGCTAACTGTTATTACGTGTGTTAATAAAAAAAGGTCGCAGTCGTATATCATAAAAAATAGTCTTTCTTTTTAAAAAATTAACGGAAATATATCTGATATTTAGTTAATCGGAAAAATACTAAGGACGTAATTTAAATTGCAATGTTTTTCCCGATCATTTTTTGATAGCTTTATTACCACACTGTATGCATAAATAATAATAAATAAGTAAATCGATATATGGTTATGAGCTAAAATATATTAATTACCTAAAATTAATTTCAATATTTGAACGGCTGCCCATATTAATTACAAAAACCAATAACAATACATCGCATAAAAATGAGTGTGTAGTCAGTTTAAATTTAAATAAATTGTGTACCTCTATTTCATATCTTGGTCTCGACTGCACGTATTGTTATGAACTCTTACTTAATTTCTATATTAAATGGAATAAACTGAAACTGAATTAAAAATAAACAAATATTTCTGTAATAGGGGAAGGATGGCTTACTCTAGACACGTATTTATTCCTTTTTACGTCCTCTCTGGGAACATAATATTTCGTCCTAGGATTGCCTTGGACCATCCTGTCTTTACAAAATAGGGGATGAGGTATCCTAAGAGAATTTTAACTGGTGAATAATGTTGGAAAACTTATAGAGTACTTACTGATGTTAAAATTAAATGATTTTCGTAAAATACATAAATTGATGTTCTCAGTTTTAATTTACTGACCAAGAAGAGACGTATTAACTGTTTTAGCCTTTGATCTAATAAAGATATCCGATAGCAGGAGGTGGATTTCATAATGGAGCTTTCCTGAAAATAAAGGCACACGGAAATTAAGAAAACTTCTGTTGTACGAAAATATTGTTGGTTATATAAAATATATTGAGCTTAGGTGTGCATAATGTAATAGACCTCCGTAATTTTTAATTCCGCTATCTCTCCCACTTCCCACAACCAGTGAAATGGTATGACTTTAATTATTTTTCTGTTAAAACTTGAAATTATGTAAAGCATAATGAATTTATTATAATAAAATAAATTACGTTTCTATGTGAAAAGATAGCTAAGTTTATAATTCATATCATAAATCTGTCTAAAATATAATGATGAGTTATTCTTTCATCCTTACAATATTATGAGCAAGACAACCATGTGGTTAAAATTTTCTAATGTTGGTAAAATTTATCATTATAAAATGCACTGTATTTAAGTCCATATAAGAGACCAGCCAAAATTCTTGAGACTTGGACTGTTTTTAAAACACAACCAATGAATCGGACCTGAGTAGCATACATTTTAGTTTTGAGATGTCCTCTCAAACATCAATCCAATGTGGATAAAGCCATTTATTGGGCCGCGGACTAAGTCTCCTTTGGACAATTCAACGACCAGGAAATTGACTTCATAGAATGGCAAGCTTATATCGTAGTCATCTTAATATTTCGAGTGCAAGATCGATTTTATAAAATATAAACTAAAGACCAATTATATTCCAAACCCAACTTTGTAATGTATTCAGTTTTGTTAGACTGCATCGGGAGATTTCAGAGTAAGTCAGTGGCCAGAGTTGCCAGCCCGCCATGCACATCCTCCGGACCTGCTGATTAAATACGTTTATACATCAGCTTTAGGCTATTACCGGCAATCGTATTTGTTTTTTTAAAGCAAGTGAAGAAGTAGACCTAAATCACGCTACTGGCAACACTGAGCCAAATAAAAGTTGTCACAAGCGATTAAATGTGGCAAAACTGTGAAACTACCTCATAGACTGTTTCTTCGACGCATAATCGGTCTTTTATTAAACTTATGAGATTTCAATATTCTGTGAATCCTACTTCGACTTATTGTTGCTATTGCTATACACTTTCTAATATTTAATGTTGGGCCAATGTTAATGTTACTCGAAATTATTGTTTCGGTCGTTTCGTTCTGCAATTTGACCACTAGCACTAACACATACTTTCTACTTACATGTTTGTCAGGGTGTTGTTGATAAAGTGGCTGTGTTAGGGCATGTGTTATTTTCATAAAAATAATTCTATCCTTGTAATCCCTTCAGATAAAGTATTAACCAAATCAAAGCAAATTTGAAATTATAAGATTTTTTATGCAATGAACATATTGAACAAACTAGTCTCATTGAAAATAGGGTCTAAAACACTTTAAAACGAGGAACTACTCGACCTCCTTTACATTAAAAATTGTATGGATCAGCCGTACGCTAAGGGGTCGATGCATCGGAGTGTAAAATATGTGGTAATCATAACCCCCCTCGGAATTAAAATTTAATGTAAGATATGTTGAAATGTGTGCTTTTTAGAATAACGAATTTTTCAAGAATGTGAATTCTAAAAAACGAGTTAAATTGAAAAGCAAGCATAACCTCTCAACGAGTCATTCGTTGATGGACTAGGAACTAATTGTGAAAAACAGGTGATTTTGGATCACCTAAAGGGTACATGAAAAGTCGGCAAGTAATTTCGGCTTAATTAAAATTAAATGTTTATAAAAAAAAGTCATACTGTCTTTATTAGTTTAGCGCCGACTTCAAAGAGTAAAATTTTCCAGATAGTATAAAATATTATTTTTTCCCTTTTTAGTGCATTTTTTTGAAGTCGGTTTTATATATTTTATTTATTATTTATATATTTATTAAAATGGCGCTATTTCAGCATTTTAAATATTATATGCTTGCTGTGGGACCACTCCGGTAAAATCCTGAATGTTCCCTGAAAATTTGATCCATATTGGTCATAGCGGAGTAATCGATGTATATACATTAAAAAACACATATGATCGAATTGATAACCTCCTCCCTTTTTGAAGTGAGTTACAAAAGGTACAGGGCCTTTATGTAGTCAAATTTGGTCAGATACATATCAATACCAAATATATAGACAGCATACGCCGAACATTTGTTAGATAATAACCATACTTTCGATGAAATGTTACATACAATAAACCAAAGTAATTGTCACTTTTAGAGTCAATGGAAATTGATAACCGTAAACCTCTTTTGAACTCTATTGTTAAAATTTCCTTCTAGATGTTATTTAGGGCTCTTGTAGGCTATAAAAGTCTTTACCTAGAAATATTTTTAAAAATTAAGCTCATTCAGCAAATTGTAAGTTTAGATACCGTTTACATTGTAGAAAAAATATTTTACTCTATTATAGATGTTTAAATATAGGTCAATCAGGTCTTGACAGCTTTAATATGACATACTACAACTGACCAAATAATTTTTCTAAATGTCAGAATTATAAAATGACAGTGACTTAAGCAAAACATAACTGGTGAAGTAACAGTTTTAATTGCCATCAGAATTTGATCTGCTCTAACTCTTTAAACTTTTTGGTGAATACGGGGTTAATAATTATTAATATCTTAATCTGCTATATGGTGTCACTGTGATGTATTTAGAGGTACTTTTATTGCAAACATGACCTTGTTCTGCCTTTTCCGTTAGATGGCGCGATGAGTTTCTAGTAGAATTATAAGAATATAGGACGCATTCACCACATTGTCCAGAAATGTTATCGAAGGAAAACATATCGGTTTTATAAAAAAAAACGCAATTAAACAATACAAAAAATAGTTTTGAAAGGTCTCGGTAACCAGACGATCATTTCCAAAAAAATCATGTAAATTGCTGTAGTACAACTCCCACGAACTTGCTGGAAAATCTGATTTAGTGTTTTAAATATATAGATTTTCCAGGAATGCATCATATACTCCTTAAAACCTCTTTAAACTGAGAAATTGTGCTTGCATATTAAAACATCTTCTACTGTGCTGACCAACTTGGTAATATTAAATTTCATATTGTACTTTATATTTTATTTAATTTCTATACTTAAAACATTGTGCAGTTCCAGAATATTTAAATAAAAGCCTCAATACGTTGAAAAATGTAATTTTCTTTAAATATTTATTGCCATTCACTGCCAGCCATTTTTTTACTACCAATAGAAATAAATATCTGTAAATAATAGAAATTAATAACACCATTTAGTCAACAGTTTATATTGGACCTTTGTATAAAAAGCTATTCGTAAATATTCTTATATCCAACGCACCGCCAGCAATATAATTTAGACATCTAGATAAATAAACTGGTAATATAAATTACAAGTAAATGTTAGGACTTACATAATATACAATGTTTAAAGTTTTCGTGGACTTACCGCGACTATCCATTTGCCGTTTTTGTTTCCAGAGTTCCTTGCATTATATTACTGAGATACGGCAATTAGGTATTATACTAAATCATTTCCCTGGCAAATATTGGACCAGAGAAATGGCATTTAAGGCAATAACAGATTTCAGAGGCAAACGTAATTAATGACGCGTTAGAACTTTATCGTTCCAACTGATGGTTTGACTGGGGTTAGTTGTCGTTGCTGAAAGTAAACTACTTGATGGATTAGGAAGCAGGCATCCCTTTTATTAATTGAGAAAAATATTCAAATGATTGACGTCTAAGATATTGCAGTATATCTACAGAGTGTATCTTCTAAGAAAAGGTAAAGTTACCAAGAAGAGGAGGTCATCATATCTAATTTTTACTGCCTCTTGTAAAAGCTCATCTATTTATTATACATAGAATATATGGGTTATATAGGGGAAATAGTGCAATCGCAAAAATTTTCCAAAAATGTAAACTGGTCCCTAGAACACGGGAAACATATTTTTAGAAAAAAAATATATGTCTGTATGAATCTGTGTGTGTAGACGGTTAAATAAAAGAAAATCATATTTTGAGAACGCCCAAACAGGTTTCCGTTAAACTGAAAACAGAAATAGTTGAAATAAATGTTTTGACATCAAAAAATTGCCGAAGTCATTGGCGTAGATATTATTTTTTTTGGTTGATATATTTAAAAAAATAATAACAAAATTAAAAATTTCGGAAAAAATCGAAACGCGTCAATTTTTTTAATACAAAATTTTTTTTTCCAGCATACTATACAAAATTTCGCATTAAAAGCGTATAGCTTTTACAGGAACGGTGAAACGCGTCTGGTTTGTTTAATCTGTATGTATAAAAACATTTTTTCTGTAATAATATAAGAAGTGAAAGACGTCAAATTTATTGGGTTTTATTTGTACATAAAATATTTGTTCTCATTATACAGGACAGGCAGAAATATAAAACCTCTACATATTATCTAATATTATTTCATCTTAAAGCGGTTGTCTTTAAGCAAGAACAATGTAACAGGCAATTTTTGCACTACACAAGGTAGCTCTAGAGAAATAAAACAGCCCTTAATACCAAAAATATTTTTTATTTCCGTAACTAATTGTTATTATTACTCTTATTTATGTCGTAATATTATTTACGTAGTCTACAAAAAATAAATTATGTTATATGTTATTATATTATTATTTTCCTCCATAAAACGAAGGTTTTGTTCTAGGAAATGGGATATTAAAACATTTGATCAGGCCGTCGCGTCATTTTGTTTTGCCAACACGATTTGCACTAAAAATTTACCTACCCGTCCTTGTTTAGTACTTAATTTTTGTGCAAAATTTCAAGTCAGTTGGATACGTAGTTGTAGTACCGAATTTTTAACATTTCATTAGGGGGCCGCCATTTTGTTCCTCCATGATGGATTGCACAAAAAGTTTAACAATTTATGCCTATATCACACATTATTTTTGCGCAAATCCCTCCTACGATGACCAATGGAAGTAAAAAGTAAAAGAACCTGTTCTTCGGAGAAATCTCGAAAGGTGATTTTTTATTATTTCTTTTTGCATATGAAACATTTTTTTTTTCTTTATATAGGATTTCTCTGCGGAGATGTAACAGTTCTCTAGAAAGTAAAAATAATAATTTTAAGTTTTGTTATAAATGTCGGAAAATGCAGAAATTGTTTTATTTTTTGTATTGACCATATTTTTTGACAGTGAAAATGCTTAGTATCTCCTTTGTTATGAGACATAAAAAGTGTTAAATATACTTGAGATTTTTATGAAGAAGTAAAATTTATTTTCGAAAAAACAATTGAACTTGAAATTAAAAAAGAAGAGTATGATAAAACCATCAAAATTTTTCTTATTTTAAATGTAATAATCTATAATTTACAAAATTTTTGGATTATATGGGAAAACTAAGCAAATTTTTTATAAAACCTGCTATGTTAAAATATAATGAAAGAGATAGTTAAAGTATAATATCCAATTTCTTTTACTTCAAACATAAGACCATGTTCTTATCTGACTATTTGATAATCTCTCTACAGATTACAAGAAAAAATATGTTAAGGAATAATTAAGAATATAATGGATTTTGATAAATATTTCAAATTTATTTATTAAAATAATTTTTCTTTCTTCATTTGTTTCTATTAGGTAACGGTTTTTTTATCTCGGGTGTTTGAATCAACAAAAATTGGATTTATTACATATGTTATATTAAGATTATATACGATTTACTTAGTTTTTTCCATAGATTTTAAAAAGTTAGTAAACTATAGGTTATTACATTTAAAATATGAAAAAAATTTTTTATCATATATCTTTCTTATTTTCAATTGTTTTCTCAAAAATAAATTTCTTAAAAATCTCAGTTTCTTTCGTACATTTTTTTCCATGTCTACGGGTACATGGGTCCGCAAACACTTCATTTTTAACAAGTGACTCGGGAAAAGTGCCTCTAAAAAATTATCTTCTTGCACTAAAAGCTGTAGCTACCATTTTAATGTGATTGTATGTACAGGCAGGACAGTGGTGGCGAACCTTTTTAAGAGCACATTTCGTAAATTTCAAAAATCAATTTTTCGATGTGTGCGATTGTGTCACCCAACATTTCTAATTTGTTCAGGGAAAGATATTTGTAACTTGCTATTTTTTTATTTCATAATTTAAAATACAGTAGGAGGAAAGTTACTAAGTTTTTACGTTTACCATTTTATTGGGTTGCAAATGGTAAATAGGGTATTCTTAAACGAAAAAAGTATAAAGCTTTGATATAAAATCAGCTTAAATTACAACAGTATGTGTACGGTTGTACTAATGTTAAAAAAATACGTACTAGAATTATTGCCGTTAATTCCTAAAATGCGGGTTTTTATAAGATAACTAATTTCGACATTTTTCTTAAAATTCAAACCAAACTAGATTCATCTATGAAAAATTTCCTTTTAACGGCGGGGTCGTACTCTTCAAACCGCAAAAGAAAAGTTCTCAAAAAGTGAAAATGGAATTTTCTCCATTTCTGGCGTCAGTTTAGTCATACAATGTTCAAATTTTGTTAAAAAATATTCCCAAAAGGCAGCCGTTTTTTCCGTTGTTAAGTTCGTTGTTCCAGTAGCATAATAAATCCTGGTTTCTAGGACTATAATGAATCCATTACGGTCCTAGTACTATAATAAATTTTTTTGAGTACTCAGTCCAAAAAAATGTGTCACTTTAACACTAAAAATGACGATCAAAATGATGTCATTATGACATGCCAGAAGACAAATCCATTATAATCAAAAGGGAAGTCAAATGGTTACAAAAGCTTATTTTTAAATAAAAAAGGGAATTATAATTTATATAATTTTATTATTAAATAAAATAAATTTTATTTCATATTCAAACCCTGAAAATGAATCTTGATAATATGCAAGTCGATTTAAATCAAAAATTAATTGAATCATATCTTGAGAATACTTTTGCGTATCTGAAAATCATTGAACTACATGTACAAGGAAGTATTATGTATGGCAGAACACATAGTTTTCATTATGGTAAGCCTTGAAAGGACCGTTAATGAGTAGTTAAAGAAATTTTTGGTTTTTAGTAAAGTTGAACTATTGCAGTCAAAATTTGAAGATTATTGCCAAAAAGTATAACAAAAAAAACCATTTTTTTCTCAGAAAACCTGCTACGACTGGCCAAACGTCAAAGAAATTTAATTATATTCAACTCGCAGAAAATCTGTACCCTTAAAATATTTAATTGCAAGCCTCCTTTCCGAATGGAACTTTACCGAGATGTAGCTCATTGTCAAATTTGCCGTAAATTTAATTATAGAAAAATAAATTTAACGGCAATAATTGAACTTTCCTTTTAACGGCGGCGTCGTCCTCTTCAAACCGCAAAAGGAAAGCTCTCAAAAAGTGAAAAAGGATTTTTCAACTCCACTTGGCTAATGATGAGAATGAACAACTGTTGTCGATTTAACAAAGGGAGTATGTGCAGAGCAAAGAGTTCGGAACAATTGATTGACAATTGCCCCATCACGTTCCGCGCGGTAAGCAAATGTGTACAGGGTGATTGGGAGCGAATTAAATGGGCATTGTGTGGAATTGCCAAGGGGAGGGTTTGATAATCTCCGGTCATAAATATAATATCATTCAAGAATAGGTGTACCCCATTACATTTATTTATAGGATATAACTTGACACACGGCAGCAGATTTATTATTTTGATGGTTTTGAGGGCAGACACACAACACGTTCTAAGGATCTAGAATACCAAATTTTAGTTTACGGTAAAAAACTGCAATTCAACTAGAAAATTGAATCGTTTGTTGTTATTGTGCAAACCTCCTAAATTGAGTGTGTTACTTTTTTGTTGAAAGTTGTTTTTACTCTGTTCAAAACTGTTTTAAAAATATTTTTATATAAGAGAAGATTTTCTTAATTAAAAAAAAATAAAAATTGACAGAATTTGTTTTTTTTATGTTTTAAATATTTATTTTGATAAAATCAAACGTAGAAAAAATAGTTGTTTATGTTATAAGAATTGAAATAACGATCATTATGGGACTAGTCGTGAATATTATCAGGCGAGGCTGATTCCACGGCGTCTCGTAATTAGCGGTTTCGATCTGAATAACATCTTCTGGCATCAATTGAGGCAAACATTGTTCAAATTTTGTTAAAAAATATTGCCAAAAAGCCCAAACGTTGCTAAGTTCGTTGTTTCAGGACCATATTAAATCCATTAGATTACTCAGTCCGAAAAAATGTGTCATTTTGCCAGAAGATAAAAGCCACTATAATCAAAATGGAAGTCAAATGGTTACAAAAGCTTATTTCTAAACAAAAAAAAATATAATATATACGAATTTAGCCCTGGTCATAGATTTGTTGAGATTTAGATGAATTTGTTTATTGTTTGTTATTTTATTGAATTGGACTTACCTTAATTTTTATCCATGTAACGACTATGTTAGTGTCAAAAATCGTTCTCGAATGTTCTGTTAGGCTTAATTCATCTCACCCTGTACTATTTGGATTATTCTAGAATTTTCTAGATATTCCATCCTTTTCTAAAGGCTATATAAGGGCGCCGCAAGGCCTCATTTGGATTCAGTTATAATTGAGATTTCGAAGTGTTAAAAACCTGACATTGACAAGTTTAAAGTTACCTTAGTTACGATTGTTAAGTATAACCAGTCTCTACCTTTGATACCTGTAACCTGTGTTTTGAATAAAAGGAGTGCATTCAGATTCTACGTGTTTGTGTACCGGCGAATCCGGAACATTTGGTGTCGGAAGCGGGATTAGGATCCAGTTGAAGCTAAAGAAGTAAGAAATAGTTTCTATTAGTAGCAATAATCATGGCAGCAAATTTGGATTCTTTGATGAACTTGATTATTGCAATGCATAATGACATTCAGAAAAACCAAGAAGATGTAAAACAAGAAATAAAGAAAACCCAAGAAGACATGAAGAGAGGCCAAGAAGACATGAAGAGGGGCCAAGAAGACATGAAGAGGGGCCAAGGAGACATGAAGCAAGAACTAGGCGACCTGAAGAAAAATCAAGAAGACATGAAGCAAGAAATTAAGGAAGATATGAAGAGGAACCAAGAAGAACTAAAGCAAGAACTTACAGATGACATGAGGAAGAACCAAGAAGACATAAAAAATGAACTTGAAGGTATGAGGAGGCACCAAGAAGACGTAAAACAAAAAATGCAAGAAATGGAAAAGAAGCATGAAGAAATCACTAGAAAAACGTTGCTTGAACTGACGCTAACCAAAGAAGATGTAAAAGAGGAAATGGGACAAATGGAGAAGAAAGTGCAAACGCAAGTTCAGGAGGTTCATATTCAATTGCAGCAAGAAGTCCAAAGTTTACGATCCCAGATGCAGAAATTTGGACAGCACAGTGAGTTCAAATCCGGCGTTGTCTCTTTATCGCATGTGATAAAGCCACCTACGTTCGATGGTAAAGTGCCGTGGGTTACTTACCTGAAACAATTTGAAGCTGCCGCAACAGGAAATAGTTGGGATTCCACCGAAAAGGCACGAGCGCTGGTTTGTTCCTTGCGTGGCGAAGCAATGGAGGTGTTAAGGAACATACCCGAAGATAAACAAAATGACTTTGGGACATTAGTAAGCCATCTAGAAATGCGTTATGGAGAAGCACATCTACAGGAGGTTTATAAAGCACAACTTCAATGTCGAAGACAAAAATATAACGAAAGTCTTCAAGAGTATGAAACCGATATCGTGCGACTAATTAACTTGACTTATCCATCCTACCCTGAAGAGATCAAGCAAGAGTTGGCAGTAAGCAGTTTTATCGAAGGCCTTCGTGATCCTGATACCAACCAAGCTTTAAGAATGGCTAGAATAAAGAAGATTTCAGAAGCTCTGGCATATGCCCTTCAGTTCGAAACAGCTAAACAAACATCCAGGGGTCAAGGGACACTGCGTAGACTACAGTACTCTCCAGAATACCGGACTACAAATGAAAATGCTTCGAACCTTTTAAAAGAACTGCAAGAGATTCTTCTTAAACATCAGAAAGACGAAAATAAATCTTTAACTTTCCGACAAAGAAAAGGCATCCGTTGTTGGAAATGTGGTAAAGAGGGACATGTGCAAAGCCGATGTACCAGCAATGGGATTCCTGAAGATATTCAGGAAAACTCGCATTAGCCAGTTTTAAGGGGCGAAAGCTGGCTAGGTGCTACCAAGCCCCATCGATAACAACAAAAATCAAAGTATCCCGGCTGCAGAATAATGGCTCTAGCTTGGTAGTACCGGGGAAGATATGCGGTCGGGACTGTGAAATGGTACTGGATACCGGTTCAACACACACCATCGTGAGGCCAGACATTATAGCGCCTTGCAGGATAGAAAATCCATAAAAAAATATGTCTTGGAAACCGCCAACGGTGAACTTATACCTGTGAAAGGCATTCATGAGGCTGAAATAACCCTGGGGAACACTACCTTCATACACGCTATTTTCGTCGCAGATATAATGGATGATGTCATACTTGGTCTTGATGTTATGAACCAAAATAAGTTTATTCTTGACATACATCAACGAGTCCTCCGTACAAAAAATGAAGAAATCGTTATGAACCTGCCACAAAGAAATAATTCCACTATGCGAGAAGTGGTTTTGCTAGAAGATACTACCTTACCTGCCTGTTCGGAATGTGTAGTAAAAGCGACGTTTGATGATTTTGAGGAAGAAGTAATTTTATTCGAACCAGTTCAAGACTGTCCACTACATGCGAAGGGAATTTTACCAGCAAGAACCTTAACTCATTGTAGAGGCAACATGATGTTTGTCAAAATGATGAATCTAACAGGTCATCCCCAGCAAGTAAAAAAAGGTGCCAAGATCGGAACCTGTCAACCTGCTAATACAATATTTACCTGTATATACAGAACCTGGAACTACTTTACCTAAGGTACTCCAAGACCTGGTGAAATCGCCACATTTACTGAATAAGGTTCAGATGACCAAGTTGGAAGAACTTTTGAGAAGAAATCAAAATGTTTTCTCTCTGTATGACAGCGACTTAGGAAAAACTAACATAGTTCAACATCGAATTAATACTGGTGATGCAGCGCCGATAAAACAGCCTCCAAGACGAATACCTTTGGCAAAGCGACATGAAGTTAATCAGATGCTTAAGGATATGGAAAAACAAGACATTATAGAACCATCTCAAAGTTCATGGTCGTCACCAGTAGTCTTAGTTAAGAAGAAAGATGGCTCCACGAGATTCTGCGTCGACTTCCGACTTTAAAGTTATGCCTTTTGGATTATGCAACGCCCCAGCAAGTTTTGAACGTTTAATGGAACTGACATTACATGGAATGACATGGGAAACATGCCTAGTATATTTAGATGACATCATTATTCTTGGGAAAACATTTGAAGGTCATTTAAAGAATATTGAAGCTGTTTTCCAGAAACTGAGAATGGCTGGCTTAAAACTCAGTCCCAAAAAGTGCCAGTTTTTTCAAAAAGAAGTGAAATATCTAGGCCATGTAATTACCGAACATGGTGTAAAAACCGATCCTGAGAAGACTGAAACCATTCAAAATTGGCCAATACCAAAGGACAGACATGAACTAAGGAGTTTTCTGGGACTTTGTACGTACTACAGACGATTCATAAAAGATTTTGCTAATATCGCTAGACCATTACATCGACTTACTGAAAGCAGTCACAGCTATGTATGGACCCAAGAATGTGGAGAAGCATTCAGCTTCAGCAAGCCTTGTGTAATCCTCCAGTGTTGTCATATCCTGAGCCATCCCAGATGTTTATTGTAGACACCGGTGCTAGCAATGCCGCTATTGGTGGTATTTTGTCACAAGTACAAAATGGCGAAGAAAAAGTAATAGCGTATTTCAGCAAGGTTCTTTCTAAACCTGAACGCAACTACTGTGTGACAAGGAAAGAATTAGTGGCTATTGTTAAAACATTGGAGCACTTTCATAAGTACTTGTATGGGCAAAAATTCCTTTTAAGGGCGGATCATGCATCACTCAAATGGTTGCTACAATTTAAGAATCCCGAAGGACAAATAGCCAGGTGGTTGCAGCGCCTACAGGAATATGACTGTAAAGTTGAACATCGCAAAGGGTTAAATCATAAAAATGCTGATGCTTTATCAAGAAGACCATGCCCAGAAAGTTGTAAACATTGCAACAGACACGAGGAAAGAGAAGATCCTGACGATTTTCATTGCCGAAGAACAGCACTTCAAAGCTCTCCAGAGTGGGACTCTAAAATGTTATCCAAAGATCAGCAAGTAGACCCAGATATTGGCCCTATAATTAAACTGAAATTAGAAAATTCACCTAGACCTTGTTACCAAGAAATTGCAGCCAAATCCCAGAAATTTAAAGGATACTGGGCTTTATGGGACTCTTTGGTGATAAAAGACGGCCTGTTAAAAAGAATCTGGGAAAGTTCTGATGGCAAAAATAACAAATACCAAACTATTTTGCCCTCAAAGAGAATTCCTGAAGTGTTGCAAGCCGTACACAACGGTGTAGGCGGAGGACATTTTGGTGTTATGAAGACTCTTGAAACTCATTGTCTTTGTCTCAATTGAACTTTGGAGAACTACCTGAAAATCCAAGTTAATGAACAACAAAGTGACTGGGATAAATGTATTCATCCATTTTTACTGGCCTATCGCTCTGCAGTTCATGAATCCACTGGAAAAACACCTGCCAGTGTAATATTTGGATCTGATCTACAGCTTCCAGTCGACCTCTTGACTGGACGACCTCCGAATTATAAGATAACTACTACGGATTATGCCAACCAGGTTAGTAAACGCCTCAGAGAAATCCATGAAGAAGTCCGCCATAAATTACAGATAGAAAGCAATAGAATAAAGTCACGTTATGATCTACGAGCCAATCACACTGGATTTACAGTCGGTGAAAAAGTTTGATTATACAATCCAAAAAGAACTAAGGGACGCTCGCCGAAGTTGCAGAAGTCATGGGAAGGCCCGTACCGTGTGGTGACCCGACTGAATGACTTGGTATACCAGATTCAGAAAAGCCCTCAAGCAAAAATGAAAGTGGTGCATCTCCATCGATTAGCCCGTTACCAAGATACCGAAGATGTTTGATCGGGACGATCAACTCTGGGAAGGGGGTAATGTTACGAATTTAGCCCTGGTCATAGATTTGTTGAGATTTAGATGAATTTGTTTATTGTTTGTTATTTTATTGAAGAGACTTACCTTAATTTTTATCCTTGTAACGACTAAGTTAGTGTCAAAAATCGTTCTCGAATGTTCTGTTAGGCTTAATTCATCTCACCCTGTACTATTTGAATTATTCTAGAATTTTCTAGATCATTCCATCCTTTTCTAAAGGCTATATATATTATTAGGAATAGTGAAGTGTGGCGTGACCCAATTTAGTTCAGTATATAATCATTTAGTAGCACTTATATACTGTCTTTTCATTTTTATTGGGCGCCATTTAGTTTAACCGTATTGGATTCCTACTTTTTACCAGTTTCTATATATGCCATATTTTATTTTTGGCCATAATTTAAAATAAATTTAATAAGTAGTTTTTACATTGACACACACCGCCATTTTGTTAGGTCATGTTTAATTCGTACCAAGTTATCTCTGAACCACATTTAATTTTTCTGCAAATTTTAAAGTCAATTGAATAAGATTTTTTTACACTGATTTTGTAAAAATTTTATTTGGCCGCCATTTTGTTCCTTTATCTTGAATTCGTACCACAACATTATCAGTGTATCTCAATATCACACTTAATGCTTGCACAAAATTTGAAATTAATCTAATAATTAGTTTTTCAGGTTGATTTTTTAAATATTCTATCAGGCCGCCATTTTGTTTTGCAGTGTTATATTCATACCAAAATGTTACTAGTTCATTCCTATGTAACAATTGATTTTTATGCAAAATTTGAGGTAAATTGATAATATTTTTTAACCTTTCACTAGGCCGCCATCTTATTCCCGCATATTGGATTTTTACCAAAATATTACTAGGTCATACAGCAAACCTACAGACAGACAGATAAACGCACAGGCGCATCTACGGAATTGATAAAACATATTTTTTGACACCTAGGGTGGCGCTAAAACGTGAAGATATGTAAAACCTGAAAGGTGGATTTTTTTCACGATTACACACAATTTATTTGGCAGCGGTTTTGTTCGGTCATTTTGCATTAGTACCACAATTTTACTAGTTTATCTTTATTCCACATTTAGTTATGGCACACGATTTGACATCAGTATATTAAATAGTTTTTTCTAGTTGAATTTTTAAATATTTTATTAAGCCGCCATTTTGTTACACCGTCTTGGATTCATACCAAATTACCAGTTGATTCCTGCATAATACTTGATTTTGAAATTTTGAAAATTTGATATAAATTGGAAAAGTAGTTTTTTAGTAATAATTTTTTTAACATTCCATTAGGTCGCCTTTTTGTTTTGCCACGTTGGATTTTTACCAAAATGTTTTGAAGTCAATCGGATAAGTAGTTTTGTAGCTATTTCGCGAACAGACAGACAGACCGACCGAATTGGGAAAGGATGTTTTTGGGCGTCTAGGGACCCTGAAACGTAGAGATCGGAAAAAATCTTGCAGGGTGTTTTTTTTACGATTACAATATTTCCCTTTTACGAAGGAAGTAAAAAAAATTTTTAAAACGGTTACCCATAAGATTTTTACGTGGTTTTTGTGTGCCGTAGCGGATCAAAATACATCTTCGCAGCGGGCAAGCCCATTGTTGCCGTTATGTGGTTGATTAAAAAGCAAAGAAGAAAAAAAAGTACAAAAATCTACACATTATATTATAATTTAAAAGAATTTTCATCTTCAGACTTTTTAATTATTTTTGAATATCAATAAAATCGTTTCATTAATTACACCATAAACGCTGTATTTTTATACTTGAATTTGTATAAACATTTTAAAATGAATCGATACCTTACGTAATATATCAGTTTCTGCTCTGTTAAGTTACTAAAATCTGGCAGTATAGCAGCTGTCATGTTCCCGGAAACTTCCCCTGTGTACATCTTCTCTGGAAGAATCCCATATGCATATTTACTTTTCTGTGGCAATTTCACCTCAATTTTAGAATGTTCAACGGAGTAGCCCTAGTTTATATTGCCTTACCTATAATTTCTGGGATGCAAAACTGACAACATGGGATTTCGTACGCAACCTGTCATCAGCGCACATGTGAAATAACTCATATATGCACCTTATCTTTGAGTACGCTGAGCATCCGTCGACGCACGGGCTCGAAGTAAGCTTGACGTAGCTAAACGTACGAGCTGTTCATACGCGCTCCATATGAAACTGTTCATTTAAGAATGCGATTCTATGACGTACGTCCTGAAGGTCAGTACTGACCATGCGGTCCGTATGAAATGGCACTATGGCGAACATAGATCTGAAAAAATGAAGATTGCTTGAGAAGTCTCGAACCATGATTTCCGAATTTATTACTTTTTCGTCAGGTATACAACTTTCCATTTTTCCTCTATAAACATTTAGACTAATTTCATCTAAAAAAAACTTTCCAAAATAAACAAACGTTTTGAAATTGCCGCTAGTTAAATTTTTATATTTTTACTAGTCCCAACATTGCCGCAGCAGTGATTAAATATCAGACTTTAAAATGGCTGTATATTATTAATAATAAAAATGATTTTATTAACTACAAAGATCATAAGGTCACTTACTTCATATTTTTAAAATCCGCAAGATTTTTTTCTTTCGAAAGAAATCTGAAAAATCTCTTGATATTTAAATATTCTCTCGAAACGTTTAGTCTAATATGTATTCAGCAAAAACAAAACTGATGTACACAAAGACTTTCCAAAGTAAACAATCGTTTTGAATTTTTCTTTAGTTAAATTTTCATATTCTTAGCTTGTTCGAACATTGCTCAGGCAGTGATTAGAATATCAGAAGTTAAAACGCTGTGAGTTATTCCACTACAGCAAACAAATACCATAAAGTCACTTAATTAATATTTTAAGAAACCGCAAGGGTTTTTTCTTTCAGAAGAAATCTGCAAAATCTCTTGATAAATTCCTTTTTCATTTTCATTGACTAAGCCTTTCTTAATATTCTGGAATAAAAGAGACGACTTTGTCAAAAAATAGGGCTGACGACAGTCGGAGGGGCTTAATATTTCAGTGCGCTTGAGATGTTTTAATATTTAATTTCAATTTTGCTTATCTAAACTTTTTCCTACCAATTTTCTGTTATACAGGAGACACAAAATAAACAAAACATCCATTTTTATTGCGGACTTTGCGAAAATAAATTCAAAATGAAATACGAGCCGAGTGACCAACGGGCGGTTGTTTAAGGGAAAGAAAATATTTCGTCGCCAGTTTATGTTTTAAATGGGTAAAATTTAAATTTATTTTCGGAAATGAAGTCGATGTAACTTTATTTCTTTTCAAATAGTGTTGTAAATTAATTTTCAAGAAATGAAAGTCGAAGAACGTTCTGAACAAATTATCTGAATATACCTAGGGACGTCGGAAGTGTTTAGTGCATGGCTAGCAGGGAAGGCGAAATTAAAAATTCAGTAAATTTCCTGTACTCGGAACTTCTCTCATTATGAATTTTTCCTTTTATTAGGCATAGTAAAGTTTGCCCAATTTTTTTATTCCGCACATAGTCATTTAGTGATAAATATACTGTACTGTCGACATTTTTATTGGGCGCTATTTTGTTCCTCCATATTGGATTCGTACCAACATTTTACCAGTTTCTACCTATGCCACATTTTATTTTTGGGTACAATTTAAAATATATCAAATAAGTAGTTTTTACACTGATTTTTTTAAAACACCCATTTTATTCAGCCATGTTCAATACGTACCAATTTTTCTGCAAATTTAGAAGCCAATTGAATAAGATTTTATTTAATTAGTTTTTTGTAATAATTTTTTAACATATCACTAGGCCACCATTTTGTGACTTATATCTAGTTTAGGACTAGTTTTCACAAATTAACGCTATATGTGTCAAAAACGTAGTTAAGTGTGTTACCAAAATATTTAGCAGGTTGAAAGCAGGCATGAAGCAAGAAAATATCGCAATAATTTTTTTTCCAGAATTTTTTTTATATGTGGAAGGGGTAAAATGTTTTTACGACTTACCTAAATTTTGTATACTAAGTCTTTCTTGAGATATTGTATACTAAGTCTTTCTTGAGATATTGTAGATATTTCCCCATATAACTGTAACAAATTTTCAAACGGGCCAGTCGGAAAATTTAAGCTATTTTTGGAAAATTTAGCAGAATCTGCCAAACATAAAAATGTAAGTTTTTCACAGTCTTGAAAGCTTAGTGTCATTTCCATTAAAATATGGTTTAATATTTCATAAAAAAGGGTTGTATACTATACTATTTTCTTCAGGTGAAAGCTTAGCAAGCTCACGTTTGTAATGATTTATTTCTGTAATAGAATTTGCTTTATCAAACATGGTATTAAAAATGTTTTTTACAGAGCGCCTCACGACTGCGTTTTATATTGGATATGCAAAAATGAATGTCAAGCGATTTTTTTGCAGAACGCAAATAGTATGTCCGTGATTGAAAAAATGTCATTAAACTCTTATGCCAGAAACCTGAATTCAAAATCGTTCATCTCACCTAAAAATCCTCTCGCAAGCCGGATTGATTTTTCATCCGATTTATCACAGTTTGTAATAAATTCAAAGACGTCTTTTAATTTATTCCAGTCTTGAACAATCACATTTACTAACTTCGAATTTGAAGACCAGAGAGTTTCTGTAATTGTTGGTATACGCCTCGTAGATGCAGATGAAAGAGCATACGTTCGTTTGGCTGAGTGATGAAAAAATGAGGGAATACCACTAAGACTTGCAAAAAAAATTCGACATTTAGAAATATTTTTAAACTTTGCTGCACAATGAGGTTAAGACGATGCGCAAGACAATGGACAAATACAGCCTGCGGCGCTTTTTTTTAAGGCCATTTAGATGGCCAGACATCACACTTGCGCCATCGTAAGATTGCCCTATTAATTTATGTTTATAGTCAAATTGGTCCAAAATTTGATCCAATAGAAAATATAAATTCTCCGACGTTCTATCGAAGCTGACATTATAAAATCCTAAGAATCTCTCGACTACTGAACCTTCTGAATTAACGTATTTAAAAATTATGGAGCACTGGGAGGTTTGCGTAAGATCAGTGGTGTCATCCACTTGCACAGAAAAAAAACTGTGTGTTCATTATTTCATTTTTTACATGATCATTTAAATAATCAGAAAAGCATTCAATTATTTCGGTTTGAATAGTTTTCGAGTCACCAGTAAAAACATTTTTAATTTTTTCGTGATGATCTTTTAGTTCTTGGGAACTTCTCGATATTAATAAACCTAAAAGCTTTCTAAAATTCCCCCTATTTATTGACTGGCTAGCTTTACAAGGTACAAAACTGCGTCAATTACCAAGCACATAAATAGTCTATTTAATCGGACGTTTTCGTTAAAATGTGTTTTATATAGTTTAGCATTTTCTTTTAAAGTGTCGGCTATAGTGCTTTGATTTTTTACAAATGTTTTTAGCATTAATTCGCATTTTAAATGCTCCGCCGAGTCTTCATGTTTATGTAAAGACCTTCATATATTTAACACACCTGCAAATACTTATTCCACACTGAATATTTATTGGAAACTTAGTAAACAAGGCCAGCAAAACAATTTTTGTAATATTTGACTACTACTTAGCCATTTGTACGCCGAAAACCAGGATGACGGTTAAAACTCTGATCTTGTTCCTTCCATTGATTAAATGGAGTTTCCAACAAAATGCAAACCACATCCGTGATCGGATTCATCAATAATGTAAATTAATACCAAATAAAGTTGTAACAACACCGTAAATCAATATAACACAAAACAGTCAAGTAAACTGCAAAGGAACTAACCGATTGCAGTGAAATCCGCGAAAATAACCGAGAGCGTTGTATGGCGCTGGTTAACATTATTCTTCCATGTGCTCGACGTCATCGTAAACGCGTTGTCATGGCAACGTAGTAGGAAAATCGTAAACTAAACATAGCACCTCCAGCAAAGTCGAAGCGGTTTGCGCCACTGTTATAGTTGTTATAAAAAGGTTCGATTGAAAGTTTTAAAAAGACATGCTGCCAACGGTCAAGTAAAATATTTATTCTAGGTGTACATTTTATTTTTTGCGAATTAGGTGAATAAATGAATGTAAAAACTTAAATTTTAAGAGATATATAATAAATATAGTTAGATGTTTCCTTGTTTATTTTCCCTGATGAAGTAGCACTTTACCTACTTCACCTGAATAGCCGCCACTGAACCATAGGAATTATTTTCAGTCAGTTCACTTTTCTAAAATGTATTCCATGTATTACCAACAATGGATTCCAACTTTGCATTGTATTCCATATAGTTGGGATCCATCGAGAGATTTCCACGTAGTTTTACGCCCAGAGTTGCAAGTCCTCAACGCACTGCTTCTGATCGGCTTGTCAAATTGATTTAACGCTACCTACCAATCCTATTTGAAGCATAATGTTTGTAGACGCTTCTGGCAACAGCAAGCCAATTATTGTTGCTGTAAACGGTGACACGAGCAATTGATCTAGTCATTTTAATTGTCTATTGGAAGTATAATCGGTCGTTGGTATTACTAATTATTAATATTTATTTAAGGTAGATTTAGAAGTTTATTAAGCAGAAGTTCCACTACACCTATGTTTCCGCCATCCCCCTAAGGTTTTTTCGATTTGCCATCATATTTTATCCAACCAACCTGCCTGATTTCGTCCTTTATATCTAGACTAATATATTGTACACTGTATGAATTGTTATATCATTCCTATCCCTATCCATATTTTGTAAAGAATCTTCGTGTAGTCCTAAGTGATACATACTGCACAGTAATATTCTGTGTCAGCGCGATCTTTTTATGGTTGCATATACTAGGATGTCTCATATTGAACCAACTTGTAGAACACCTTGGTTTCAAGAGGGCAAAGTAGCACCTGTTTTGTTACTCATTTGATTTATTTATTTGTGTTTGTCAGCCTTTTTATGGCTTTTATGGAATTAATAACTTTAATGTTTTTGATACAGTTTATTATTGATATTTTGTGTCACATGTGGCTCTGTACCACGTTGATACTAGGTTAGAAGCCAGTGCTAGATCGGAGGCACTAGGTTAGGCACTGAAGTGCAGCTGCGCGTAGGTATCATAGTTAAAGCCAGTTCGATTTTGCCGTATTCATTTCAAACTGTTGATCAAATCAATGTCTACAGCCAAGTACATCACTGTCGACAAACAAACGTTATTTGCGTATTTCTATTTAGGCGTATTCTATTTAGATAGCATATGGTAAAAAGTACTTTACATTTTTACCCATATTTGCTTAGACTTCTTGGCAAATACATATTTAAAAAGTATAGTTGCTTGGTGAGTTCTTTCCTTTGCCCGTTTACAATATTTCCGTATTCTGCACTCCCTTTAAGGTGAGTAACAGGGCATCCAAAGGATACATCTCTGGTTTAGTGCAATATTCGAAAACTAAACTACTATCAATTAATAAATCAAATAAAAAATACTTATTACACAATTTTAATTAGCACATTTGCCTTGAAAGTATTGTAGGACAAATTAAATTATTGAAATTATTTTCCTGAATATGCATAAGCACACGACGATTAATAATTTATAGATTGTAAGGTGACTATAATTTAATAGATTGCATTTAGGTAAGTATTCATGTAGAAGGTTTATTTGTATCGTTTTTAATATCAGCCAAAAATCAAACAGTTAAAAAATCCTGGCTTATTTGGAGTAATTCCCTGAATTTTAGGATTTTAATTTCCTAGTCTCATGCCAGAGCACAACAGTTTGCCGGAAATATTATAATGAAAATGCGAAGTAATTTATAAACACTGAGAATGAAGCATGAAACAGAACATCTGTTGCTTAATTTGTTTCGGCAGTTATTCACTTCATTTCATTATTAATGAAATATTTCGTTTCAAATTGTTTTCCATATAATTTTGCCATTTTGTAGTATTAAAAAGTTATATGATTAGTATTAAAAAGTTATATGATGACAACTAGAAAAAGAAAAAAAGTTATGCCGTTTGTAATTAAGTACTTTCGGTATAAATTCTCCGACTTAGAGGTGCTAATTTCCCAACTTAGAGAAGTTAATTTCCCAACTTAGAGAAGTTAATTTCCCAACCCTAACAACTTTAGAAGGTGGCCCCATCCTCATAGGATTATCGCGTATAGTCGAAAAAATAAAATATGCAACAGGGTTAAACAATTTTTATGTACTTCAAGAGAAACTAAACACTTTTTAAATCGTTTGTTTTTTTCGTTTTCAGGGGATGTATCGTATTTTTAAGACTACCCTGTATATTGCAAAGAAATAATTTTATATATAAGTAAATAAAAAAAATTGGACAATGTTCATCGTCTATATTTTGCTTTATATATCAACAGCCTTCTGAAGACAAAATTATTATTTTAAGTTTTTTTAACCGTGGAAGGCTGTTGTTTTATTTTTAATAATTCTTTTTGATTCCACATTTCGTCGAAAGAACTTTTTAAAAGCGAAAATATATATTTTTTATTTTAGAAACGATTAAAACAGGTCAAATGTATTTTATTTTATTGCATATAAAAAAAATATAAAATTAATTCAAATAATGGCAGTGTGGGTGGTATCAGTAGAGATTTAAACAGTTTTTGTTAAAAGGTAAAATCGTTGATTGAAGGAAAAAAGTCAACGGTAAAATAAAACAGAATGTTTATAAACTTCGTACAGTATGAGGGGAGAGGATGGTGCTCGGTTAAAGTCAGTTATTTTTCTGTCTTAAATACTACTAATAGGGACATGTTTTTATTTATTTAAATGTTTGAGGATTAGAGTTTAATTAATTTCAGTTGAATTAAAATATCCATCAAAAGGAAAAATGTATTGAAATTTTAAATTTTGCGATTCATTACCTGATATTTGGCATTTCAAACTATGCATTATTTAGCAAATTTGAGGGCTGGTATTTTTTTTATCTGGCATAAACATAAAAGCAAATACATTTCGTTAATAGAATATTGAGGATTGGCACAAAATTGCTCTCGTTTCAATAAGCTGCTTTTTTGCAAAGTTTGTATATTTATGAATGGTGCAATAAAACTTTCCATTTTCTATATTTTTAGGACCGGTTTCGTCCTTTCTGTAGTTGGCTAGACGCAGCAAAAAACTATAATCCAAAAATACATTTTTACTAAACTTACTTTCTATTATTTTAAAATTTCTAAAATAAAGAATTTATATATTAAAAGCTTTTATTTAACTTCACTTGTATGTTAGATAGTATGTTGGGGTCAAATTTTGCAAGTAACTTTTGAATCAGTTCCATTGCTGGAATTGTCTGAGTTCTGTACTTGGTATTTACTTTAAGGTGTGTTGTGTGCTTTGTTGGCAAAGGTTATAGGATAATTTTTTTAAACACTATAGTTTAAAATATCGAGCTGTAACTCCAGATTATGACATACACTTTAATTCTGAACAATGTATCTCTATCATATTTTGCTCTAACTTCCAAATTAAAGGTACTTCATTGATGGCAATTTTTCCCAATTTCGTTATTTATAACTGACCCTGTATAATTTCATTATTTATAACTGACCCTGTATAATGCAGACCATAACCACAAAATACTGTTTTTAAATTAATAAATGTTTGGTCCATTGGATCTATTCGGCCACCTATCCTGGGCCACGCTGATTATTAAAACGTACTTTGTTTTAACAAAACCTATAATTTTGTACATAGTTGTATTTTTAAAACTAGGACTGCGTTTTGGTTAGCCCCTGGTTAGGCCTTTTTTTCTTTTGAGGGGATGTGTATCTATATTATAACAAACCAAAAATACATGACCCACACTACGTGAATAGAAAATATTTTACTGCAAAGAGACAATCGTCCATGCATTCTTTGGATAGCGCGCTGAAAAAGATGTAAAAAGTATTTAAAATTTTCCTATTTGATTACGATTGATCATTTGCCAATGTTAGTTGACATTCAAAAAAATATATCTGGCAGCTCTGCACCGGGAAGAAAGCTGTTTTGCAAAGGATTACACTTGTACAGGGTATCTAAAATAAGGCGTCCTATCCCCATGTTGGGAGAACCATAAAAGATACACAACAATTAAAAATTTAAACAATTTAAAGACAAATATAGCTGTTTCTTTTGAAGTTTTAATTTATTTTGGTTTCATTTATATAGGGTATTGCATTTTCCTGGGCTGATATAAATTTTCTTATTTTTACTAGGTCACCCTGTATAGGATTACAGATCATTTCATATAATTTTTTTTTTTAATTTAAAAAGGTCATTCTGTTTATAGCCTAGTTCTCAATTTTAAAACAAAATAAGTTTTTTATAATTGTCACTATACTTCCCCCTTCTAAATTATATAATGACAGGACCAAAGTAATGCTTTTGTAACTCTTTTTCTACAATATCTTAAAATCTAGTCACATGAGTTTTATTAAATCTCCTGATGCGGGTTGCCAAAGTCGGTTCTAGTGTCCTGAAGACAATTTAAGTTTTTTTTTAAAGCTGCCAATCATTCATCTCCGACTGATGAGCTATATTTGTCTCAAAAAGGTAAATATCGTTTTTTTTGCATAACTAAAGGCTATACGTTTGAAGTCTTGTCCCCTTACACCATAAAGCGTCAGAAAAACACATAAATTAGTTTCTTGCTCTTTTGTAAAGACACTCTGGAATGTTCCAAGTTTGTTCTCTATTGAACCTGATTTGACATGTCTGAAAAGGACGATACAAGGCAAGGTATAGTATACTTCAAAGAGGTGATTCTGACGAATACCCCAGCATCCTCTGACCAGGAAGCTAACTTTTATTATATCTTAAGTCTAAAATACGACCGTATTTTAAATATTAATATTAATTTTTGGTATTCACATATTATTATTTTATGGCGTACCGCCCGAGCAAATTAAACAGTCCCGGTTCCCTTTGCCCGATAGTATTATAATTAATTAATATAAAACAACATGTGTGCTTTTATTAGTTTTGCCTAACCATAACCTAAAAGTAGAGATTTTTGGACCAATTAATGGTTATGTTTTTAATATATTATACATGCAATATTGACTGGCCTCTTAGTTATACATTCTAGGATTGCTCTTTTTGCTATGCCGAGTCTTTATATATGAGAGTTATTAAACCACAGCCATTTTTCGCCTTGTTCTTGGTTGGATGTTCGGTTTACAAGGACTTACCCACAAAGGTATCACCGTTTCAGACTTATTGACGATAATCTTCAGCATGTAACTTATTTTTCCAATTGTGTCATTTGAAAAAGAAATATGTTTGCACTAATAGTTATTGCTGATAATATTTTACTCACCGTTTTGCTATAGAATCACTAGAATAAGTAATCGAATTTCATCACTTTCGACAGGTTGTACACGAAAACAAAGTTTTAGTTCAAATAAGTTATGATGGATTGTTCTGTTTAAACTTTTGTTTTTAGTTGTTAAAAAGGTTTAAATGGGTATTTAAAAAAACATATACCGGGTTACAACGAAATCATTGGCCAAGGCGTCATTCAGATGCTTTTTAAGTTATAGTTTTGATATTTGGATCAAATATGTAGGTCCTTAGGACACATTCCGTGGAAAAACAATTTAATATTGCTATATAAATAACCGCTATAGCCGGAAGTAGACCTAGGTCGAGAATTTTAAAGAGAACCCTTTTGAATTTTTGAAATTTGGAACAAGTAGACATTTGTTGTCAAATTGGCGGCGCAGAAGACATTATTTCTACAATTGATATAGCAGCACTGTGACGTCATCGATCGAGTTTTCGTCAGGCAATCTAATGAAACGGCAAATAAAAGAAGCACTTTAAGTATTTTTTAATGAAACATGCGAAATTTTCGTTTCATCTCCTATAGGAAACGTTTTAGTAAGTCTCTTGAATTTTATCGAAAATGATATTTTTTTTTAAATTAACACTAAATTATAAGTCGGTATCAGTACAACTATTTTGGTTTTATTTATTTAATTTTAAATAATTTTTCTATTTCCAACAACTACATTAAATAAACTAGGATTTTAAAAACTCATTCAATTAAATGTTCTATCCCCTGACCGCCTCATTGCTGACACAATTGATTTCTTCTGATATTTTCAGTAAGTAAGTTCCTTAAATGCTCTTCCGAAATCATATCAATTTATAGATTTATATACTTTTTCTTTGAGAAAACCCCAAATAGAAAAATCCATTGGGTCAATTCGGGCGACCTGGCTGGGCATCGGACAGTACCCAACCAATTCTCCCCAAATCGTTCACTGAGGTAGTTCGTTACAGCTCTTGAATTATGGACTGATGCGCCATCTTGTTGGATCAAATATCAAAACTCTATTTAAAAAGCAGCTGAATGATGCCTTGGTCAGTAATTTCGTTCTCATACGGTATATTTTCTTGCCTTATTTATTTAATATATGATTTTTTATTTGCAGGTTAGTCTTCGGTATCAACAAGACATATATTTAAAATATATGTGGTTCTTTCGTCAGGTATGTATGTATATTTGGCAATTTGTATACAAATAAAACCCTTTAATTTTGCAAGATGCTTCTTTATTATTGGAAGTATTGTATTGAATGTGGTTTTCGTCATTTTTTCCAACTAACAGGCGGATCTTTTTAAGTACTGAATTTATAATCCTTGATATGGTTTCGTAAGTCAACAAGAGTTTCTATTTTAGTACTTTTCTCTATGTAGTTCTTATTTAGAGCTTCGTTTAAAAATTATCTTCGTTAGTCAATGGCAAGGGATACTACTGTCCTATCTATATTAATTTGAAATAAAATATGCAATAATAGGATGTATAAATGCTTGTAATTAAAAACAAGCTTTATTTAAATAATAAAGAAATCAAAAAATATTTACAATAAAGGGGCTTTACAAGCCTTACGAATTGCAAAATAAGTTTTTTCAGTGCGTCAAAATTACAGTTTCTAGTTAACCCCTATTCAACTAAAAATATACCCAAATCAAAAAGCGCTATCCTCGACCCACTGGAAAATTGAATACATATATATGGTGCGCCCTAAGCAATTAAAAGATCGTCCAGCTCGAGCAGCAGTAATAGGTATAGTTTAAAAAATCCTGAAAACAACATTTGGAAATAAAGTATTGGATTTAAATCACCTAATTGTATTTTATACATTAATCGAAAGTAACCTATTTTGAATGCTAATTTTCTTTAAGACTCTTATTTCATCCCTTATGTCTCGCGGCATCACAAGGAATAAAATATTTGTGTTTTGTCTCATTTACAAATAGCCGTTAATTTTAAATGGATAATTTTAACGCACTCAGATTTTGGAAATGAATTGTGGTTGAAGAGGCCTCTCAAAAGATGTGCAATTCGACCATTTTCTCTACAGATGCTCAATCGTCATCTTCAAAAATTTTTAATCATGAAAATATTCTAGAAAGGAGATTTAGTTTATTGAATTGGGCCAAATTTTATTTTTTACCGTTCTCAAAATAAAGGGAAGGGAGCAGAGTATAAAATAACATAATTTTAGAATTGCATACAATAAAAAGTACCGAAAATTGCGTGATAATCTGTTCTTTTTTTTCTCTAATATTTAATACAGTGATGCTTTTTAAAGCCCCCACATTTTTTTATATTTAGTTATGATAAAAATTTGGAATTTTGCAGATTTCATTTACTGAAATATGCAAAATTACTTCCTGTACATCCTTTTAACCGGATTTTTAAGGAATGACTGGAGGAAAGATATATTTTAATAATAAATTTACGTATCCTGCTGCCTTTTTTTAATAAATATCGGTACACAAAAAAATTAATGCTTATAACAATTTCTTCATGGAAAAAAAAAGACAAACCTATTTAGGAAAACTCATGCACACGTTTTCATGTGACATAAAAATATTTATTCAAAAATGGAAAATCTTTTGTTTCACAATCACATCAGAAAGCAGTAAAAGCACAGGTAAAATTAAATAACAATTTTTGCATTTTTTTATTTAGATCTCTTTTAAAATAGCGGTGCAGGGTTATTCTTTACAGTTTGTTACCCCTTTAAGTACTCTATTTAAATGGATACAAAGAAAAATTCTATAAAGTATTTCATTTTTGCTTGAAAAAAAAATTAATATGACAAAAAGCAAACACCGTTCGGACAATAGAAAAACTGAATAGGCTTTATAAAACAACAAACATGGGAAACAGTACAATACATTCCTTCTAACTAACTTCCCGGTTTTAAAAAACGGATAGTAAATAGCCTACCTTTCATCCATTAGCTTAAGTTAGCTTAAATTTCAGCAGGGCCTTCTCCAGCTTTTTAAATTTTAGTTTACCTAATAATAAAACAGTAGAAATTTACGCGTGATAATTTACGGAATTCCTCATATTGTCACTTTAGCCTATGACACCTAATGAGATCAGAAAAAAATACCATATTGTTTACGATACCAATAAATATCGACCAGATAGTTGGCAAACGAACTTTCAAAACCGAATTCCTACCCGGCCGCCATGCGCTAATTAACTCAAGAAATATAAACGACGAACTAAGATATCATTGTCGCTGGAGAAGTGCGACGAAAAATGTTCTAATAACATCGGAGGCCATAGCCTAGAGTAATCCCCTTGTTGCCACTGCATTAAAGCGCCCGAATCAAACGTTTGAATATTCTGCATATATTGCAGGAATATTAATTAAAAGTATTTTAGACATCTTTAAAAACAATAGTACATTATATAAGTAGGGACTAAAGTGACTTATGTAATCCCGCGGGCGGAGCCCTCGAGCAGCAACAATTCAAGGGATTAAGGCACTTTAGTCCTATATATATATATATATATATATATATATATATATATATATTTATATATATATATATTATTTTTTTGCACTTTTTCGGGAACCATATTACTAAATAATGTAATGCGTGGGTACAAATTTAAAACACCTCATAATGTAACAAATTATTGCAGGTAAGAGATGCAAATTTGATTAATGTGCCTTGAAATCACGTAGTTACACAACGTAAATAAACAAGTTGTCAGTGTCATTAATTTCGTGATTATAAATCGAAATGGAAACTTTTGATTTAAAAAAAGCAGCTGAAGAGGGGCTAGAAGATATTTTGCCGTCCACATTAAGAAAAATATATGAAGCGCAATATCAGGCATTTGGCGCTGTCAGCGAAACGTGGAAAATTTCAACGAAGATGCGCAACTTGTGTTTTCATGGAGAAATCTAGGACTTTATCACCTTCGACGCTTTGGGCACATTATTCTATGCTGAAAACTATGCTCAATGTTAAAAAATAATATCGACATTAGCAAATTTCAAGCTAATTACCTTGTTAATATTCGAAGGATATAAGTCAAAAAAAGCCAAGACCCTCACTCGTGACCAGGTTGATGAATTTTTAATGGATCCCCAGACAACCAGTTTTAATGATGAAGGTAGCCCTTATTTTTGGTGTAGCAGGTGCCTGTAGAAGTAAGGAGTTAGTTGAATCGACGGTGGAAGATGTAACTGATTTGGATCACTCAATTATGATTAATATTAAAAATACCAAAAACAAAATTGATAGAAATTTGATTGTTAAAAATTCAGGTAGCAATACTGTCAACTTCACCGAAATCTGCCGCAAGTATATGGCTTTAAAAGAAGCTGAGACTCCTCATTTGCGATTTCTTCGTTCATTACTAAAACAATCAATGTATTACGCAGGCAGTTGGTAAAAATACTTTGGAAAACTACCCTAAAAAGTAGCAGCATTGTAACAAATCTGTCGTTATATACTGGACATTGTTTTCAATAGACATCTGCCTCTTTATTAGTTGACGCTGATGCATCTATGGATGCTTTAAAAAGGCATGGAGAATGGAAATCGGCAGCCGTCGCTCGCCGGGGGCACGTCGAAAACTACATAAATAATAAAAAACTGTAGCCGAAAAAGTTTTTGGACATGATGATGTGAATACATACATACGTTTAATGATGCCCTACAACTTTCCCCATTTAACCGAATCTTAACTCTTATATTTTCTAAGATCCCAATACATGGAAGACCAAAATAGGCCACACTGTATAAAAAACTTTTTCAACACAAAATTTTCACATGTACGGGAGTCGTTATTAACAGAAGATGAAGATTAGCTAAGTATTTACAAAAAAATAAATTACTTGTTTTCAATATATTAGTAATTAAAGTATTTTTGTCTTTATAGAAGAAGCTATCTCAATGATTTCGTCTTTCGGTTTTAGCTTCAGTATTTTTAGTGCTAATATTGTTAAGAAATCTATTATGTGATTACGTTTCTGTACTCTCATTGCCGTAGCATTTTAAGCACTCAGGATCATAGCCGGAAGGCTCTGAAATTTAGTCTATATGAATTAGGGCTCTCCTGATTGAATTATGTTTAGAATTTGATAATTTCCGGGTATTTCAAGAGAATTAATAATAGAAATAACTTATAATAGCCAGCAAAATTATAATAGTAAATATACAAAATGGCGTTGGTTCAATAATTAACTGAATAGTTGGGGTCATTAGTAAGAACGGACATTTTGTCGATATATATAATAGGCATTCAATAATACCGGTAGATATCCGATGACTATCGACAGTTATTAAACTATTAAATGGTTTACATATATTTTCTCGTAGATTTATTTGCAGGTTACCCCCTAGGAATGTCTCCCAAAACCGCCTTTATCGCAATTATCAATTGCCAGCAATAAACTATCCATAGCAATAATTTATCAGGTCACCCTTCCCTAGTCATTAATTGCTGTTAATTATTTTATAAACCCGCATTAGTGAAATATGAAGGACATAGGTCAACAAGGCGCAAACGTTTTTAATTACATTGCATTAAGGTTCTAGCATTGAACTCGAAAATACGAATTCTGGCACCGCTATTTTCGGATTCTAAAATGTCTCTATTAGTGCTTTAAAGTGTCTCTATTAGTCAGACCCATCCGAACGTGCGAACCGTAAGTATCAATTTACTAAAATAAATTCCGCGCACTTGTCTGTGACGCCAACTAAGGAGCAACTCCAGTTGAGATTAATTCAGTATGAATAATAAAAAGTAACGAAGTTAAATTGATGCAATCAACTAAAGAGCTTCTGATGGGTGTAGAATTGGACTTAAACTGCGTTTACTAAAAAGTTTCGAGATCTGTGCCGCAATAGCACGAGACAAACATTTAAGTGTCGTTTAAAAACTTCTAATGAAATTGCTTGCAAGCAGAGCTGTCGCAATTACTTTCAAATAGTAATACAATTACAATTACTAATTACTTTCAAAGGTAGTTAAACATTCAAATACCAATTACATCATTCCAAAAAGAGTAGTTCAGTTACCAATTACTTTCAAAAAGTATTTTATTTGCGATACAGTTACCGTGATTCAATGACTGAAATAATTAAACTACTTTAAAAGTAATTGAATTACTTTGCAACCAATTCAGTTACTTCTAACGGGTAGAATTACTTAACTACTGTCAAACTAATTTAATTACTGAGACGCCGCTGAACCGTTAAGTTATTAATATTTAAATGTAAAAAAGCTTATCTTGCTCTCTATCTGTACGAACCCGTATGTCATTTTCTCCAACGTAAGTTTAATGAAAATATAATTTTTTATGCAACTGACACGTACAATGGTCTCGATTTTTTTGCATATACAGATATAATAACATTGACTTTATCCCTGTAAAGCCAATAATAACGGTATACTTGTCTCTTGTTCTGCTTTTTCCGTTAGATGGCGTGATGAGTTTCCAGTGGAATTTTAGGAATATTCGGCGCATTCACCACATCGTCCAGAAATGTTGTTGAAAACAACATATTCATTTTATAGAAAAAATACGCAACAAAACAATACAATAATGTTGAAAGATAGAGGATCATTAAAAAAATCGTGTAAATTGGTGCAGTACAACTCTCTTATGAACTTGCTGAACAATCTGGCTTAGTGTTTTAAATATACAGAAGATTTAAATGTACCTAGATTTTTGCAGAGGTACAAGATAGTGACATAAACATTAGGTACACTCCTACCAATGAAAGATGAAAGTTAAAAATGTTTGTCGCAGATTTCATTAAATTAATACGGGATTTAATTTTTAATTTATTTTAATTTAATCTTCCATTGAGGAGGAAAAAGATTTTTTTTGACTCCCCCGTATTTCTCAAGAAATTCAAAATGACCAATCGATGTATTTTAGCTCGAAGAATTCGAAAATCGTGACAAAAAACAATTGAATGAGAAACAAAAGACTTACGCCAAGGATGTTGCGTTTTTTAAACGGAACACCCTATATTTTATTACATTTGTGGATCCTATGGTCAATTCTGTGTTCAAGTGTTTTTAATAAGGGTACTAATATGTCTATCTATTTTGATTTATTGATGATTGAAAATTGACATTTTTGCTTCTTTGACCCGTCATAGCACCTGAACCTAGAGCAAAATAATTTCACATTCCTATTTTAGTTTTTGATAAGCTATCTTATGATGCCAATCAAACAAAAAAAACGGAAATTATTTTGCTACCTATTTAATCGAATATATTCATATAAAATGCAGGTGATCATCTTACTTCAAAACCACTGTAATTTTGACGTATTAGTAGATATTATATTAGTTTGCCGTAATGAGATATTCCATTAAAAAAGTGCCAAGAAAACACCAGTGAAGCAAGAAGAACATTTACTCATTGCCAATTTTCATATAAATATATCCGTAAAAACAATTGTAAGGATTAAAAGCCTGTTTGAAGAAACTAAATCATTACGACATAAGAAAAAACAAACTCAGGACGAAAAGTTTATCGAGACAGAACTATTTTAAATTATTTTGTAAGAAATCCCACCAAGTCAATTTGGAATGCAGTTCGGGAATTCGGTATGGCCGTCTACCTCTACGTCGAAGGGTTAGCCAGGGAACTGTTCACAGAACTTTACAAATTTATAAACTCAGGTCTTTTCACATACTTACATTTCAGCATTTAGCAGCTGAACAGAAAGAAAGTCGCTTTGAATTTGTGTCCTAAATTATAATACAGCAACAAAACGACCCTGAGTTGTTTACACAAAATGTTTAGACAGACGAGGCCGGTAAATATGGCCTCGTCTGTCCTCAGTAATATTTAATCGACACAATACGGATCACTGGGCTGTAGATCCGAGGATATTTGAAACCATTAAATTTCGAGGGAGAAGTTCTATTCAAATTTGGTGTGGTGTAAAAAATAATAAAATTTTGGATCCAATATTTTATAATGAATCACTAAATGCTCCACGAAATCATAATTTCCTTCAAAACCAAATTGAAAACCTCCACATGCCACGCATGATGTTAGAGAATTTTTGAACCGATGCCATAATGAATGGATTGGAAGGAATGGAACCATCGCTTGGCCAGCCAATAGCCCTGATCTTTTACTTTTGGATACCTTTCTTTGGGGGCATCTCAAGAACGTGGCATACCAAAGTAGAGACGAAAATATTGATGAAATTATGGAAACAATTGTTAACGAAATTAATAGACTTAACCAAGAAAATGAAATTATAACTGCAAGTTTGCAAAGACTGCAAAGAGGATACCAATGTTGCTTCGAGAATAATGAGGTATACATTAAGCATTTCAATTATTAGTTATTATGTTTTGTTACTTTATTGTTAATATTAACTATTGTTTTTTTGTTATTTAATAATAAAAACTGTAATGTTTCTTCAAATAGGTTTTTAATCCTTATAATTATTTTTACGGATATATTTCTAAGAAAATTGGCAATATACGTTCTTCTTGCTTCACTGGCGTGTTCTTGACACTTATAATACAGCGTTACAATCTTATATAGTTTTTCATTTAACGAATATCTCATTACGGCAAATTAATATAATATCTACTAATACGTCAAAATTACAGTGATTTTGAAGTAAGGTGATCACCTGCATCACTTACATTTCATATGAATATATTCAATTAAATAGGTAGCAAAATAATTTCTGTTTTTTTGTTTGAGTGCCATCATAAGATAGGAATGTGAAAGTTTCTATGACGGCTCAAAGAAGCAAAAATGTAAATTTTCAAATATCAATAAATCAAAAATAGTTGAAGATGGACATGTAGTATATTAAAAAACACCATAATTGAATGGAATTGACCATAGAATCCAAAAATGTAATAATATATTGGGTGGTCCGTTTAAAAAACGCAACATCCTTGGCGTAAGTCTTTTGATTCTCATTCAGTTGTTTTTTGTTACGATTTTCGAATTCTGCGAGCTAAAATACATCGATTGGTCATTTTGAATTTCATGAGAAATACGGGGGAAGTAGAAAAAATACCGTTTTTCTTCCTAAATGGAAGACCCTGTACAAGATGTTTTGTTTAAAAATGTAAAACAATTATCCCATCACATCTATGTTTTAGCATAAATAAAATTGTAACGGAAACTCTACAACTGACTCTCTGATGTTATGAAAATCAGTACTTTTAATATAAAATCACCAAATAACTTTCAAATCAAATTGAAAAACACAAGAACTCTCAAAAAGTTAAAAAAATACAATTTAAAAAAACTATTTAAATAGACAAAAAGTATTAAAACGACTTGCACCCGTATTCACTAAAAAGGTTAAATTTAGACCAGATCTAACTTCACAGTTATAAGTTTAAGATGACGTATTCAACAATTGAACAAATAATTTTTCTAAATGTCACAATTACAAAATGACAGTGACATAAGCGAGACATAATTGGCGAACTAAGAGTTTTAAGTACCATGGCAACTAGACCTGGACTAACTCTTAAACCTTTTTAGTGAATACGGGGATTAAAGCCTTATTCACTGAACAGGTTAAAGAGTACATGACAGATCACACAAAATATGATAATGTTACAAGCAAAACATAACTGGCGAACTTAAATTTTTAATTGCCATAGAATTATTAAATCCTGGTCTAACTCCTCTGAAGCTTTTCAGTGGATGACGAGGTTAATTTTTTCATTTAACAAGTTCTCCTTAATTTAATAGAAAAGTGCCTGCACTTAATATAATAGAATACAATATATTAAATGATATGTTTAAAAAATTAAAACCCAAGCTTGTATATGGTGAAGTAAAAACATAAATTTATGCACAGATATATAAATTTATAACAATAATTTTTCGTGTAATAAATTTTTAGATCTATAGCTCAAAATTTATTGTCATAAAAATAAATATATTTGCTCAAATTGTATTACTTTTTGCGCTTCATGTTATTAAAGCCTGCCTTTTGTTTTTTTAATATATTATTTATTTTATTATATTTTTAGGGCCAGTATTTTCATTCCCAAGTAACTCTATTCTTCGAATATTTACCGTGGAAACGATTGTTGAGGCAATTGTAACCATGGCAAATATCCACCGAATAAAATTATACGGAGAAGAAAATACCATCCCTTAGTCCTGGAAATCTTGTAATCAGTACTTCTGCCATGTTGGTGATATTTTTAAATTTTTATAATACTTCCAAATTTCTCACATACCGATGACAAAATTCGTCCGCCACGTGGGTGCTGCCATTTTAAATTTTTAAATGTTGTCTATAAATTAATAGCATTTACCATTAAAACTCCCAGATACCCGATTTTCAGTCAAATATGCACAAATACCAAAATTCATCTGCAATTTTTGCGCCGCTATTTTAAATGTCTCAATGTTGTTTAGATACCGATTTTTAGCACAATCTGCACAAGTGGGAAAATTTGATACGTACGATACATTCTGCACAAATTAGAAAATTCTGAATTGTTGAAGGCGCCACTTTACATTTTTAAATGTTGACTAACCATTCATAATAGGTACTCCTAAATACCCCCAGATACCGAATCGGATCACTCCTACCAATACTTCTCTGCCATCTTGAGTTTTTCATATTTTTGCGTTTGCGAATGCGTTTAATAATAGCACTTTCATGAAGTGGATTTGTCATGTCAACTACCTATTTTATTAAAAAAATTTACCGAAAAAAATAATTGTACAACCAAAGACCAATTATACTTCGAATAGAAAGTCCATCAGATACCAATAAATTAACCACATCAACTACTCGCGTCGCAGTTTAAATAGAATGCACGCAACAATATGTGGTTCGTTGTTGCCAGAAGTGTCTGCTTCTTTAGAGATACAATACAAAAAGTATGTTCATCTATTAACGAATTTACCCCGCCGATCGGAAGAAGTAGCGAACTGGCAAATCTGGGCGTTGTGAAGGACCAACGATGTTTTGGGGTTATTTTATTTTACATTGGATGGAACGTCTGTTGAAAGTATTATCTGCCTCTGTAATAACTTAGAACTTGTATAAATCATATTACAAATATTTCCTTATTCATTAGCTAAGGTTGAAAATTTTAAAGTTTTCGGAGCTACGTGTTGTGGAAAAACTAATTTAAGGAATACATTAAATGTTAATATCAGGTCAGGAAATGTCCATAGCTATCTATTTAGAAGAAATTAATTTTGGTTTCAGACCAAGCAGTACAGAAAATTAAGAAGAGTAAGTAGAAAGTTTTTATTTCAATAAACTTTTTGTGCTTGTTTTATTGATATATTATATGTCGCATTACATGTTATAGCTTCAGAATATTAATTTAAGTTTTTTAGGTTAAGAAGTATATTTTAAAAATTTCTATTTTATTATAACTTTTGACACACCTTTGTTAACTTCACTTGTCTGTGTGTTTGTACGTGGATGTGTGTGTGCGTGTGTTTATTTGTTTGTCTGATTCAATTTAATTTCCACATAATTGATTAACTTTAAATTTGACATGTGTACAAAAACCGCGTATTCATTCAATTTGACATATTAATAGAGTATAAAATAATAAAATATGAAAATCTCAAGATGGCGCATATTAATATGTTAGACAAGTATTGGTATGTGTGGAGGGTATTTAGGAGTTCTTTATGAATTTTTAGTCAACATTTAAAAATGTAAAATGGCGTCTTCAACAATTCGGAATTATTTGTGCAGATTTGACTGAAAAATGAGTATCTGGAGGTTCAAATTATGAATTTTTAATTGACCTTTAAACATTCAAAATGGCGTCGACAGCGGGGCGGGCGAATTTTTCCCACTTGTGCTGATTGTACTAAAAATCGGTATCTAGAGTGAACATTATTAATTTTTAAACAACAATGAAATACAATTTTTCATTGTTGATGAATTTTGACAATTGTGCATATTGGACTGAAAATCGGTATCTGAGGGTTTTAATAGTGCATATTATTAATTTTAAGGCAACATTTAAAAATTCAAAATGGCAGCACCCACGTGGCGGACGAATTTTGTCATGTCGTGTAGATTTGATTAGATTTGACTAAAAATCTGTATGTGGAAAATGTGGGAGTATAAAAATTTCAAAATGGTACCAACATTGCAGAAGAACTGATTACAAGATTTCCAGGACTAAAAATTATAAAATAAATAGTATATTAAAAAAACAAAAAGCACGCTTTAATAACATGAAGTAAGAAGTAATATAATTTGAGCACATATAATTATTTTTATAACAATAAATTTTGGGTCATAGATATAAAAATGTATTACACAAAAAATTATTGTTATAAATGTATATATCTGTGAATAAATTTATTTTTTACTTTACTTAAAACCAGTAACTTTCATTTTCAGCTATTAAAGTTATAAATATCTTTTTGTATTGTTAATGTTTGATACCCCTTTAATTAGTTTTAATACTTTTTGTCTATTTTAATACTTTATTTATCTTTTTAAGATTTTTCGTGCTTTTCAATTTGAGCTTCATATTTTTCGATAACTACGACAGTTTTAAAGTTATTTTGTGATTTATACGTAATTTTTAAATAAGTACCGATTTCTATGATATAACTTCTGAAAGTCAGTTTGTAGAGTTTCTGTTACAATTTTATTTATGCGAAAAACTTAGATGTGCTGAAATAATTGTTTTACATTTTTAAACAAAACATCTTGTACATGAGCTCTAATCTAAATAGTTAATTAAATCACGTATTAGTTGAATGAAAATCTACAACAAACATTCTTAACTTTTATCTCTCATTAGTAGGTATGTGCCTAATTTTTATTGCACTATCTTGTACCTCTACAAAAATCTCCTAGATACATTTAAATTACTTACTTAAAATTATAAGAGACGTGCATTATACTTGCATGAGACACAACAATTTAAGTGTCGTTTAGACTTTTAAAGAAATAGCTGACTGCGCTATTAAAAACTTTAAAACTGAGTTCTCCTCAACCAGGTTTGTTATGTTCATAAATCTGTTTTTAATGTTTTTAAAATTATTTTGATATATACGAGTTGTGTGCCTTTCATGCATAATTGAAAAATGAAAACAAGAACAGCCCATAGAAATTACAGAATTTAATAGAATTCACTTTTCATGTTGAAGTCGTGTGTGTACCAGCAGAACGCGAATTGCTTGTTGAAGGGCATTTTCGCCGAACGCATTCAACTTTAAAATAAATTCGTTACCTTATGCCTCCTGGGCCAGGCAGATACATTTTACCTTGCAAAAGGTCAAGGAAAGTTTATACTTGGAACATTTGTTAAATTTAATGTATTAATTATGATCCTGAACTTTTAAACTGTAAGCTGTTGCCGCATGCGCCGCCATCTTGGTTTCAAGAAGTCACTTTTTCGTGACAGCTACATGATAAATAGCTACATTCATATTAGAATAACATTAATACGTTTTTTGTATAACCGTTTTTCTATCAGACAAACAGTTTCCGAGATACAAAGGAATATTGTGGAGTTTCTACTTCAAGAAGTCAAATTAATTCTTTTGTATTTTGAAATCTTGCTTAATATATTTTTGTTTCTTTACCCAATTATATACCATCGAGGGATGGAATTAATAGCGCAGTATTACAAGTTATTATTTAAATTTACTATTCTATCTGTCTGTCGGTCTGTCTGGTTCAAATTATGAAAACCAATTTTGATCTATTTTTATTTTACCTGATTTGTTATTGATTTTATATTGTGTACGGTACGTTCAATTTATCTTGATAAAATTTTAACCTGCTATATCTCCTTAAGTATTAAAGTTAGCAATATGAGCTTGCTTAATAAGTTTTTCTAGTAGTTCAAAACGCAAAAGATATCACCACTAGATGTATCTTTTTAATGGAACAGACTCTATATAATATGTCCCTCAGATTATCTCGTCTTGCGGATTATAAATATATCTGGTTTGATGACTTTACCTTTAAAGACAATTGATAATTTTGAGAAAAACCCCCTTCATAAGGGCAATGTATTCCTATCGATTCAACTATGTAATAGTAAGCTTTCTGTCTTTCTTTTTAACACACTGCTAGCGTTTTTCTTAAATTTATCGGGTGTCTTAGAAGACAAAGTTATCGAACCAGATATATTAATAATCTGCAAAAAGATACCTATTTGAGGGATTATATAGGATACCATAGAACGTAAGCTTTTACGGCTTTGGTGAATTAAGAAATCATGATTCTTAAGATTACACCGTGTCAAATTGGAATTTCTATCCGACGTTTCGCTTTCGATTGCACGAGGCATCTTCATCTTATATATTCCTTCTGTTTGAGAAGGTACTTTGTATGTGTATTGAAGATTGTACGTATGTTGGACCGCCTCCGAAGTGATTGTTCTGTTTTGTTTGTAGTGTCATGTATGTAGGGAAGAATAACGCTACCTATCGGTGGTTCCTTATCATCCCCCTTTCTTGGAATTGGATTACTAAATCTTCTAATTGAACGCGTAATATATTCTAGAGAGGGAATCGTTCCATTATATTCAATTTCCATTGTAAATTTAATATTATGATGTTGATTAAGGTGGTCCAGAAATATGAAAAGATTTTCCTGTCCATGAGGTCAAACAACAAAAGTATCACCTACATATCTGAACCAGTGTTTTGGTTCTAGTGAAGAGGATGCTATAAAGCAATAACCTCAAAGGACTCTATAAAGATATTCGCTATCACAGATGACAGAGGAAATCACATAACTGTTCCTGAAGTTTGTTCATAAAAAGTTCCTTGAAAAATTAAATAGTAGATGTAACAGAAGCTTCCTAGGTCTATTAAGTTATTATCAAGATTATTATGATCCAATATGTTTGATATAATGGAAATTGAGTCATTAACTGAAGATGCCTCGTGCAACTGAAGGCGAAACTTCGGATAGTAATTCCAATTTGACACGGTCTAATCCCAAAAACCATGATTTCGTAATTTTATAGGGTGTCCAATTTAAAAAAATACAACCTGTGGTAATATCTTATAAAACTAATGGCTTATTGTTGTAGTACCTATAAACGTGTACAAAATTTGACAGGAAGATATTAAATGGAAGTGGCTAATTTAAAAAATTGATCAAGGTCGAGGTCAAGAGCATCAAATTATTGTATTGTTATCCGACCTTGGCTTACACAATTTAACCCAGACAGACATGTATCTAGGGAACTGTTTGTCTCAAAGTTTTATACAAAACATGTAGGGAATTTTATAGTTTACTACCATGAAAATCGCTATTTTTCATGTAGCTGTAACCGGAATTGAGATATCCGCGAAAAAGTTATTTTCAGCTCTTTTAATAAAAAATAGCGTCGGAAGCGGTAATTGCGACAGCTCTAGATGGAAAACTCCCGATATTAACTAGTGCTCGAAAAAGAACAGTTGTTCCAAATATAAACTTTCCTTGACTTTTTCCAAAGTAAGGCCTTTTATTTGTCTCTGGACTATCCTATTACTATGCGTTTCATAGAGATAATCTCGGATCTGTCTCAAAGGCTACCTCATAACGGCAGCTGGGAGATGTGGAACAGCAGCAAGCACGCATGTCGTTCTTCTAACTATTATTGTTATGTTCAGAATGATAATTTTGTGTATTAGCATATTCAAGTTTTTCTGTCAGCTCAATATCTCCAGACTTGTGTACAGCTCCTTTATTGGGCAGTTTCCTTGGCACTTTTTCGATATTGTACAATTGTCTTTATTTTATATGCCAACTCCGTGTATTTCCATTTCTTCTCTGCAATTGTGTTGAGTACATATTGGCTGTTAGGTATTAGTACAGTCATGATAAACCCCTGCCTACCACTATGTCGAGTGTATTGTAAGAGATGCAGCAATCTGTTAAAATGTTCCTGCATCCTGCTGTTATGTGCTAAAATGATTCCTTTGGTGGCATTTCCTACACTTGTCCGATTGGATGTTAGGATCCTAAAACCATATTCTTATGGTTGTTGATATCTATAACCTGATCCTGCATCGCAACCATAAATCCTTCAGTTTTCGGGAAAAGCAACCCATTACTTAGCCACTTGTTTGAGGCTGATTTGTCGTCTATGCGCGTTTGGTTCAAATCGTTGTAATGCCGCGCGTGCAAAGCTGTATGTGCCCCTTTCTCCCGTTTATCAGCATCAGGGACTGTCGTTATTTCCATGTGGTGGTTCGCAGGGTTGTAGTAGTGTGTACGACTGTACCACTTGTCGACTAATTTTTGCCGTTCTTTGCAGATTAACTTTCTTGAAAAGGGAATCAAGAAGAGCTCTTTCTCCTTCGTTGAGCCCACTTTATTATTATTATTATTATTATTATCGAAATTGACAATGCCAAATGCCTACATCAAAAGGAGTGGGCTGGTTTCTTTTAGTTTTATGTGTTGTCTTGTAAAAATTTTCTCACTATGTGGGAAGTACTGTGCAGGACTGCCTTCTGGATGTCGATGAAGGTGTTAGTATGCACTCCTATGATTTTTAGGTTCTGTTCTAGTGATTTTGTAACTAGTACAGTTGATGATACGATGATCGATATCACATGAACCTTATTCAGTCGCCATATCTGCTGTATCTCAATGGCCAGCTCCGCATATTTGGCTTTGGTTATTGTTGGGTACAGCGACATCTACCAAATAAGCTGTCTTTGTTTCCTTATTTAACAGTACCACATCAGGCCGATTATTCGTTACTCGTCTGTCGGTGATAATTGGGCGGTCTTAGTAAAGTTTGAAGGGATTATTTTCAAGAACTGAACTTGGTTGGTATTTATAATAGGGTACAAAGGTGTTAAGGAGCCCGTATTTATTAGCAAGCTTCTGGTGTATGATGTTACATACCTGGTTATGTCGCTGGAGGTAGTCCGTATTTGCTAGGTAAGTGCAGCCAGATATTATATGCTGTATAGTGTCTGATCTCTCGCTACATTTTCAACACTTATTGGATTCAACGGATCGGTCTTTGATGATGAATTTAGTGTAAAGTGAATAACTTGGTCCTGTATTGCCATTACAAATCCTTCTGTATCTGGGTATAGTTATCTATCCCTCAGCCACCTGGTGGATGCTTCCTTATCTATGTGTGCCTCAGTCATTGTGATGTCGGCCGTGCAGTGCCATTTGAGCCCACTGTTCTTGTTTGTCGGGGTCTGAAATTGACTTTAGGATGATGTTGTCGCTTGCGAGATTGAGAGGATAGTACGAATTGTCACTTAAGGTCACTATGCGGTGAAAGCTTGATGTTTGTACATTGTTGGTGAAGAAATCTCTTTATTTTTGCAGCTGTCGGAAGTGCGAATTGGTCAAATCAACAAGGGATTTTCCACCTTCTTCGGAGAGTTGATGACCTTGGGTGGTGTGACTTGTACTTGGTCATCATTAGGCGAGTAGTTCCTTCTAGTCCCTCTAGCTCCGTGTTAGTCCATTTCAAGATTCCGAAACTGTAGGTTAGCACGGGCACAGCATAGGTGTTAATTGCTGTAATGAGATTTCCCGCGTTCAGTTCTGTCTTCAGAAGAGCTCGCACTCTTTGAACGTACTGATCTTTCATCTTGTTCTTTTCTTGCTTATCCTGGAGCAGTCTAGCTTGTTGAAATCCTAGGTATTTGTAGGATTCTCCTTGGTTCATCACTTGAATTATGCCTCCATTGGATAGGGCTATATCACCATTAATGACTTTGCCTTTTTCGATGTTTAAGGCTTTTCATTTTTCTATTCCAAATTCCGTATGGATGTCTTTCGAGAAGGTGTATGTCACGTCAATGAGCTTTTTTAGTTGGTTATGGTTTGCACCATATAGCTTAATGTCATCCATATACAGAAGGGGGGAAATAGTTCGGGAATCGTCTCTATTGGCTTTGATACTGAAGCAATGTCCTGTATTATTGAGAAACATGGATAGCTAGCGATGAACCCGCTAAGCAGAACTAAAGTGGACTTAACGAGTCTCCTTGGTAAATTCCCCTGTTGATGTGTATCTCATCGGTGATAAGAGATTGGTCGCCATTATAAGTCTTCAGGTTCATTCTCCACTGGTGCTTGATAGTTGCCCGGAAATTGATGATCATAGGGTGAATTTTGTATATTCCTAATACGTCTATGAGCCAGGAATTTATAGTCTATAAAAGCAGGGTGTATGTTGCGTTTTTTTTTCTGTGCCTGCTTAAACACCACAGAGTCGATGATATGTTGTTCTTTGAATCCTTGATGATCTCGAATGCATCCCTTCTGTTCCTCAACTAATAGGTTATGACGGTCAATATGATGATAGATACGATTTGCAATGCAACCTGTTAGGATATTGTACATGGTGGGCAAACAGGTGATGGGCCTGTACTGGGATGGGTCTTCTGTTCTATTGTTTTTGGGAAGCATGGTTGTAGTGCCTAGCATTAAAAATGCGGGGGTTGTCTTCGGATGATGCATTATTTTAGTAAAATGACGGGCCATAGCTTCATGGAGAACCTCAGATGTCTTATACCAGACATTGTGAATATGGTCGGCGACTTCCAGTTGCTCGTTCCCTTAATAAAGCTGCTAACTTCCTCCTTGGTTATAGAGTCAAATTCTATTTGTGGAGTTTGAATCTGATCACGTCGAGGTTGTATCCATGTAGAATTTCGGTTATGCTGTTTTGGTTTTTCCCAGATTTTCGACCAATACTCGGTCAAATGCTCTTTGCTCGGCAGCATCTTCTCAGTATTGATTTGATCTTTGGTTTTATTGATAACCCGATAGAACTGTCTTTGATTGGTGTTGAAAAGCCAGTTCTGTCGTTTTCCCTTTGAGCATTTGTTGGATCTCTGCAGACGATTCGCTTTATTTTATTATTATTATTAGTATTATTATAATTATTATCATTATTAATAATACTTTAAAACAGTACTAGTATTTTACTACACTTTAAATTTATTCAAATTACCTGTGATCTTTCCTTGGTTGTTTGCTGCTTGACGCTACGATTTTACCACCTTTTCAGGATGTAATGTCAAATAATATCAACATTTTATTGACTCAGGTTGTATGAAAAGTCTCTAAGAGTTTATGAATAATACCAAATATATCCGTAGCTTCGACATTCGACGATCTTATGCAGATATTCTGCTTAGAGAACCCAGCATCACTGAAGGAACCAAAAATGTATTCAAACAGCAGTGTCGATATTTATTTTAAATGAGAATACGCAAGAACACTAAAGACATTTACGCCTAATCCAGCTACGTCTTGTCCTTATAAATTTTAAAATACGATTATCTCCTAACAAACGCATTAAAGCATTTTAGTGTTTCCGGCTGTCTCGGAATTTGTCATAGGTTTAAATTACACTACTCAGTGGCACAGCACCCGAAGAGTTGTTGACATTTCGAAAAGTGTCTTCTCATCGTAAATAATAAGGTTTATTAATGTTTCTTGCACCATCTTAAGCCTGACAGCACAAAAAGGAACAGATGATGATAGTACGGCCAAACGGCGCACTATTTATTTCACATCGTAATGGCATAATTGAACTAAAAAAAGTATCGTGTAGAATGCAGCATTTGTTTTATCAAGGAAACAATATCACGGATTTTTATTAATTTTTACCAATCGATCCCGTTTTTTGTTTACGATCAATAACCGAGCGAATAATACAGCTTTACTCAGTATATTGCCATATAATAGATATCAGACAATTTATTACAAAGTATCTTCTAATATTTATAAAATATTAGTTTTGGATATTTTCTGCAAAAAAAACCTAAAAAATTATACAAGGAATGAAAACGTTACTTATATTTGCAGCCCCAGTGGGTTGTGTACAATTTGCATTAAAATTACAAAATAATTTTCTCCATCATTAAACATTTTCTCCATCGCACTGGAATTAATCAGTGTGTTTTGTTTGAGCCTTCTCCTAACCCACGAATAAGAACATATTTTTACAAAATAATTACATAATGGTTGATATTGAGGGGATTCTTTCTATGTACCTTAATATAAATTCCTTAACGAAAAAATACTTGAGTTATTTCGGATTTCAGTGTATAATCAAATAGAAACAAGTACTTTTTAGCAAAATTCAAAATTTTTTACTACAATTTTAATTTTTAATTGGAATTTAAAAATTTCTCAAAAAATTATCTATATTTGGCAAAATTGGGTTATTTTTGGCAGATTTGTGTTTTTACGATATAAACGAATAAAAATGACCTTAAGAAATACTCTACTTATGATTTCGACAACGATCAGTGTAAAGGGAAAACCATAAAAATATACACGAGAAAAGGGAAAACCAGAGGAATGAAAAAAAATGTTATTTTCGAAAATGGACGATATTCTCATGAATTAAACGAGATTTACAAATCTAGAGTCGTTTCTGTTGTAGTTTTCCAAGGCCAAGACCTGTACATAACATTTTTAACGTATTTTAGGTTGTTTAGGTGCCCCAACTATTTTTTATAACATTTTTACTCTTTTTTTATCCAGAGAGCCCGTATTCTAAAGTTACTTATCTTGAAGGGACATGAACTTGAAACAGGCTATATGAAACGAAATCACTAGAGAACATGTAATAATCGTCGGTAAGGTTAAGTTCACCATGCATTATCGTCTATAAATATTTTTTTCAATTGATACCGAAGTAAAATCAACATCCAATGATTAAACGTGACAATTTAATTAATTACCTTTAGAAATTATTTTTTAAATGCTCTATATTCTGTTTTGTCCAACATTATTGTAACTGGACCATCTGTGATTTATAGCAAACCACCGAAGGTAAACATCTTAAAACTGAGTTTACAAGACAACTAATGCATTTTCAGGAAAAAGGTTTTTTTTATAATTTGCCACAAAAGCTACAAAAAACTGATTTTATGAAAGTTGTAGGATTTTTCCCAAATATTTACATGGCGGTAAATTTAAAAACAAGTGACGATAGGAAAATCAAGGAATCACTACCAACTTTGTTATTTTAAATGGAACACTCTGTATTTTTTGACATTTTTGGATTCTTCTGATTCTCCTCTTTTCAAAAATATATAATATGTCTATACTCGGAACAGTAGTTTTTGACTTATTCGGCTTTAATGTTGTCACATATCGCAAATTCAACTTCATGAAATTCGACGATACTAAAATCGCTTTAACAGTGAAAAAGACGAACAGTTGTTTATAAAGAAAACATTTTATTGACTTTACGTCAATATTGACTTTAGGTTAAATAATTATTAATAAAAGGCCTTTTACTGAAGAACAACGCAATAATAACAGTGCGACAATACAGGATGCTATATCCTGGAGCTCGAGAAAAACTGTTTCATATATAGTAAAAAACCATGCACAAGAAAAAACCGCATAGACAAAGAAGGCAAGCAAAATTAAACTTGGACGAGAAATTAACTATTTTATTACATTCTGAAGATAAAGAAATATTTCTGTCTGACGGAACAAAATTAATAATAATAATAATAATCTCCTTTAATTGCCAACAACATGCAACAAATTACAAAGCAACGTCAAAAATAGTTGTGTCTACGACACCCTTAAGATATCTCAAGTATATTTATTTAAAATATTATTTCCATTATTAACCATCTACCATACACACTATATAGCAGATAGCTAAGTGGATCAGAAGAATAGTACCTTTTAGATGTAAAAATGCAATAAAATAGTTTAAAATAAATACATATAGCTTAAAATAAAATAATCTAAAATAAGACAAAAATGTGACAATTACATTTTAAAAAATATGTTGTTCTCTAAATTTTCCTATATTTTCAATTTGCTTTATTTGATTAGGCAGCATATGAAAAGCCTTTATAGCTCGGTAAACGGGGCCTTTTTTTAAAAAAATGGTATTGTGGGATGGATGCTAAATTCAGTTCAATTCCGATTTATCATGGTCATTTGCAAAGAATAATGGACTATATTTCTTTCAAAAAGGTTGGGCTGTTTTTTGACATACACTAATGCCAAAAAGTATAAAGAAGGATCTGTAAGAATAGAAAGTTTTAAAAAATAGGGCTTGCAACTGTCTCTTGGACGAATACCACATATAGTGCGGATAATAATAATTCTAAGGCTTTCAACAGTAAGCACACACTTCAGTCTCCGCAATAAAGCGCAGTTGCTATTTAGTCTAGATGTAAGCATATTATTTTGTTGCGCCCAATTTAAAAGGGGATCCAAATAAACACCCAGGAAATTAATACTTTCAGCCATCGGTATAGACCTTTCATCCACTGTGGCATAGAGGGACTCACATTGTTTGGTTTTTCTGAATAGAATTTGTCCAGTTTTATCAGTTTTAAGTTTTAGATAGTTATCCTGACACCAGGAGCTCATTGCACCCACCGTACCCGAACAAGCCCATCAAGGAGGAGGCCGTCAGTATGACCGATGTATCATCAGCATACTGACAAACCAGCCCACCACCAGGAATCCAACCAGAGAGCTCGTTCACCTACAGCCGGAACAACAAGCGACCCAAAATTCACCCCTGAGGAACCCCCTGTTCCAGATTTTGAAATGAAGAATAATTTGGCTTTCCATCATGCATGATGCAGACAGACTGCAGCCTGTTTGTTAAATGGGATCTGAGAAGAGACAAACATACACCTCTAATACCATATGCTTTAAGTTTTTGAAGTAGCAAGTGTTGGTCTATAATATCGAAGACCTTTGGTAAATCGAAATAAAGGCCTGCGACCTTTTCGCTCTTATCAAGGTTTTCCGCTATATAACTTACAGCAGTAGCAAATATAGCCCGTTCCGTAGATTTTTTACGTGTAAATCCATACTGGTGGATAGCCAATATCTCTTGAAAACTCACAAAATTGAAGATTCTGTTAAATAGGGCTTTTCAAAAAATTTTGATGTAGATGATAATAGTGAAACTGGTCGATAACTGCTAATTGACTGAGGGTTTCCCCTTTTAAATACAGGAACGATTTTAGCTTTTCTGAGAACAGGAGGAAATGAACCACATATAAATGATTCATTTATAATATGTGTTAGGGATTCGGAGATAAATTCCACAATATATTTTATTACTATTGTAGGAATTTCATCCAGACCAGCTGGGAATTTATTTGGTGAACTCATTATCAACCTTAAAACTCCAAACTTATCTACGGGATAGAGAAATATTGTTGGATATTCAAAATTATCATTGAGAGTGTTGTCATTATGATGTTGCAATGAAAGTTTAAAATATTTGCTGAAAAGTTCTGAAACTTCTGCAGGCTCTTTTAAAATATTGTTGTTTTCCTCAATTACCAGATTACTATTTGGATTTAATTTGTTGGAAGCTTTGTTAAAAATGTACCAAGCCGACTTTGATTTATTTTTAGAATTTATGATATTTTTTTATGAATTGATTTTTTATATTCTGACAGATCTTTTATTTAGGTTGAATAATTTTTTATTTCTTTACTTACCCAATTCTCAGACTTTATTCTAGAATTACCAACTGGAAAAGAATTATTAAACAAGTAGAAGAATATTTGAAAAATTGCGACCTAGTGAAATCTTAAAAAAATTATTACTAAAAAACTAAAATGTATCTGAAATTTTGTATAAAATTAAGTGTTACATAGAACTGAAATGCTAACATTTTGGTATGAATCCTAGGAGGAAAATCAAAATGGCGTCCAAATAAAATATTTGAAAAATCAGCCTGAATATAGCAGTTATTAGATTGATATCTTATATGATATATAAAAAAAATGGCGGCTAAATTAAATTGTTTAAAAAATCTTATTTAATTATCTGGTGTGATATGTAATATAGGGATAAACTGGTACGAATTCAACATGACCGAACAAAATGGTGGTCTTGAAAAAATCGGCGTAAAAACTAATTATTCATTTTATTTTAAACTATGCCCAAAAGTCAGGTGTGGTATGGGTAAAAACTGTTGGGTACGAACACAATGGCGCCCAATTAAAATTGTTTGAAAAGACAATATATAAAGTGTTAATAAATTACTATGTGCGGAACTAAATTGGGTCACACTTCACTATTCACAATAAAAGGAAATATTTATAACAGAAGACAGAAGTTCCGGGTAAAGCAAATTTACTGATTTTTTACTATACATTTGTCAGTTTTTTGCTGCTCCATATATACTAGTTAATTAATATGTAAGCATTCTTTCAGGTGGAGGTGGATCAATAAGATATTAATGTTATTTTTTATTTTTTTTTATTGCTAGTGTTTGTATTTTATTCTTTTCGAAGAATGTTAATTTGTGTTGAAAATCTGGGATTTTATTTATGTATATATCTTGTAAAACTTTCGGGAGGAAACATACTTCCAAAGTTTACCCTGGATATATTAATGGAACACCTACAAACCTAAAATGTCATGTAAATTTCTTAGTGATATAATGCATGGAATTTCTTTTTACTTCCCACGTAAACGGAAAGTATTGTATTCGTAAAAAAATGTCCCTCCGAGATTTTTTCAGATCTTTGCGTTTCAGGGTCCCTAGATGCCGAAAAACATGTTTTCTCAATTCCGTCGGTCTGTGTGTCTCTCTATCTGTCGGTCTCTCTGTTCCCGGTATTGCTAAGAAACTACTTACCCGATTGACAAATTTTGGTCAAGAATTAAGGGTCATATGGGGATGACCTAGTAACATTTTGGTAAAAATCTAATATGGCAAAACAAAATGGCAGCCTTGTGAATTGTTAAAAAATATTACTAAAATTACACAAAAATCAAGTTATATAGAAATCAACTGGAAAAATTTTGGTATAAATTCGTGATGGCCGAACAAAATGGCGGCTTAGTAAAATATTTAAAAATTCTGTTCTCTGTTAGTTTGTCTGTCAGTTCACGGCATGAATTAAAAACTTATCAGATTGACTTCAAATTTTAGTCAAAAATGTGGGAATGACCGGGTAATATTTTGGTAAAAATCCAATCTGCCGGAATAAGATGGCGGCCTAATAAAACGTTAAAAAAATATTACTGAAAAAACAAATTTTGAACAAAAATCAAGTTTTATATAGGAATGAACTGGTACTATTTTGGTATGGATATAAGAGAGCAAAATAAAGTGGCGGCCTAATAAAATATTTAAAAAACAGTCTGAAAAGAGTATTTATTAGATTAATTTCAAATTTTGTGCAAGCATTAAGTATGATATAGAAATAAACTGGTAACGCTGTGGTTCGAATTCAAGATAGCGGAACAAAATGGCGGCCAAATAATTTTTTTAAAAAATTAACGTAAAAAAAGTTTTAACTGACTTTAACTTTTGCAGAAAAATGATATAGGGATAAATTTGTATGAATTAAACATGACAGAACAAAATGGGGGTGTGTGTTAATATAAATACTACTTATTGAATTTTTTTAAATTATGCCCAAAAATCAAGTGTGACATTGGTAGGAATCAAGGTAGAAATCCAATATGAAATGACTGTGTACTCAAACTAAATTGATCCACCCTTCACTATTCCAATAAAATCAAAGACTCATAACGAGGGAAGTTCCGGGTAAAGGAAATTTATCGATTTTATTTTCAAAACCTCAACTGCTGAATTAAAGAAAAAATGTCAAAAATAATTTTAAGGTGTAATTTACAAGGTTTTTTTACATACAAAAGGTTTGTATAAACGTATAACTATTAATTAGATTTATCGTGTGCCAAATTTGAATGAAACATCTCTAAAGAAGATGTAGAAGGCGCATCAAGAAAACTAAAATATATTTACAATTTTAATACGTAGAAACCAGGAACGTAAACCAATATTCAGTAAATAATATGTTTCTTATGAACAATGGGTATAAAATATTTTCTAGTGCCGCCGATCCCACAAAAGTGTTGGTAAATCTAGGTTGACTAAATATAATCTTACGTCGTGGAGGTCACAATCGCTGGACACGATTACGCGTAAGGTCTAAGATTTTATCATAGCTAGACTTTGCGTGCCTACCTTTTATGTTCAGTTATTTAAATACAATAATCGTATAACTTTATGCGATATAAGCCACAACTGAAAGAAAATCAGAAAATGGATGAAGGAGATTTTCTTATTGAAGTTCGTTGCAACGTGAATATACTAATAATAATGACTAGTATCGGACCGAAATCGACTCTTTGTGTCGCCGAATATGTCTGTCTTTAAGTAAAGTTTTGAATAATATTACTAAGTATATATATATATATATATATATATATATATATATATATATATATATGTACCTAGAGTAAACTGTATTAAGCCCTTAAAAAGTTTCGAGCAAAACAGAAGCTTGGACATAATACAGATTTGCAACAACAAACTAGTATTAAGTCCCCTCACATAATACTAAAAATACTTGCGGTATTAACTCCTTCGGTCCATAAACGTTATGTTTACGAAGCAAATGTGCCGGCTATAAAATGACTACCAGAGCAAAAAAAATTGCAAATGACAATGCTAGAGGGAGATAGGGATTTGCCAACTTTATTGAACATATCTGTAGATAATAACTTCCAAGAAAATCAGAATTTCCAGGAATTCTTAGAGACAAGTCGAAATCCTAACTTAGAAATTGGTAAATATTTTTGTCATTTTCATATTATTATATCTCATTACCAACGTTAAACAAATAAGTTATTGCTACCTGCTAATTCTTAATTATTGCTAGTGATATATTCCACAATTTTAGTAGAAGTTTACTAAAACATATTTTGGAGATAATACTGTTTAACATTAATATTTAACAAAATAAGTGGAATTAATACTAACGAATTCAATAATATATTTTTAATATAGAGTTGTCTGGGGTCTGCGTGAATCCAATTATTCATACTATAATGGTTACGGCGTACTTTTGGATAATGCAGGAGCATCCACATATAAAAATTATCAATCATAATTTTTTGTTACGCGGCCATACGCATATGGAAGTCGACGGTGATCATTCACTTATTAAAAGACAGCAAAAACGAACTCCTCTAAAAATAATGACGCCTTGGGACTGGCGACAACTAGCTAGACTTTGTTGTCGCTCAAAGCCTTTTAATGTTGTTAGTCGATTTTAAAGTTTTTAAGATTTATATATATATATATATATATATATATATATATATATATATGCATATATATATTATATTTGTTTGCGTTTTCTTAAACCATGTCTAATATTTTTTTTGTTAAAAATTCTTGGGTACTGGTTTATTTTCTTAAAAGAATTATTTATTTCCTTAACGTTTCGCGCTTCATAGAGAGCTTTTTCAAAAGGATGTTATTGGCCTACAATAAATACAAAACTATAAAACATCGATTGACACACTAAAAACTATTACAATAAAATGTTAAAATAGGACGTTATAATTTTTAAAACTCCAGTTTAAAAGTAATGTTAAAATCATGTTAAAATACATTGGTATACGCACCTTGGAAATAAAACAATTCACTGCATTATAGTAGCAATGATGTTTCAGTTGTGACTTGTGGAAATTAAATAAATACTACCGACATGTTTTTTTTTTGTTTTTGGCTGAAAGCGATTATTTAGATTAACAATGTTATATATATATATATATATATATATATATATATATATATATATATATATATATATATATATATATATATATATATATATATATATATATATATATATCCCTAGTACCTCTACTAAATATCACCTGCAGAAAATTTATTTTACTAGAATATTCAATATTTTTGTTGAAAATGACAAATGTAGGTCATTGTTATTTAGTGTATTTTGTCGACCATTATGTGCGATTTGAAATAATTGGTTTTCTTGAATTAAATTCTAGACCCACAATAAAATCTAAAATTCATTTATCAAAATATCGCCCAAACACGCCAGTAGCAACAACCATGTAATCTGGGGCAAATTAATGATAACGGTGAGGGCTAACGTTACAAGTTACGGATAGCTTCAGTGTATTTTTCGAATAAACTGCATATAATTTCACTTGCTAACAAAATAGCTTGCTGGAATTTTCCAAGGAAATACGAATTGAAAACGGCATTCCTTAAGGTATTACCATGATGGGAAAATAATTGGGTGCCACGCCGGTTTAGTAAAAGGCTATGTTTTACTGTTATTTTACGAATATAAAATGGCAATACAGGAGATGCATTTCAAAATTCTAGTAAAGAACAAATTCTGCTAAAGCAGTATACATTGTGGGTATGTTGTTTGACGAAGACTGAGAGAATTTTGTAGTTTCTTTCATAAAATGTAAATCTTTTTTTTTTAATTTTGCTATTTAATTTACAAATAAGTCTACTTTTTAAACGACTTCACAAATGGGGAAGGTTTTCAATTTGATTTCGATGAATTTTTCAGGGTAGTCCCGAATGGTCTCAAATTATAGTGAAAAGTAAATTAAATAGCGCCATTTTGATTTTCTCTGCAAGAGTTTTCGCGAAAAATTTGAAAGGCTTTAACGAATTGCCTTAAAAGTTAGTCTACGAAATTGAATGTGTTCTAATCTATATTTGTTAATTGTCTAGCCCCACTCTTTCGGATTTCACTCTTTTCAAGCCATTTTTAGCCTTGAAAATAAAATCTAAATAATTTCTGTTTTGATGTATTGAATGTACGTGGTACATTTGATAATTTTGCTGGTTCCGGTCACGTTGATTAAAATAGGTAAAGCTCCTTTAACAGGACATTTCTATTAATGAAGCTTTCTTTTATAATAAATAGTAAAGTTATTACAATTTAAATACTGCGTATAAAGTTATTACGAAATAAGTATACCCATACATAAACTATGAAATTTGAGTAAGGTAGAATTCATTACGGCTACAAGGGACGTTCTGAGTAAATGCAAAATTACCGATTTTTCACGTTTAGAATGAAATAAATGTATTTGTTTAACTTTTCTTAATTGATTTAAATAGAATGATGAAGTTGAATTTTTACAATAATATGCGATGTTACCATTTAAAACAATAATATTTTCATCTATAATATTAAGCCGCTGCGCTGCAAAAGTTACTTCTAGTTTTTCTTAATTGGGCGTACTTCTACCAGTTTGGTATGATAAAGTGAAAAATACTGTAATCGTGAAAGTGAAGTGAAGGTTCCCTAGATGCCGAAAATATATTTTCTCAATTGCGTCGGACTATCTGTTTCCGGCATAGCTAAAAAACTACTTATCAGATTGATTTCAAATTTTGCTAAAAAATTAAGGGTTTTTTGGGGTCGATCTGGTAACATTTTGGTAAAAATCCAATATGGCGAAACAAAATAACAATATTAAAAAAAACTAATTACTATTAATTAATAATGAATGAATTCAGTGTTCAGATTTCGTGGAGTAAAGATCCCTGAAGATGCCTCGTGCAATTGAAGGCGAAACGTCGGATAGTAATTCCAATTTGACACGGTCCATGATTTCTCAAATAACAACTATTTATTTAATTTGTTTTAAATTATGCGGGAAAATCGAGTGTCTAGGTGGAAACTGTAAAATATTGGTACTAATCCAATATGGTGGGGTGGAAAAAATTGCGCTCAATAAAAATATTTCAAAAGGCAGTATACACGTGCTACTAAATGACTGTGTGCGGAACTAAATTGCGCACACTTCACTAACTATTCCTAATAAAACGAAATATTCAGTAAAGGAAATTTACCGATTTTTTATACAGACTTATACTATAAACTACCATATTTGGGTTATAACTACTTTTTTTGAAAAAATCATACTGTTTGAGGTAATTGCAAAAAACAACTAGATTTCGCCCCTTTCACCCCTAAACAAAAACCCACGGTTCAAATTTAGGGTACATTTTAGGATATGTTTAGGACTTCAAAATAAAATAATCCAGCTTGGATATTTATATATTTTTTTATATTTAAATTCATAATATTTGTTTTAGAAATGGAGTGATTTACTTCGGGGTAAAAATCAGCAGTTTATAAATTATAGAAAATCAAGCTAAAAGCAAATCGACTTTTGGCCAGCTAGATCGGTATAATATGCTTATGTGCATGTGTAGATATATGCCAAATTTCAATTTTATATCACTTCTCGAAGTCAGATAAAGAAAAAGTCGGATAAATCAAATTTAGTTACATAAATATATTTTTTATAGATCAAAACTAACTCTCAAAGAGAAATAATATATGATAAAATAATTACAACGAAATGAAATTCTAAAGCTCACTTAACGTATTATTCAAACCATGAGAAGTAACCTGGCTAATAATCCACATTTGCATACAGGATGTGAGCTTATAGCTATTCCCGCCCGATCTATCCATAAATATACAGTATATATCGATTGTGGCAAAATTGAAATTCTAAAAGCTATTAGACCGGTGGCTAACAGAGCGACGGCATTATAATCCTGGAAACCCGATCATCACGATAAGAAAACAATACAGAGGTTAGCATGTCCATCATCCAACATGCCATGGCCAAACAATCTCGCTGATCGAGTTTCGAATTAAGTTTTTTTTTTTGGTATTGGAAATTATTGGTATTGTTTGTGCCTATAGAAAATTATGCCAATTGGAATTTTTTTATAGATCAATTTATAATAGAGATAATGTGTTTCCTTTCCTTTTATTTACACCTAATAGCATTCTAAATACAGCTAATGAATAGCCAAAAATAGCCATGAATTATTTTTTCGGTAACACGCTATAAAAAAAAGTTCAAATAAAAATGCTTAAGCATCTCATTTTCTAGTATTTTTGTGGATTAATTCTTGTTTTACTTAGACAACTCTCTTAAGCTAAGCAGATACGGTTTGTTATATGCAGATATTAAGCTCGTCATTAATCTAAGTATGGAATCTCTATAGCCTGATCAAACTGAGCCTACACGTCCCAATAAAACTGTTTTTTTATATTTACTCGATTTTTAATCTGGTTGTCTCAGCTACTTGACAGTAGTACGAAACCAAAAAAGATTAAAACATCCAAAAAAGTTTAGAGAACTTTACTACACTACTTTTATTCTATTAATCGTTTTTGTCTATTTATTATATTAATTTTCGCTATTAGAACTTTAAGATTAAAATTTGAAATTTGGTACACTTCACTACCAGACTAAATATTTTTGTTTCCCTCGTGAAAAGGAAGTATTGTAATCGTGAAAAAATCACCCTCCGAAATTTCCTCAAATTTTTACGTCTTAGGGTACCTAGATGCCGGAAAACATGTTTTCTCAATTCCGTCGGTTTGTCTGTATGTTTCTTCTCGGCATAGCTAAAAAACTACTTACCCACTCACTTCAAATTTTGGTGAAAAATTAAAGGTCATATGGGGATGATCTGGTAACATTTTGGTAAAAATCCAATATGGCGAAACAAAATGGCGGTTTAGTCAAATGTTAAAAAATTACCTACTAAAAAACTACTTATCCAATTTACTTAAAATTTTGCATAAAAATCAAGTATTACGTAGTAATTAACTTAATAAAATATTTAAACATTCAGCCTGAAAAACTACTAAACAGATTGATTTCAAATTTTGTGTAAGAATTAATTAAGCTATAGAGAAGAACTGGCAAAACTGTGGTAAGAATTCAAAATGGCCGCCAAATGTAGTGTTTGGATTAGAGAAAAAAATATGTTTTCTCAATTCCATTGGTCTGTCTGTCTGACAGGCCGTCAGCTGTCAGTTCGCGGTGTAGCTAAAAACTACTTATTCGATTGACTTCAAATTTTGACCAAAAATTAAGGCTTTGACCTGGTAATATTTTGGTAAAAATTCAATATAGCAGAACAAAATGGCGGCTTAGTGAACTGTTAAAAAAATTATTACTTAAAACAAACTAGCTATATATTTAAAACACAGATTTTTTAGCAAGTTTGTGAGAGAGTTATACTGCACCAATTTACATGATTTTTTTTTAATGATCTTCTGCGGGTACCGAGATCTTTCAACACTATTTTTTGTATTGTTTTATTGCGTATTTTTTTATATAAAACCAATATGTTTTTCTTCAATAACATTTCTGGACGATGTGGAGGATGCGCTCCGTATTCTGATAATTCCACTGGAAATGCGCCATCTAACGGAAAAGACAGAACAAGGTCTGCCGGGCCAGCCAGTCCATTTAACTCAAATTTTGCAGAAAAATCATTTATTACATAGGTATCAACCTATGATATTTTGGTACGATCCGAAGACAGCAAAACAAAATAGCGGCCTAATAAATAATTTAAAAAATCAGCCTGATAAACCACTTAGATTAATTTTAAATTTTGGGCAAAAATTAAGTGTGATATAAGCTGGTAAAATTGTGGTACGAATTCAACATGACGATGTAAGATGGTGGTCTTAAAAAATCACTGTAAAAACTACTTATTCAATTTATTTTAAATCAAGGCCAAAAATTAAGTGTGGCATAGGTAGAAATTGGTAAAATATTGATACGAATTCAATATGGTGAAACAAAATGGCGTCCAATAATAAAATTTGAAAAGACATACTTAGTAGTATACAAAATGACTATGTGTGGAACTAAACTGGGTTACACTTCACTTTTCATAATAAAACGAAATATTCATTATAATATATATATTCAAACATAGAAAGTATTTGTGTTGTTGGGTCAGGTCCGGTAAAAAGTAAATTATCTCTAGAAATGTACACGGTTGACAAAAGGAAATAAGAAATAATAAAACTTTAATACCCTGTATCTTGTAAAGGAAGCACTTTTAATACATCTTTTTATCTTAAAAATACCTAAGGAATTGTCCTGTAAAATATCGCTTCCCATTCAGATTCCTTCGCGGGCGTGCACACAACTATCCTAATCTAACCTAATATCTGTGAGTATGAAAAGAGCGCGAAAACGCTAGAAAGGATGTAATAGTGCTTATTTTAACATTTTTAATGCGCGTATATTAATTTCAGAGCTAAAATATTTAACGGTTTTTCAGAAATTTTAGTAGAAAACATATTGCATATATTTAGGGAAGTTTAATTAAATTATTGTAAATATACTAATCCATACGTAATTTTATTTAATTTTATGACATTTTTTTTATTTATCCTGCGCATTTTTTTAAATGTAACCTTATAATATAATGAAAATTTAATTATTGCAGACTAATTATATTCAAACACAAGTGCATTTATTTTTATTTAACAGAAATCAGGAAGCAATTTCTCATTTAATTAATTTATTGCCGTCTTTTTAAATGCTTGATTTTTTATTAAATGGATTTATATTTAACATAATTTAAGCGGCAAATGCTACTTATATTTAAAATAATGATCATCTAAATTTCACCAACATGCGAGGTTGCCAGTTGTCAAAGGGGGCGCTCTGGTAATGGGTTTATCAACCTAAATAGTGCCGCAGAATATCATGATACACTTTTTTTGAATCATGGCAAAATATAGCATCGGGGGGTCGCGTCTTGGGCAGCCCTTTAAGCGATCGAAGTAGATTACAAAAATCAGTATGATTGCATCATTATTTCATACACTTATAGCTAGAGTTTAGGTATTTTGTCTTTTTTAAATCCATTTAGATAATTTATCGGTCCGAACAACCGCTTTCCATGCATTTCGCTTCAGCCACTTGTAATTTCTTCCAGGTTTTGATAGATTTTGTTTTCATGACTAATTACTATTTTGTATTTAATTGAAATAAATATTTAATTTTTGGTTTTTGTTTAATCACTAAAATGAATAGAATGAATAATAACATAAATAATAAAAAAAATCCGTCTGCTTAAAAATGAGATTGAGAGATATACTAAAAAGAGGGAAACCAGGTAGCATATTGTTTCGCAATATAAAATCTAAACTCTAGGATTTTGTTGTAATAATTTTTTTATAGGCGCTAACCAATGGGTATCTGTTTGAAGGTATTAGGAACTGCCTTCTTATTACATTTCTTATACTTGTAGGCGGTGACCTTTTTTACCCGACCACGAGCATTATAAAATTCACTCAAATCTTTGTCGAAATTTTATTATCAGTTATCAGAAAAACTAAAAATTGTCAGGTAAAATATTAACTAGAAAGAACGTGGAAACACCATATTTAACTCCTTTTTATTCCTTTTGGATTGAAATTTTAAAAAATACAGAAATTAATTTTTTTATAATCAATTGTAAAAGCAATTGACGAAACATCATTAAAATGTCATTAGGCTAAGAGATGTTATAAAAAAAAGTAAAAACAAATTTCACCCCTTTTCTTACTTTTCTAGGCGAGTTTCAAAAAATCCTATATTTTCGCGCCTACATTCCATAAAAAAAGGTTCATGCCAAATTCGAACGTTTTACCTTTAATGCTTTCAGATATATGGTAATCCAGTGAGTTTTTCTTTTTTATACAATGTATAAACTTGGAGGTAATAAATGTAATTCTATCTTACACATCAACAATTATTTTGTTTTGTAATAAAATGCTAATAAATAACTAAATATCATAAATCTGTGTTTTAACTATTGCCTTTACTCGACTGCATTGTTTACAGATGTTTCATTATTTTTCATAAAGAAGTTTTGAAGCGGATAAAAAGAGCTGTGTATTTCCAAGCATTGCAAAGATTTTAATCATGTACAGAATAGGATGCAAAATCGTAAAGATATTCGATATGCGTTTTAAATCTACAGCGAGTGGAAACACAGAAAAAGAATTTTCCGAATAATTATTATTACTACGAATAAATTTCCTTGTTTTGTTGTATGATTTCCTTGTTTTGTTAAATAATTAATTGATGTTCACAAGTAATTAGTTTTTTATTTACATAGAATATTAATTAATTTAATTATTTAAAAAAATAAAACTAAAAAACGCGATTGGGCAAACTCGACCCTTGAAGATATACTGACCAGTTGAATTATTCATTACTATACTAATAGTGACTCACCTTGATGACTGTTTTCGTTTTGAAAATATTGAAATTAATTTCTTTTTGTTTCCGGTGTTGCCATATCTTATTTAATATAAATTTATTTTAGATTCTGCTTTAAATTCTAGACATAATTTATGTGACATGTTGTATACCTACCTTCAACTGTTTTCGTGAACATGGCGTCTCAGAATCGTCATTTTGGACCTCTTAGAACTCTTTCGTCGAGACGGTTTAACATAGAATAAAACGTCTTGCACTTTCCATTCTTAATGTTTCTTAAATCTATCCTATGGTTCCGATTTGATCAGAAGTTTCAGATTATGTCATTTCCGGTTAAATGTCGTCTAATCTAGTTCAAAAAGCTAAAATGCTGCAAGTAATTTGATTCCAAATTTAACCATTGCTGGTAAAATTACGATTTTGGAACACTAAATTCTTGAAAACCGCTAAATGTAGGTAAAGGGCATGTAACATAAAATATGTGTTTATTAGAAATATTTATAATCAACAATTACGGTACGAGTGGCGATCGAACCCGCACCTCTGGATCACTAGTCCATTGCTGTAACCAATTGCGCTATCGTACCATTGATAAGCAATTAGTTAGAACTTGTACATATTCAAACCCACCACCAGTATCATAACCATTGTTGATCCAGCCAGATATTCTAACCTTATGGCGCGGGGTTCCTGACTGGACGTCAAATTTGACATCGGTATTAGGTACCGTCCATATTAGTAAATTTATAATTTTACGTTATGCCCGTATAAGCCAAATTTATTAGTATTTTATGAAGAATAAGGATGTGTAGCGGGTTTAGGACAAAAATAAAAATCCCCTTTTCTAAAAAAAAAAAAAGCCGACGTTTCGACTATATATTTAGTCTTCTTCAGGACTATTTTTAAATATCGGATTTATGTCAACACACAAAAATAAATACATGTCCATATAAAACCTAAGGAAGACGATGACATTATTTTTACAACAACAATACAAACCCGACATTCAGTATGAACGGTCAAACAAACGTAGGCTCTTTTTAAGAAAAAGGGATTTTTATTTCTGTCCTAACACATCTATTCTTAAATTTATTAGGATTTATTAGAACTGTTTTTAAACTGTGAAATATATTTTTGGAAATATTTATAATCAACAGCAAAAGTTATGACACGAGCGGAGATCGAACCATAACTAGAGCAGTGGACTAGTGATCCAGAGGTGCGAGTTCGATCCCCGCTCGTACCATAACTTTTGCTGTTGATTATATATATATATATATATATATATATATATATATATATATATTTCTAAAAAATGTATTTCGCACTTTAAAAACAAACCGATAAAATACCTCTATTCCTAAAATATTTGTATCATATTTAAACATTAATTAGGGTAACAAAAAATCTTAATTTCAACAAGATTTGGCAACGCCGGAAATGTCAAAAAAGCGAAATTTTGCTATATTTAAAATAACAAAATTTAATTTCAACACCTTCAGTTATAATGGTGAGCCACTATTTTGTGAAAGCCAGTATGTAAAACTTTAATATACCTACATTTTATTGTAATAGCTATTTACATATGAAGGGAGAAATGTGCCTTTTTTCCTTCCGCGGATAATTTCTAAGGGAGGAACTGCACTTTACTCTAGAGGAATTTATATAAGGTTTTCTACTACCTTCATGTAAAATTTCAACGTTTCATCGAAAGCAGCTTTCTCTAACTAAATGTATGCTCATTAATTATTTTTTTAAACGTTCTGCTTATTTGTCGAATATAAAATTTTGAACAGGTTCCACAATTTATTTGTAAACACCGGATTTATTCTGTTTTTTGGTTTTCGTCTTATTGCTATACTAAAGAGTTAAATATAATAAATCAAATAGCGGTTAATAACGGTTATCATAAACATATTATAGACAAAATAGTAAAAAAGAAATAATATAAAAAAAGAATTACAGTTAGTTTATCCTACTAATAAGTTCAAAGAAAATACTAAATTCCATACTTTCTCTGCTGTTTTAGGACTAATAACAGCCTTCGTAGATGTATCAAAAACAATAAAACTAGAACCAAAAAAATAGAATGCATCCGGTGTTTATAAGTTAAATTGTGGAGCCTGTTCAAAATTTTATATTTGACAAAAAGACAGGTCGTTAAAAAAAATCAATGAGCATAAATTTAGTTACATAAAGCATAAAGATAATTCCAATTACTCTCAACATTTAATTCAGGTAAACCATACTTTCGATTAGAACTGTGAAATTTTACATGTAGAACGAAAAAATAAAAAACTTAATTTACTAGAAAGTATTGAAATAAGCAAACATAAAAATAACAGCACAATATTAAACGATCAATTGGACCTAAATAGTTCCCCATTGTTAAATCTGCATTATGCTATAACGAAAAATCCAGAACATTTTACCTGTATAATATCCGCGGATTCGGGTATTTTAATATCTAGACTTTCTGTTTCACTTTGATTTAAGATCTAACATTGATGAAGCTACAGTGTTGGCGAATAAATGACCAAATGTTTCATTTTTTGTAAAATAAATTATGTGGAAATTTTGAACATGTGTTTACGTTTGCTTAGTTAAAATGCATTTTCATCAAGTAACGTCTAGTTCTGTATAATATATATTCTCTCAATAAAAATGATCAAGAAAAGATGAACCCGACACTGAGGACAGTATTCCATGAAATATTTTAGAATCTACTAAATTGGTTAAATCTTTTGCCAATTAAATCTCGTGAAAGTTACAAGAAAGAGTATTATATTTAAAGAACATGTATGCAAGAAACTTTAAGGCAATGAAGCTTTTGGAGCAGATATAGTATATTGCACTCATGCGCGAATGTAAAAGAAAACGTCGACATTCGATTTTCTAAGGTGATAACTTTTTTTGAAAAGACAAAACTCCAGATTTAAGTGAAAGAAAGACAGAGGATTTTTACGTAAAAACAATAAATTTTAAAATTAGTACAGTTGTTAGGAAGTTTAAATTTAATATATAACACATTTTTTTCAAGTGACATTACTTTTTGGAATATGTGGAGCATGTCGTTGCGATAAGATGGTGAAGATGATGGTAGATTATGTTAAAGATATATGCGATCTAGTTGTAGTTAATGTTCCTGACTCTAAAACAGAGAAGAAGGTAACGTTTATTATGAGGAGACTATAGAAATAATTTTTGTGTTAAGTATTGTCAAAAAAATATGTTTTTGCCATATCTGAAACTCAGAACTTAAACGATTTTTTATTCAATAAATAGATGGAAAAAGTACAATGCAAGTAATTGGAAATAATTCATTTGCAAAATTCCCATGTATAATTCCAAGCTTCTTAAAATTAGAAAATCCAGAGAACTATACCGGCCATAGTTTTCGTCGAACGTGTGCTACCTTGCTTGTGAATGCAGGGGGTAACCTGATGACTTTAAAATAGCACGGAACTCATCAACTGTAGCTGATTCAGTCACCAGAAAATGTGAAGTTGCAAATTAAATTATTTCTGGAAATAATACCTGTATATGCAAACATGTGGAATTGGTTATACTAAGCACATCTAGAGTTTAATACGATGATGGCCCAATTTCTGACAGCAGCATTTCATCCAAAGGAACTACTGAACAAAAAAATATGCACATTTGGTAATCAAAAAGAAGTTTTGGAGGTATTTTCTTTAATAAATTAAACAACTGTACAATACAATAAATTTTAATATTTGTGAACAACCATTTTTAAGCTTTTTTATGTTTCAATATGTTACTAGATTTGTAAGTTGATATTAATTGAAATGAAAATATATGTATATTTAATAATTTGTGAGAGAAAAAAAAAGAAAACGGCTAGACGTACTTTAATAAAAATTTACAAAAAAAGGGAAAATAAAAAAAAATAGTATTTTCGGCTGGTAGCGGGCAGGAAAAAATGTTTTGTCTCACTTTCCATCATTCATTTTGCTATAATAATTCTGTGGAAAAAACATATTATTGACTTGGAAGTTTTCCGATTAACCCCTGGCAAAATAAACGCACTAATGGTGATTTGAAATATAGTAAGTTTAAACCAGAAGTCATAAATAGCTCATATTTTACTCCATAACGGCAATAAAAACAAAATAAACGGCAAAATACATAGATGCCTGGCATTACCCAGACCGAAGCAAACTGTTTACGACACATACTTTGCGACTTGCCATATTTTTGGTATTTATACATATGGTCTAATTATCATATCGCATAAAAATACATCTGTTGTAAAGTAGTTCTTAAAAAAAAATTTGATTAGGCATACACCCAATTGTCGGATAGCATAATTTTTTTATATTTGTAAATAAGTAGACCTAAATCGCGCTACTGTCAACACTGATCCAAATATTTATGTGGCGAATTAATAAAACGTATGGAATGTTAAAAAGTGCTTTTTATTTATATTTTTTATTACCTCTATGCGCCTTTTGTGTAAAAATGAATTTTTTAAGTTTAGTTTTTATGAAGCAAAGCAGATGAAAATATTAATTTGATAAAAAGAGTATTTGTAAAACTATTTTTATTTAATAAAATATACCATTATAATTGGCTTATGTCTCTATAGCGTCGAGTTCGGCAATTGTGGTTTTCATCTCCAAGGCGGGTAGGAAAGACTACAATTTAGTTGGATTTAGAATACCAACCCCGTATTAGAGACCTCTGCCCCTGATGCAGGAGGTCAAACAGCTTTCGGTGGTTATGGATAGTAAACTGACGTGGAAATCACATGTCGAACAGGTAACCAACAAATCTATGGTCCTCCACTGGCTCTATACTGCGGCAATCCGACCGAGGATCACTTACGGATCCGTGGTCTGGGGGTAGACGGTAAAAAAGGTTACATATTGCCAAACACTGGCCAGACTTCAAAGACTGGCCTGTTTAGGGATTGGTGGAGCAATGATGACTACACCAGGTGCCGCACTCACGTTCTCTTGGGCTTCCCAGAGCTTCCGATAGGGTTCAAAAAGGAAGCCATGGACTCATGCAAAAAGATGGACGTCTCGGAACTTGGTATAAAGATCAAACAGGAACGGGCTACATGAAAATCACCTCAATAATTCGCCAGGAGATCCCCATCCTGTCCACGAGGGCGATTCTTCCAGACAGTCGCTGTAGGCTCACTACGCCTTTTTAAATTGAAATTCAAACAAGGGATCAATGTAAGGAGAATAGGACTCCCCATCAAGCTGACGTTCAATCGTGGTATACAGATGGTTCGTAGATGGCCAGTTCCGGGTCAGCCGTAGTCAGAAAATACAGGTCGGACAATGGTGTCGGAGAGGCCTTTACGCTGGTAAAACATACAACTGTTTTTCAGGCTGAGGTCTATGCTATATTGCAGGTTGCAACAAAGGAGGAAGTCAGGCTGGGAGTGGAGAATAAAGTCCGCATTCACTCGGACAGACAGTGTACCAGCTGGGGTTAGCGGACAACCCTTGTTGTTCTAACTGTAGGACAGAGGAGGAGGATCCCTATCATCTTGTTGGTACGTGTGAAAGGGGGGCAAGACTACGCTGGAATACTTTCGGCGTTAAGTCCCTCTCCAAGGAAGAATTACAACATCTCGACTGAGGCAAGATGCTCTCCTTCGTCGATAAGTGGAGTTACTACTACCACTACTACTATCATAAATTCACTTAACAAATTGTGGAGGTTCATTCCAAAACGCGCCTGGGGTATTGGGCCTGCAATTATTGATATATATATATATATATATATATATATATATATATATATATATATATATATATGTATATATATATATATATATTTTTTTTTGGTTATGCTATTCTTTGACCTATGACTTTAATATATTTCTGGTTTTATTTTTCTTGGTTTAAGGTCAGCGTGCTAAGTTAAAACTAGGCAAAATTACTTCAAAACATACATATATTGTAGTCGGAAAGATAACGTTTCAACCATGCTTCTGGTCTTTTTCAAATCTACAATTTGATATGAACATGTAGGTATGATAACAGAAATTTTTTTAAAAAATATATCTTACCTTAGAACGTAATGTCAAAATAATCCAAATTTTAAAAAACTAACATAAACATTTACATAAAACACGTACAACACAGACTATTTTTAAATGCACGTACATAACTTAGATTTTAAAATATTGACAGACACACATTTTACATAGTAACACGACGAAATGTGGGATTTAACTACTGTAATACAGATGTATAGATTTTACTGAGGTTGTTGACATCTTTTTTGTCATTTATACTATTATTGTTTTTTTGAATTTCAACCATTTCATAAAATTCTCTCTTTTTTAGGTGGTGTTCGGTCTTTAAGATCATTATTCCATTATAGTTAAAAGTATGGTTTTTCGATTTTTCATGATTCGTTAGGGCTGTTGAATTTTTTTTATCGTATTTGTGACTTTTTACACGATTTTCCAAATATTGGCTGGTCTGTCCAATATAAACTCCCTCACAGTTATTACAAGGAATCTCGTATACGACATTACTTTTTTTGTTCTTTGGAGTTTTAGTTTTTAGTTTGCTAAAATTTTTTGATAGTAAATTGTAACATGTCGTAGAACTTACAATAAGTTTATATTGGACAGACCAGCCAATATTTGGAAAATCGTGTAAAAAGTCACAAATACGATAAAAAAAATTCAACAGCCCTAACGAATCATGAAAAATCGAAAAACCATACTTTTAACTATAATGGAATAAAGATCTTAAAGACCGAACACCACCTAAAAAAGAGAGAATTTTGTGAAATGGTTGAAATTCAAAAAAACAATAATAGTATAAATGACAAAAAAAATGTCAACAACCTCAGTAAAATCTATACCTCTGTATTACAGTAGTTAAATCCCACATTTCGTCGTGTTACTATGTAAAATGTGTGTCAATATTTTAAAATCTAAGTTATGTACGTGCATTTAAAAATAGTCGGTGTTGTACGTGTTTTATGTAAATGTTTATGTTAGTTTTTTAAAATTTGAATTATTTTGACATTACGTTCTAAGGTAAGATATATTTTTTAAAAAAATTTCTGTTATCATACCTATATGTTCATATCCAATTGTAGATTTGAAAAAGACCAGAAGCATGGTTGAAACGTTATCTTTCCGACTACAATATATGTATGTTTTGAAGTCATTTTGCCTAGTTTTAACTTAGCACGCTGACCTTAAACCAAGAAAAATAAAACCATATATATATATATATATATATATATATATATATATATATATATATATATATATATATATATATATATATATATATATATATATATATATATATATATATATATATATATATATATATATATATATATATATATATATATATATATATATATAAATTGATTCTTTATAAAGCACTTCGATATATTAGCATAGGTTTTTTCGTTGCAAAATCGCTAATTAGTAAATAACATTTGAATTCAGATTAGTGGGGATATATAAGATCGTTCTAGTCTAGCATTGCGATTTCTTAAAATTATAAGCATTTCCCTCAACTTTCCTTTCTTAATTCAGAATAACCTTGCGGTATAGAATAGTTCTTTTTGTTTTTCGGGTAATTCCAAGTACAAAATCATTCTTATTATTAAACACATTCAGCTTGATTAACTTTAAAACACATTTTTAAAATTTTTTTATGATCTCAAAATTTATATTACGCTGAAGTCAATATTAGTTAATCTGAAGTACGAATAAACATTTGACTTTTGATCTCTAAACTTTGGGTTTTCAGTTCCGGGTAAAAGATATGTTAAATCAATTTTTATAATATCCCTCTTTTTATTAATACAGCTGCATAAGAGATTGTCGTAACCCAGCTGAGGATGATAAAGCCATTTGTAAACAACACAATATATCATGCGGCATGTCTTAATTGAAATGACACAATTAATGGTACATTTAAAATAACACTTCCTCATTCCAAAAAAATAAAGCTTCGTTTCTGTAAGTAATGTGTTGTATGATAATAGCAATGAAGGGTTTGCTTTTGATTTCAGTCAAACATATTTAAATTATTGAATGAACTTGGTTAGTTTCGATGTTTGCTGATGTAGAACCCTATATCGCATGTTTCGTTTTTTTGTATGTTCTAGGAATTATATTATTAAAACTAGTTAACAGATTATAACACACTGTTTTCGATGATATTGTTTCTTTTATTTTAGTTTTGTCACAAAGATTTAAATTAAATTACGGTAACACTGGGATACATGGCCATGGTTTTCCCAAACCAGTATAAAATTATACATTTGTATTTTGAAGGATATATTAAAATGGTAAAGGGTTATTCAATCATCAAGGTTTATGATAGCAAAGACCAGTAGTAGAAAAATTGGGAGTTTTTGAAAATGTATGCATTATTCAATTTTTTTTGCCATCTGTCCCAATTATCAAGGAGAGTTTGCCACATTGAACGGAAGAGATGACCAGCTGTGTAAAAATGCTCAATAACCCATATAGAATATCAACAACAATATGTGAAGCTACTATAAGGCTTTTAAAAACATTCTATTATGTTAGTCGAATTAATAATACAAATCCAATTATTCAATCTGTTTTATTTTTTAACAGTGACTTCGCTACAAGAGATGAATCATGAGTTGCCTAAATTCCTATATTTGAGCTGAATTATAATAACTTTTATTGCAATTAGTGAAATTACAGATCTTTGAAATTGTAATAAAACGTTAGTTCAAAAGAAATTGTTTAACTCACTAAAATATATGTGTATGATTTTCCTTTTGAATATCAATGTTAAGAGTTAAATTCGGTGATAGATGTGGCAACACCATTAGGACCAAAGATGCTACAACCATAAATTTAATTTTAATATTAATGGATGATATTTTTGGTGGATCTGATGCTGCAAATGATTGAATAGCATAAAGCTAACCAATGTAAATTTAATTAATTTTTTTGATAAAATAGATGCGTTTAGCTGCAGCTCATATCGTCTCTAAATTTTCATACCTCTATCTTTATTAAGGCTGGAAATTATTTCATCGCCTATTTCGCCTTATTAGAGCAAAATAGAGCAGGACAAAATTCCGCCCCGGATTATAGCATCAGGCATCATAATAAGAAGCGGGGAGTAAGAGTGTATTGTTTCCTAAAGGGGCGCATTGTGCACTTCCCAAGGGTTTGCTTAATCCCTTATCACATATTTCCCGACTACGAGGTCGGAAATATAGACTGACATGTAGCTTTTAAGAGTCACTTAGAAAAAATTATTAAATTTTGCACTTTGTGGCAGTTTATACTTTTTAATAGGTATGTTTTGTTTGACTTTTTTTATAATAACAGAGTTGTAGTAAATTGAGACAAGCAAATCAGCACAAAGAGCATTTAATAAACTTCCGTTCTAAATTATAACTCTCTAAACAGTAAGATTGATCAACCTCAGATGGCAAAAAAACGAGTGATAGGTACGGTAACTGGCAAATATGTACCAAATAGTTAATTTTATCCATGAAGCAATAGCGACCATCATAATATTGTCTCAATCTACGATGGGAATGATCGCAGTGATCATAGATTAAAACATTTGTCGTAACTGAATTACATTTAGAAACATGTTAGTGTAACACCAACCTTAATTCATATTTGACGGCCATTATAGTTACCCCTCGGAAACGCCGGTGCTTCGCGTTGGTTTCCACAATTTATCATTTCCATCATATCCAAGAAAGATATGTAAAACGTTTGCAGTGTTGATGTTATTCACAAGCCGATATTTTTTAATATAATTTGGTGCGAGCTATAATTGACAATGATTGGACTAGTTAAAATATTGACGTTTGTGTGACATTCGGTTTCCGTGGTAACCAACTACAACTTTCTCATTTTAAATGGAACAACCTCTATCTTTTTTACTAAATCCCAAGTTTCTACCAGTTAATAAATAGTTAATAAAAAAAAATGATAGAAGGATTGAGGCAAACTCTCAAAATTTTGGCGCTATAAAGTAGAAAAAAGGCTGCTGAAATCAGTGTCGGAATCAGAAGCTAATCAAATAATGGTTTTGAGATATTTTTTTCACATTTTTACATGCGTCAATACCGAGTGCTGTTAGGTATTTCTTATTCATTAATTCCGCGAATATTACAACAACAAAAAGTGCATAAAAGTTAATAACCCTACATTTTATTTCATGGAGATCAAGCCAAAGGAGTTAACTACTACAAAAATTGCATTTTTAATAGACAAAATTTACATTTATGGGCTAACGAAAACCAAAAATTGGTAAAAGACAGAGGTTTTCAATAAAAATGAGCTTTAATGTTTTTTATGAAAATATAAAATAACTTTTTGCATTTATAATTAGTTTTAAGTGGGCGAGATATCTAGACACAATTGACAATTTTTTGGATATTTTGCCATTATAAGTTTAGAATAGTTGCTGATATCAATTGGATGGTGCACCTGCACATCGCACAAATGATGTTAGGGAAGAACTTACTAGAATGTGTGAGGATCTTTGGATAAGATGCTTAAAGCCTTGGAATTGGCCACTTCGATCGCCAGATCTAACGTCGGTTGATGCTTATATTTTAGGAGTTATCAAGCAAGTGGTGTAAAGCTCCACTTGAGACAAAACAGGATATGGAAAATAGATTAAGACAAGGGTTTTTGCAGCACGACCTCAATTAAATTCAAAGGACAACATCCACTAATGTCATGACTTCATTCATTGATTATTTAGCAGCAGTCGGCGGTTATATGGTACAAAATAATTTTCTTTTTTATTCAGTAATATATTTTTTATTTCTATTTCTAATTGCCTTATCAAAACCCGTATTATCAATATCATTATGTTATTTTTGAATAATAGGAATAAAATATTATTTCATAAAAATTAAATAACGTAATACTTGATCAGAATATGTTGTCATCTCGCAACAGTTAAAAATGCTTTACGCCTATTTTAAGCTAGTTATGAGAATTAAAACAAACTGCTAAATTTAAGCCCATGTTCTCTACTTAAAAATGTCCCACTTACTCTTATAAATTTTTGAGCACTCCTTTACAATAGATGTTTAATTTTGAGAATAATCCAGTTGAGGTATGTAGTATTCGTACTTAACAAACCAATATTTTTGTTCTGTATTAGAATATAAAACATTATCTCTTTTCCTTAACCTTCCTATATGTTGAAGTAAGTCCAGAACCGTCCGATTATTAACACCCACCAAAAGGCACCTTTACTTTTTAAAGGTAAATTTGAAATGCACATAACCAAAATATTAGTTTTAGACTTTGCTTTATTCATTTTTGATTTTTTCTACATTTTGTTCTTATTTTTGCCTTTGAGAAATTTAAAGTTAATAAAATTTAATTCAAATATGTTATTTCATATTTCTTCAAAGTAAAAATCATCATTTTAATAATACAAAAATCGCTCATATTTCTGCTCCATAGATACTACATCTAAATCATAATATATTGTGTGTGTGTGTGTGTATGTAGGTGTGTGCGTGTTTGTGTGTGTATGTATTATTTGATCTTTTTAGGTATGGTGTTCACAAGAATCGCACATACACGGCTGAATGACAGCGATAAATCTACAGTAGCATGGATTACAGCGATAATTCCACACTAGCAAGTATTAAAAAAGCGATAATTCCGTAGAAGCTTTAAAAAATTATTATAAAAACAGACAATAGCAGTTTTCCAGGAAAAAATACTTATGGACCATGAAGTATTACTTTTTTTAAAGAACCACCCTTCTACTGACTCATGGTCTTTAATATTCTAAATTCAAATCCATTCTTATTCTAATTAAAATTAATCAATGTCAGTGTCAAAGATTTGTTACTTAAGTCATCGGGAAATATTCCACGGATTACCATTGGTGCCTTCAAAATTACCAGATAATTCAGCATTCAAGCGTGTTTTACAGAAACTGCATTTGGTTATTTTCTTTTTTGTTTAAATTCCGAAAGACATCTCCTCCTTCAGAGTGGGGCTCTTTCGGTTTCAAACAAAAAAAAAAACTCATGCAGCCCTCAGAACTTCTACTAAATTTATTGGTTGTGTCTGTCGCTCTCCCTCAGACAATTCCTTCAAGGAGCTGTTCGACTTTCTTTCTGCTAAAGTGGATTCCCTAATCTTTGAATTTCGTTCCTCTGAAATCATTATCCTTGGCGACTTTAACGTCCATAATAAAGAATCGTTAGAGTCTACTAAAACCGATTCCCAAAGTAGAACAGCACAAGCCTTTGCAATCAGCCAGACTCTTACCAATCTTATCAGAGAACTTATTTACTTCCAACACATCGTGACACATAGCCACAATCCATTGGACCCTTTCTCACCAATCACCCAGAGCCTTATCAGTCTTCCCTTTCCGCTCCTCTGGGTTCCCCTGACCACGGACTAATTACTGTTACATGTCCCACACAACAGGAAGTTATAAAATCGATGCCATCTCGTACTATTTGGCACTATAATTCGACTAATTGGGATGGGTTGCGAGATTTCTACTCTTCCTTCTTTTGGAATGATGTTTCTTTTGTCTACCAACGACAATTCCGAAATTTGTTCACAAGTCTCGGATGTAATCCAATCAGGTATAAAAACCTTTGCCACATTTTGTCAAGACTTCAAAACCTCCTAAAAATAATCCTTGGTTTTCAAAACCCTACTTCAGAAAAATCTACATGTTAAAAAAGAGACGCGAAATCATTACAGTCGTATAATTCTCGAAGTCAAAAATGCCTTCATTATACGCATAAAAGGCAAATTCCTTTTTTGTCAAAATGGTAGCCAATCCTTTTGGTCGCTTGCCAAAAATATTAATCAAAACTTCTTCAAATGCTTTTCCACTCCTCACTTCTGGTGATGAAAACGTCTAAATCACAAGATGAGCTTTTTGTAAAACAATTCGCCACAAATTCTCCTTTAGTCCCTCCTCTTCACTTCCCCTTTCCATCAGTACCAGCTTTTCCATACAATATGCATGAAATTACCTTCAGGGTTAAAAAGGTACGGCGTATTCTCAAAGCACTTATTACCAAAAAATCCTCTGATATTGATAGTATTGGGCCATAGTCCTAAAAAAGTGCGCTTCTGAATTGGCCGCTATTCCCACCAGGTTATTCCAAATATCTTATGACAAACAACAAACATGAAATCTGCTCGTATGCAGCCTGTTCCCAAAAAGGGATCCAAAACTCACCCCTCTAACTACAGACCCATATCCCTCCTCCCAATAATGAGTAAAGCAATGGAGAAGTATATCAATAATGATAATACCTTTAAAGGTATACACTTATACACGACAGGCAATACGACTTCCGTCACCAAAGACGCACAGCAGATCTTCTTACCTTCGTAACCAACAACTGGAATAAGTCCATCGAATTCCACGGACAAGCCCAAATTGTTCATTCCAGACTTGATCAAGTCTGGCATGATGCACATATTTCATACTTATGGTCTTTCTCTAAAACTTTGTACTTGGATTCCTAGTTTTCTTTCCAATAGAAGTATTTCTGTAGTGGTTGACAGCTATTCATCAAACTTTCACCAAATCAATGCAGGCGATCTACAGGGTTCAGTGTTTGCACCTACCCTATTCCTCTTGCACAACAATGATCAACTTTCTCCTACCAGCAACCTTATTCACAGCCCTGCTGACGATAGCACACTCCACTCCAATATACAGTTTCTCAAACCTGCCTCCAAGACTGAAATTGATGATAGGCGTAGAGTAATGACTTTATCCTTAACTGAACGTCTCATTAAAATTGTAGAATGGGGAACAAAGAACCTTTTCCAGTTTAATGCCACTAAGACACAATCTTGTTTACTATCTCACAAATTGTCTCCCAGTACTCGCACCATTCAAATGAATAATCAAATGCTTGAAGCCAAAGATTCCTTTAGCCTAGTCGGTATCACTTTTCAGAAAGATCTTCGCTGCCATGATCACATCACCTCAATTGCCACAGCAGCAGCGAAGAAATTGGGTTTTCTTTTCCGAACTCGAAAATACTTTACTTCTTTCAACTCGTTTATCCTTTACAATTCGCAAATCAGACTCTGCTTTCAGAATTGCTCTCATATATGGGGAGCAGCCTCTCCTTTAATCCTTAATATCCTTGCTTCTGTCCAAAGAAGATCAATTCGCCTGATTGATGATTCAAACATGACAAGGAAATAATATGAGATATATAATAGCTAGAGACTCGTCGAATTGTGGGCGATCTGTCTCTGTTTTACAGATGCTACTACCACACACTCTATTCTGATGAATTATCATTCATTATGTCCTCCTTAATGACTCCTCCAGGGAGACACGACCAACGGCCCGAAACGGGACCGACAAAATTAACTTCTGATTCGTGATCAGGATCCCAAAATTCACCTTATACAAAAAATCGTCAAAATCGGCAATGGTGTAAATTGTTACCAAAATTTTATTCAGTTTTTCTTACATAATCTATAGATTTTAAAATAAACTTGTCAACATGACATCAGAAGGAATGAATTATCTGTTTATTTATCATTCAGCTGACTGAATTATGTATTAGGCTTCTATCAAAGGTTGGTCAACCCTTTAGAATATCTAACATATTAATTAGGTACTATTAGTAAATAATACATTTTTGTATTATAAAGCATCATATAATCAATCTTTTACCTATTTCATAAGTTATATTTTGTGAAAAATATATTTTTAGCGATACTTCAAAAGAAAGTTAAGTACAGCTTTCCAGAAACCTAGATTTTATTATTCTAATTTGAAAAAAAAGTTGTTCATCAATAAATTTGTGTGTGTTGGAATTATTAAAAAAAAGGTAATGTTTTAAATATATATTCAAATTTGTCAAATTCCGTAGATATAATTATTTACAAGAACCGCTAACTCTAAACAGAGTTTCGTCGATTTCAGCTTTCACCTGTCTACGAATTTGTGTGGGATGTCGCGTTTCATTGGAGATGTACCATGAGAGAACCCGCGCATCCGTACATACCCATCTTTTGTATGTGCATAACACGTTCCAATTCCAAGTTTACTCGTTTTTCAGGGAAGGCATACGATGGCTCCTAGGAGACTAGAGACGTATGCTAAATTACTTTAAATGATATTGTTCGAGAATCGCTGTGTCATATTACTTTACTATGTCTTTGGTTTCGTTTCCAATTTTAGTTGAAATTCCGTCGAAGTGAAAGAAATACACTCGTAAAGTTTCAATTTTTTAATTAAGTTTGAATAGGTATTACATTTAGTTACACAAAAAGCATGTAAATGTATAAAACCTCCCCATATTTGTGTAGGAAATTAATTTTATACAGGGTGTCCGAAATTGGTAGGGAATGTATTGAGATCTTGAAAACTATAAGGGTTAGAAATATAGTCAAATGGGGGAATTTATAGGCCATTCAAATGTAAATTTATGCCGGTTTGATGACGGCTCCATCTTTTTTTGTTTCTAAAATATTTTGAAAAAACTAAAAGTTTGCATTTTCGAAGAAGTGCTGTTTTTTTTATAATATTTTCCAAGTCTGTAAAAACATTGTTTAGGCAACTATTTAAGGACAATGCATCCCTGCATTTCGACGTTTCAATGGCGTTCATTTTGTTTTTTAGCAAATTTAAAAAGAAATATTTGTTCTTTTTAAAATGATGTATGACACGTATAAAAAAAATGTTTCAAAAAACGACAATTTTTTTTTTTCGAGTTGGCCATGACTGCGAAGATGATAGCGTAGCATATTTGCCGTTGCTATGGTCCTAAAGCTCTCAGATATTTTCATTTATTTGCACATTTTATTGAATTGTTGTCAAAATTTGTAAGGTATTTGGCGAATGCCGGACATTTTTTCAAATGTAGAAAACTTAGACATGCTAGTAACTTTCGTTAAAAATCAAAGAAATGCGGATACCGCCAACGACTATTTTGAAAATTTTCCGGAAAGACGTCTATTTCCAACCTACTTTCATATGGAAGTTTTGGATAACCTCGACTAAAAAAGTATTAAAAAAAATAATGAAAATCGAAATCGAAACATTCAGGAATATTTTGCCGAAAATCCTACATCTTCTACACGAGTTGTAACCCACCCTTGCGGGGAAGACTGCGATTTTGTCATTGGTATTGCAATAAATGCGAAATAAACCCCGTTTTCTTTCAAAAATATTTTATGGTCAGACGAAACGCATTTTACCAATTCTGACGTGTTTAACAGACACAGCCACCATTACTGGGCTGTAGAAAATCCTCAGTTACGTGAACAACGAAGGCTGCAACAAGCAGACCCTAGACGGGCAAAGATATCTTGCAATGTTACAAACAGAAATAATTCCAGCAATTAGAGAAGTTGTTCTACCACTTGAGTTTAACCATTTATGGTTTCAACAAGATGGATGCCACGATCACAATTCTAGGGAAATGCAAACATTTCTATCAGAAACTTTTGGTGAGAGTAGACAATAGCGGTCCTGTGCCTCCCAGGTCTCCAGATATTATTCCCCTAGACTTTTATTTATGGGGATATTTAAAAAGGAAACATATGAATTCGATCCCCCTGAAAATCTACTTGAACAACATGTGCCGGATGTACTATCAAATATTAATCGGAACACGCTTCATCGCGTTACCAGATCGGTGTTAAAGAAGTGTCAAAAGTGCATTTACAAAAACGGCCGGCATTTTGAATTGTAGCATTAATTTATTTTTTTTGTTAAATTTATTTTGTTGTCTACTTTTTAATTATTATTATTTAATCTTTAAAAAATGTTCAACTGCTTGCAACTCGTGTAGAAGATATAGTAATTTCGGCAAAATATTCTTGAATGTTTCTGTTTCGATTGGCATTAGTAGTAGTAAGTGTAAAGAACCTCGTTTATCAAGAGATTATTAGGTTTAATTTAGTTTTCTTATTATATTTATTGTTATCAGGTTTAGTTTTGAAAGTAAATTAACAATCGTTTTTGAGTACATAGGTTTATTTCTCGTAGAACGTTTACGGCTTGCTGTTTCTATAAATTTTTTTTTACTCTAATACGGCCGTTGTCTGTAACTAAAATACCATACGGTGCACACTGGGTGAAATTCGGTCTAGCTGTTTTAGGGCATAGGTTAGTAAAATATAGAAATACACTTAATGCAAATTTGCCTTCTCAGAATACCTAAATGAATGGCAATTGCTTTTTAAAGCAGATGGCCTCCGCAATCATGACCAACTCGAACAAAAAACGATTTTTTTCGTAATTTTGACAAAACAATTTTTTTAATAGGTATCATACATTATTTTGAAGGAAAAAAAAGAGTTCTTTTTAAATTTGCAAAAAAATAAAATGGCCGCCATAAGAAAAAAGAAGTTGATGATGGTATCTCAAGACCGAAACGTCGCAATTAAAAGCTAAATGTAGTGATGCATTGCCCTTAAAAAGTTGCCTATATAATGTTTTTGACCATCTTTCTATCCCTGTCTATCTTCCAAGATCCCAGTATGTTCCCTATCAATTTCGGTCACGCTGTATAGAGAAAGAAGCAGAAATAATTCGTTAGACAGACGAAATCTATACATATAAAAAAAATTCAAATACTGTGGAAGAACGATTTTTCTGTTGTATGGGTTACAAAGAGGTCTGGAATTCTTACTAAAATTAATTTGTGTTGAATGTTTCTTCAAGCCTAGCTCACTTTTTTTTTCTAGTTCATAAATAAAATAGTTTCTGGTTCTAATGTTTTACTCATGAGTAGGTATTTTTATTTTTTCGTTACCAATTTTTTTATACCTGAAAAAAGTTCAATAACATATTGATATTTCTAGCTGAACACACCTAATAATAATTGTGCTAATTAATTTAATGTGTACTCGTATAACCGTGAATTTACAGGGTAGGGTGTACACTGAAAATGCCCTACGGATGGTGACTTATATACTTATATTGTTATATCTGTAACTTTTTATGTAGGATCACATCTTAGAATCCTGAATGTATTAGCATCATTTCCGGACATCCTATAAAGCAGGGGTGCTCAAACTTGAACTGCTGGCGATCTACCTCCATATTTTTAGACTACTTACGGTCGACTCTGAGAGGCTGCAAGTATGTGTGATGCAGGGTTGTCGTACATACACGATACATACACCCTACCTACCTACCTAGATAGAGTGTACCGTAGCATATATAGATATTAGCTTTCTGCACACTCTACGTTATTTTAGTCAAGGTTTGGGTTAGGTGTAATTAGGTTCTTCTCTACAATATCAATGAAAAACTCATAGTTATTCAGTTTATTGGTTGTTACAAAACAAAAGAGTTACATATGGTGTTAAACTTAACTAAGGAGTGACTTTGGATGTTGAAGCGTGGCACTGCATGTCCTCAGCATATTTTTCATAAGATGGTACGTAACCACTGAGTGCTAATCGCAAGCATGATGACATATGATCGTCAGTTAGTCGATTGCGAGATTTTGACTTAATTATCTTCATTTCAGAAAATGCAGACTCGCACAAGTAAGTTGACCCAAACATTGCTGTCAGTTGAAGGGCGATTTGCCTTAGATTCGGATATTTATCTTCAGATATAAAACACCAGAAATTTGTATCAGATGCTGTAGCTTTGAGATGTATATCTGATATAATCTGCACCAACTCATTTTCAACAGAACATGAGTTCATATTAAACTGACTTGCTATTTCAGTAGCTAATTCCTATGTTTTTATATGAAAAAGGATAACTCGTAAATGATGCTATATTTGCCAATTTACTACAATCATAAAAACGCATTTCGAATTGTCTCAAAATATTTGATAATTCAGCCTCATACGTATCATAATTCAACTGAGGAATCCTTGCTTTCAAAGACGGAAAATGCTTCAGATCATTTCTTTTCAGTTGATCTATCATAAGTTGCAATTTACTTTTGAATGCGTTTACTGCGCTAATCATCTCAATAACAGTTTTTCCTTTACCTTGAAGCTCCAAGTTAATGGTGTTTTAAGTGCATTGTGATGTCAGTCAAAAATGCCAAACCAGTCAGCCATTTTTCGTTTTTCAACATCTGAGTGTCATCACTTCTTCCGTTTAGAAAAGCTGTTATTTCGGGCAATAATTCTTGAAACCTTTCTAGGAATGTTCCGCGACTCAACCACCTGACGTCCGTGTGAAGAACTAAATCAGTGTGTTCAGCTGACTCCCTATCTTCCAACTACAACTTAAAGAGCCGCCGTTGCAAGCTACGTGCACGGATGGAATTCACAATTTTTGTTGCAATGCCCTTAATTTCCTCCGTGTTTAAAACTTTTGAACACAAAACTTGTTGATGTATAATGCAATGGATTGAAAAAAATGAAGGGAAATCTTTATTAGCTCGACACAATGCCACAAAACCGTTTTTGTTTCCAGTCATTGCTGGTGCTTCATCGGTTGTAATGCACACTAATTTATATATTGGTAACTTGTAGTTTTTTACAAAATTGAAGAAAACGTCATATATATCTTCGCCACGGGTCTTCCCCTTCAGAGGAATGATTGTCAAAAATTCTTCCTTAGCCAACATGTCATTGAATACCATCCGAATAAAAATACACAGCTGGGCAGAGTCTGTCATATCGGTAGATTCGTCGAACTGTAAAGAAAATTATGTATATTCCATGATATCAGTTTTTAGTTTATCTGCCATGTCCTGACCCATGACTTCAATGTGCCTTGTGACAGTCGGACGAGATAACTGAAGTTCTCTAATAGCAGACATGATTTCTGTTTTATTTTTAAAATCTCCAAATAAAGTCTCACCCGCTTTAATAAATGCTTCCTTCACAACCGATCCATCTTCGAATGGTTTCTTGTGTTTCGCCAGTATATGAGATATTTTAAATGACACGATCGTAGCAGCTTTTGATTGTTTGGCTGATCTTGTGAACATGGTTTGTTCTTTTTTCAAACAAGATATCAAATCACGTACTTTTCGTTTTCTTAATTCACTCTGTGGCGGAAAATCCTTTTCATAGTTTTTATGAACCGTTTTATGATGCCTCTCTAAGTTACCACGCTTAGGTATTGCAACTGACACACGACAAATAAGACAAATGCACTTATCCTTCACCATACAAAACAAAAATTCTTCCTCTCAATCGTTATTAAAATGATACAATAGTATTGCCTTCAAGTTGCAATTCAGAATGACTCCAATTCCTGCAGGCGCAACATTTATATCGGCGTGAACGAAAGTCTCGAATGTTCCTGTCAAACGCGCCGCCCGAAATTTCTAGAAAAGCGGCAAAAATAAAAAACGCGGCTTTTCTATGACAAGTACCGCGCGTTCCTTTGATAAAGCCGCCTTTTGCCGCTAGCAGAGTGTTATTTTATTACGTAATAAATGTTTGTAGTTTAGTTAAGTACCTACGTATTAAAAAATGTTTTCTTCTCGAGATCTACTCAAAAAGCACACGCGATCGACTGGTCGATCGCGATCGTCCGTTTGAGCACCCCTGCTATAAAGCCTATGATATTTCTGTAGTACACTCCGCTCAAGATACCTGCGATCAGCAAAGAACGCGAGTACGGATGCGTAACTGCTGTTAATTCGTTTAAACTCTTCACATCTGTGATACCCTCATGTTTGCCACGTACGGAGTATATCATCTTGGTAAATACAATGTATTTAAATACAATGTATTTAAATTACATGAAAATAATGTAATTTAATTACATATTACTTGTATATTAAGCTACATTTGAATCACCCTGCGTGGGAATGATACGTAGTCATAGTCACGTCTATTCTCGTTATTGACTTAAAGTACATTAATCTGTACGGTTAAAGGTTAAATAAACATGTCCACTGAAGATGAAATTTTAGCGATAAATACTCATTTTGGGGACTCTGTATCAGCAAACCGCGCGCCTTCACAAATTAATACATTTATTACACCTGACTGGATGTTAGTCTCTTGAAAATGGAGTTCTAACCATTTGCTTGGTAATTCACAATACTTAATTTATAACTACATACATTTTTATATTTTATCAAATAACCGTCTTCTTTAGAACAACGTTAAAACGTTTAACTTGGGACCCTACTTTATCTTAATAACTATAGAAAAGTGTTAAATACAAGAGATTTATAATAATTTATAATGTCGGTGTGTCTCTCGGTCTGTTTTTCTGTCAATTTACGGCATAGCTAAAAACTACTTACCCGATTGCCTTTTTTGACAAATTTTTGTCAAAAATGTAAGGTCTTATGGGGATGACCTGGTAACACTTTGGTAAAGATCCAATATGGCGGAACAAGATGGCATGGTGAAATGTTAAGAAAAGTCACTAAAAACTGATGATCCAAATTTTGCACAAAAATTAAGTGTACATAGAAATGAACTGGTAATATTTTGGTCCAAGATGGGGACCTAAAACAATATTTAAAAAATCAGCCCAAAAACTACTTATTAGATTACGTTCAAATTTTGTGCAAACTTTAAGTGATGGCGGTCTAAGTTAAGTCCAAAATTCAAGTGTGGTACAGGTAGAAACTGGTAAAATATTGGTACGAATCCAGTATGGTAGAACAAAATGGCGCCGAATAAAAATTTTTGAAAAGAGAATGTATATATATATATATATATATATATATATATATATATATATATATATTTTTTTTTTGTTTGAGATTTTAAAGAAGGTTAAGGAGACTTTAATAAATAACCATTATCCGGAAAAAACATACAACGAACTCATGTTTTTTATAATAACTTAAAGAAAGCAATAAAAGAAAAAAATGGTAATACTAAATACGTCGCAATGCCCTACACAGGCGGTCTATCAGAAAAAATAAATCATATCTTGTCTAAACACGACATAACTGTCTGTCATAAAGCACAGAATTTACTAAACGGTCTTTTCACTCCGTTGAAATGCATCTACCGCACTCCACAAACACGAACATACAGAAAAACATGAATTCGATTTTAAACAAACCAAAATTTTAGAGCAAGAAACTAATTATCGAAAACTCACAAATAAAAGAAATGAGACAAATTAAAAAAGAGAAAGATGCCGTCAACGATAAACAAGACATCAATAACTTAAGCCAAATTTATCATAATCTGATATCTAAGTAAATTAATCTAAATAAATAAACCACTCCATACATAAAACCCTGTACATTTCAGTAAGATCATAAACCCAAACTCGGTACAGCAATAAAAATCTAAGTAAATATAAAAAAAAGAAAAAATGTGTCTCCTTTTTATCTACCAGAATTCCAGACGTGTCGAATAATATTAATTTTGTTTTAAATGTATTTTTGTTTTCATGATCATAGTTTGTTTTAAATGTAATGTTTTTTTGAGTGATGTTTTTTCAATAATGTTTTAACCATTTTAAAATTTAAATACTAACTATACATGTTTATATACTGTCCAGCTCTGCTTGCAACTCTAAATGTTAAGAGAACGAAGGAGTGAATTAAAATAAATTTTAAAAAAATACTGACTTTCTTATATTCAAAAAACAGTATACTTTTACTCAGGAAATTGTTTTCCTTGCCAACTATGATCGTGCGACTTTAAGGGTGACTGCGATTTCCTCTTAAGGCTAGCCGCGCACTGATTTTAAATTGCCATATAATAAATAAACCCCACTGTGAGCGCACTTACGAATTAAAAATCATTTATTGTTTACACGCGCTCGCACTCATTTGCTTCATTAGGATTTATTCTTGGTCAATTTAATTTCATATGAAGAGGATATGGAATGGAAAAACGTAAGTCGCTCTTGGCAAATAAAAATAAAAGTGATTAACTAGAAAGTACATAATTGTTATTGAATACGCTACTGAGCACAGTAATTAATGGATTCAAACACGCATTTACAATCATATAAAAAGTTAAAAGTATTTTTTCTGCTCGCTTTAATTCTTAACGAACTACCAAATATAAGCATAGAGTGAAAGTTTCATAATCGATCATTATGATTTTAAGCTATAGTGTTGTGAACTGAAGCATTTTAATATTATTTTGTTCATTATGCACCTCAATAATAATTCGAAGAATTTAATAACAAAATTACTGTTGGTAATTTTGTACATTGTGGTATAACTGCACTGCAAAAGCTTTGCGATCTAAGAGTTTAAAGGTAACAAGAATCTCACGCAAAATATTTCACCCATGCAATTTCCATGACTGTGAAATTCCTAACTTACATAACTATATTCACGTTATTCATGTTAACATTGTTAAAACTTTAATCGGCGAAGCTATGGCAATTGCGTTGGTGCTATATTTCAGATAAAGTAGCTCTGTAGAAAAAGGCAGATCGCCGACAATCCGAAGTTGCTGAAATGACATGAAGCTAGATCTGTAGCCGACTGATAATTTTTCTTTTGGGTTTATGAGGAATTTTCATTAAATATTACGTAATATAAATGGCAACACGGTATACTCTGAACAGCGGAGAACCATACTTCTTTTCACAAGATTTGTCCTGTGATAATGCATTAATTCGGGGACATTGATTTTAAGGGTGGCCATCAATTTGAACTATTTTCAGTTAACCTGTGCAAATATGCAAATGTGCAAATATATAGGATTTACAAAAATACAAAAAATAAAAAATCATCATAATTGAAACAGTTGATTGAATTGATCTTGGTAATCTAAACTTATTTTGATATCCAACTCCAATTGACCTATTGCTTTGAAATATAGAACACTTGAAAGCTCCGAGGACAAAACATATTTTATGACGTTAACCGTGACGTGATCAGTTTAAGGTTACTTGCACTAGACTTATTATTCTTGATTTTGCGTTATTTAATAAACCATGTAGCTCATCAAAAGGATATTTTTTCTTTAATTCTTTATATAAGGTGAAATAGTGGCCATATTTTTCTGCGTAATTAGGAGAGGCTGAACCCAAAATTTACGTTAATATGATAGGCGTCTGAATACTCTTTTTATAAACCAGGAGATGTACGTTTCGTGGGAGAGGGGGAGATCATCGATCATGGCCGCATCTCCGTAATAGCAAGTAGAGAGTCAACATACAAAGTAGCTTTCACCAACGAAGGTTGACTGTAGGAAAACTATACCACGGTTTTTCAGGAAAGAAATCTACGCCACGAGGATGGAGGACGTTGAAGACTGTGTGGAGAAAGAATTGGCCGTTTCCTCAGTTAGGCAGGCAGCGTTGAAGGCGTAGAACTCATCTAGGAGCCAGCACGGTCTTTGTTGGGGACTGTAGAGACGCACAAAAAGAGTAGACTAATTTGACGTATTAGACACAAAGGAAGGTTCGACCTGGACTACATGTGGTGAGGAGGAGGAAACACTCTCTACACTACCTGTGCAAATGCAAACTTGAGCTAGATTGCAATAAGCCATTTTTGGTGTGACGTGAATAGGTGTGGCAGAATTAAGGAAATTCCATAGGATAATTGGATGGAGTGGGCTCTTGAGGCAAGCCGCAAATTGGCTTACCGGCTGGGCCTCAACCTCCCCTCTTTTATTACTACTAACACAACACCTTAAAATATATAACCGCTGAATTTAATATTGGAGAATTAACGAGAAAAGTACGCCACAATTAGATGTTTAACAAGCCCTCCTTGATTCTCAGTGAATGTTCGAGTATCTGCATCTTTGCAAAACTATTGTTAAGAATATTAGTTCTTAGATGACGGAACCACTATTTAAGCATTTAAAGGGCGATATTTTTTATGATGGGTCTATAAGTTTCTTCTTTCTTAGTTCAATATTATAATTCGAAAAAGAACTGTCTTATTAAATATTCAGGTCATCTCTATTGATGTGACTCTAAGAGTAGGCCAATTAAAATTAAAAATCAATCCATAGCTACCGGTAACTCGCGTGAAAATTTTTAATAGCTCATGAATATCATTGGCTCATTGTGGCAAGTTAAATGAAAAAGGGTTTGGACAACTATACTAAATAAACGTTAAATTTTAGTGGACATCAAAAACGTTCATTTGTGCATTTTAAAGATTGAATGAAATTGCTATTTCAGCGAATTTTGTAGTTTCAAGATAAGAAAATTTATATTAAGAAATTTGCAGCTTCTGTTATGCCGCAGTGTAGTGAAAATACTATTGCAACAAAAATAAAAGTAACAATATAAAAAATGAGATACCTTAAAATGTTTGTTGTCTACTGGAACATAGTTGTGGTTAAGAATAAATATTCCGCAGTCGACTTACAAGCATACTAGTATGTCCGTTTTGTTCATAAAATATTGCTGAGCCATTTCTGTCTGTAAAATAGTTCAATCCGCCATTTATGTGTATTTTTTAACCGACTTCAAAAAAGGAGGAGTTTAACAATTCGACTCGAAGTATTTTGTTATCTATGTACACCGATTAGTCCTCGACGACCAATTTGGATGAGAAATTTTCAGGGAATATTCAGGATATTGCCGAAGTGGCTTTGTAGCAAGTATATATAAAAATCATGTTAAAAATTGCAGAATGGCGCCATGTCTGTAACTCACTGCCCATTAGAACTTTGCTAAAGTGGCTTCACAAGAGAAAAGGTTGTTAATTTCTGATCTACCCACTGTAGAACATTTCGAGGAAATTAAATATTGCTCATTTAAAACTGCATACTGGCAGGCAGAAAACCTGGTCACCAGAAATTCAATAGTGTAATTGTCGACCTCTTCTTGATGTGCTCTGTAACAAACTTCATTCATTAATTAGAATTAAACAATTACGCGAATATAATTTGTTTATTATGTCAACGCTGTGTAGTTGATTTTAGCGAAATTAATAAACAAGGTACAGTGTAAACAAGTTCAGATTAACAATATTGAATTTTTAATAAAGTTGTGTTAGTTTCCTAAATTTGTATTATCGTTTTTTCACCAAAATATAACGTATTCGATTTACCATATTATTTATGAATAGTAGCGCTAAGTTACACCTAAGGGGTTTCGATAACTTTCCACAATAGTGACATGACAAATTTTAAAGTTAAAATTTACAATTGTCATCTTTTGTGATATATAACATTCTGGAACAGGCCGTTTTTCTCGTTATTACCACTAAGGATTTTAACAATACATTTCTAGATAAATATTATATTATCGTGGGCGGTCCTTTTCATCTTCGCATGAAGATGATTCAGAGCAATAGGTACTCACTTTTCTAAAGACGATATGTTTGCATATATAAATAACAATTAAGTCTTGAACACTTTTGTACTGCTTTCTTGTACAGGGTGTCTAAAATAAGATTTCGTACCCCGTTATCTAAAGAACTATAAAAGATAGAGAACATTTATAGAGACAAATATTTCTTTGTTTCTCTTGAATTTGTATTTATTTCGTTTTTTTTATTTATACATGATGTTTTATTTTACCTGGGCTGAAATAAACTTTCTTCTCTTCTTTCTTATGTTAAATAGTGTGTTTAAAGACGAACTCAACACTCACTTTTGTAAAGAAAAATATGTTTGCATATGAGTAGAGAGCAAGTAAAATATAAATAACACTTTTGTACTACTTTCTTATACGGGGTGTCTAAAATAAAGATGTCCTATCCCCTTATATGAAGAACCATACAAGATATTGGAAAATATTATTTATACAGGATGTTTTATTTTTCCTGAATTGATATAAACTTTCTTATGTTAAATAAGATACCCTATATACTATTGTAGATTATTATAGTTGCGACTTCAACGATATGTTAGTATGTGTCTGTAATACAGCGTTTCGAATTTATTGACATTCTTCTTCAGTTTTTTATCTAGTATTTTCAGATTAACAGAATTAAAATAGTTTTAAACTTTTTACATTTTACTAGATCAAAACAACAGTTAGAAGTTCATTCTAATACTGAAGTTTCAAAACTTAAATTTAATTTAAATTAAAATTATATTAAGAATCTAGGAAAGAAGTATAAGACAGAATAATAATTATTACATAAAAGGGTAAGAAGTAAAGCAAGTGACATCATACAGGAAAAAATATAAACGTATTCCTCTTCATTCTTATAATTCAAATTCTAGAAGAGAGATCAAACCATCTACAGTAGCATATAGAGGATGCACACAACAGCCAGACAGTTGTCTGAAAAACATTTTCGGACTTACAAGATATTCTGATTCGCTATTAGCGATTGAAGAAGCCCTTGTTATGAATGGGTTATCACCAAATCTCGTTCAGGGATGTAAAAAATATCCGAACACCGGGTGATCGTCTTGGGTACATAAAAGCCAATGCTCAGAGTAAATAAGGAAAAAAACTTGACATATTCAGCTTAGAAAGGATCAGTACCTTGGATTCGATTGTTCTTATATGCTATTTTAATAATTTGTGTACGGTGATCAGAAGCAAGAAGCATATTCGAGAGATGGACGTACCAAGACAATAGTAGAGTAGCATAATTGCTAGCTTAGCGGTAAAGTCAGAAGTAAAGTACATCTTTTACTGAACCCGAAAAGTTTTGAATATTTGGAAATAATATTATAAAGTGGATAATAAAGTAATAATTTTATTGTTCTATAGTTTCTTCGGGTTAAAAATACATTAACTTGCATTACATGCAGATCTGTCGAAATAACTTAGTTTTTATTAAGAAAAACAAACGATGTTTGTGAATATTAAAAATCAAAAGGCACTGAAAATTAAAAGTACAATATTTTCCATGCATCTAAAATTAGTTCTAAACCAACATTTTTCATCTCCCAAAATAGGTCACGAGTATAAGTTTATTTTTAAAATAAAACAAAATGACAATTTACAGAGTTATAAATCTCTTCTAATATCAAGCCCTCGTGTTTCTTAAGGCCTTCAAGGGTAAAACCTGACGATCTTGTTCATTAGACGAACACAAGTAGCATATTAGGTAACAATGCGGTATAGTGTGCCTGCTAGGTGTAGCGTTTACAATCTCAATATCCTCTCAGTCCCATTACTTGAATAAGATATTTGAGGTATTCTCTTCTAAACACTTTTTTATAAAAAATAAAGTAACTTATTTCCTAAAAATGTAAACAGTTTCTTTTCGTTTAATTTATAAATATTATGCAAGATATATTTTGTGTCTAGTTTCATATAGAATTACACATCTACTTTAAGTCCCATATAGTCGAGTATGCGCCTGTGACTACCATTTACCAAATGTTTATTATAATTTGTAGTCCGAAATAGGGATTTAGCGAGACAAAACTATCCAAAAAAAACAAGTTTATAAAATGTATTTTTCTGCTGTAAAATTACATTTTTTAATCGTGAAAGCATAATCATATTGTTTACAGGGTGATTCACGTTGAATGGACTATAAAAATTATATAGAGAATGACAAATCCGATAAATTTCAAATTTTGTATACATGTTTAGTGGTAAAAATCTGTGTTTTAAAAATATACTTGGTAAGCGTAGTGTCTGCGCTTCTATCTAAATTTGGCAACACCTGGGTTATTTTAAATGGAACACACTATACATTTTGACATTTTTTTAAGCATAATTTGATGTAGGTATCACTTGCAAACTTATGTTCAACTACAAATGTACGGACATGTAGTTCAGTTGTTTTAGATACATTGACAATTTAAAATCGCATATTTGCTAAGTTTAAGAGATAATAAAATGAAAACGGTTTCAGATAGAAAAATAAGTGTTTCACTTTTGTACCTTAACTTTTAAAACACTCTTTAATGACATTTATTTTGACCAATGTCAGCTTACGTCAAAATCTGTCAAAAAAGTGAGAGGTGACGGCATTTAATTTTTTTTTAATAAAGCAGTATTAAAATAATTACAAAAAGGTACGTAAAAAATATTTACTATTTTAAATTAGGTATCTAAAACTCAGTATCGGAAATTTAAAATTGATTATTAAAAAAATTGACGAGAAAAGTAATAGAAAAACAAATAATAATTTTTAAATCTAATTTTGATTTATAATAATAAATTCTGAATCTTTTCTAAATACAAACAAACGGTTTTTATTTATTATTCATCTCCTTTGGAGTTGCCAAACCAATTAAACATTTTTGACCAGAAATGACAGTAAGTGAACTACAGATTTTTCCTTCCCCCATTGTTAAACATAATTTTATATTTACTCGAACATTGTTATTATTTACCAAAATAATTTTGTCTTGTAAATTGGTTATTTGACTTTCAATATTAAGTACCTTAGTTTTGGTTAGCTCTTAAGTTTCTTTCTTCATAAGTTTTATTGGCCGGCAAAAACGCGCAAAAAGAGCAAGGCACAGGATTTTGCCATAATATTTTTTTTCTGGTCAAAATTTTCATGCTCAACTAATAGCTGAAGTGGCAGAAAGAATAGAGCAAACAAATTTGAATCACTACAATTAAAAACTTCTAGCGAAAAACGCTGATTTATATTCAATTTTGTTGCTGGATCCATCGCACCCCCATTTAGCAATAAATGTAAGTCACTCATTACCTGTTAATGTATTTAAAACATCCTTTTGAGATAAAGCAAGTCTTCTGATCGTGTGGTCTAAAAGAACCTGCAACTCAATTTTAGCGGATATTTCGGTTATTTTAATTAATATTTTTTGCCTCTAATAATCTATGGTAAGAAGGGTAAATATTAGCATGCTGATTTATAGCACTTTTTATAATTTTTTTATAATTGTTTTAGTCATTTTTGAGCTTACATATAAAGTTAACGCTTGCTCGGGAAAATAAGGTAATGGATTGGGGTTAGGACTTTTAAAAACCAAAATTAACTCCTTTGGGAGTCTTTGGGGTTCTTTTTCCTAAGGTATAGAGAAACTCCAGCTGGAAATAAAAGTTTTGAAGAGCTTCTAGCTTCCAATAAAGGATCGTTCGTCGTTAATTCTATTTTGCTGCTAGCTTCTTCAAACAATTTTTTTCGTCATCCGGCTTTACTTATAGTGATTTTTATATCGTCCTGAAACCAGGTTTCATTCATATTTTTAAACCGTTCTACTCTCTACTCTCGGTACTAGACGTCCATTTGCTCTTATGTTTGGAAATGCATTTAAGAATTGAAGCTTGATTTTGTTTTTAATAAATTTGTGTAATTGTTATTAATGATATATTCAACCAGGTTTTCTTTAGGGAAAACACTATTTTTAATTAAGTTATACAACTGAATTCTTGACATTTTAATAATTCTTTTTTCGTTTTCCATCTCTAAAAGACAAAAAAACAAATACAAAAATTAATTTGAACTAGTGGAGTACAATGCGGTAAGAAACAAGGTTAATCAATAAAATATTGTTTGTAACATAGATGCTGCACAAGACCATGGTTTTTAAAGATATTAGATAAAGATATTTTAAATTACCAATAACTTATTCTTTATTAGATTATTGAGATCTTTAGGTGATTAGTATGGACTAGCTTAAACTTCTTGGATTCTTGTTAAATCTTATTTTGAAACACAGTGGGGTATTTTAGCAAAACAAAATTATTGGGTTTTACTTTGTCAAAAAACCAATCCAGGCTTTCTCAGAAGCACATAATCAAAAATGTCCTTACAAAGTGACATAAAATGTGCTACTTCCAAGATGTCCGCTTCCGTGGCAACTGATAATTTTGAGTTCAATTGTTTTTTTCCAGGCAACTTGATACGTTTGAATACGATGCATTTCGAATTTTTAATTTTGTTCCGCTAAAATTCAAAACTGGACTTTTGTATGTCGTGTGCATAAAAACCGATTGACAAATGTACTCAAACATTTGCACTGGAAGATATTCTTAAGAATGAATGTTTGAGTAAAAGTTTGTAACTGGCTCCAGTTCCAATATACCATACATTTACAATAATTATTAATACCGATTATATTGAAATATTTTACAGGTATGTACCGTTAGACAACTACATGTTACCAGTAAGGTTTTTTTGTCCTTAATTTTCAAAAAGAAAAATGTCCCCCAAAAATAAAATTGCATTAACGCCTAGCCTAACTGCAGTTTCTTAATCTGCAGATTACTGGTCATTGCTTTAGAAGAACATCTGCGACACTGCTGGCTAATATTGGAGCAAACATTATTATACTTTTTTAAACAGATGGAAGATGGAAGTTACTTCACAGTAAATTTGAGATTTTGTGAATGTTGTTATTTGTCAAAAGTGGGACCTCACTCTGTAATCACGCCATCAGATATTATATTAATTTAACATACCTTTAAAGAGGTAGTACATAATTTTTACCTCCCTTATACACCGCTTTTATAAAGTTTTTATTCAGCTTGTAAGACAAGTGACTTAATAAGAAGTTAAATGTTTATATTAATCATCAAAATTTAATTATATAGATTACCAGCTGGTTAGAAATGCAAATTGTTGTTCTTAATAATGCTTTAAATAAAGAAGATTATCCAACTATAGTTCTAGATGATTTTCAAAAAAGTATTAATTTCTCTTCCGAAATTGAACTCATAATAAATTACAAAATATGTGAAATTCCAGTTCAAATTAATAATAATAATATTAAGTATATCTACTTATTAATATTATTCTGATTTTAAAAATATTTGTTCAGAAATGATAAAATTGGATTCAGAATTTTTAAGTTTACTTGGGTGTCTGGGGGTTAATGTTTTAAAACAAAGCATGAACTTTATTGTTGTACTTGGTGTTGTTAATTTAAATTTGTTGTAAAATACAGTGACTATTAAGTTAGGTTAGGTTAGAGTAGGTTAAGTTAGGTTATCCTAATTAAATATTAAATTACAAATTACAAACTGTATAAATTTTATAATTAATAATTTCAAATCTAGTACATTTACAAGTGGTTTAAATTAAGGTACCTCACCTATATAAACCGTATTATGCTAAAATATTTTTAATCAAATCAATGTTATCTATATTTAATATTGTAAACGTATTACCAAGTAAATAAAATAAAATAATAAATTCTCACAAAATGTAAGTATTTTAAGTTCTCATATGTCGTATATTTTTTAATACAAAATACCACATATGCGAACTTAAAATACTTAAATTTTGTTTCTTTGCCAATTCCATAACTGGGTTTTTGCTTAGATGTGCTTCTAGTTTTACCTGCACCCATAATAGGAAGCTTTGGAATTTGTTATACCGTTCATCTTTGTGCGCTACCATCTGCAAATCTTAAAAATCTTGTAGACATCTTTTAGGTGGGCGAATGAATGCCAAACATGCTGAAACCAAAAAACCTTCATTACTAAGAGGATCAGTCTGGCACTACAAAGAGGAAATGTCACATCAAGGTTGGAAACTAATCTTGCTGATTATAGTCTTGAAAAAATGTTCTATATTTAGTTTTAGTTTATTGGTTGCATATATAAATTTATTATAATAAAAATAATAATAATTAATTGTACAATATATCTAAATATTCAGAGTGTGTCACATATTTAAACAATGATTAAATTATAAACACATACTTATAACCAGTCTATATTAAAGGTGGACAATTAATATAAATTTCAGTGGTATTAACTTGATTTATTGTTGCTATTTGTTGCTCTCTGATACATTCACTTTAAAGGTACAAAATTCCATTTTGACCGTAGAGAGTTTACGAAATGCCTTAAAAATATTTTACGACTATGAATAATTTGACATTGTTTCGTACTTTCCGGAAATTATAAATTAAATTATCATTATTAAACTTGTTATTAAAAGAGACGCTTCCAACGTTTTGTGGCTGAAATTCTTGCAGTTGATATGTTAATGTGGTTTAATGGCTTATTTATATATTTGTTGGTTGGTTGTTAGCTTTATTTTGTGTTGTAAAACTATTCGAAACTGGACACAGTATTTAAATTTCTACTTTTGCCATGAAATTGACCCCAGTTGTAATAGAATAGCAATTAGTTTTGATAAGGTTTATTAAGGATATTTTGTTACTTAGCAGAATCGGTACCGCTAGGGCAGGAGTGCGACCTGGGCCATATTAACCCAATGTGGTTAGCAGCGGGTACCTCGAGATTTCCTTGTAATGAATTTCACCATATTTATATGTGCATTTAATTATTTGGCAACTATATTATTCATATTATATAAATTGTAAAATATTGCACATTTCCTGACAAGGAAACTTTTGTTAAAAGGGATTTACCTACTATCAAAGTACCCAGCCCAGAACTTCCCTTACCATAAACCTTTCCTTCTATTAAGAACAGTGAATTATATTACAGTTTATACAATATGCTTGATGTTACGGCCATATAACTTATATGTAAAATAAGTTAGCTGTATGTGGTCGAATTCGCTACGAGTGAAGTTCCGGGTAAAGGCCAATTTACTGATTTGTTTGGTCTTGATATTTATTTATTTTTTGTCACTTTTGTCAAGCTGTTGTTTTCTTTGTCGAGCCGAAAGTCACAGGTGTGGACAATTTATGACAATACATCTGTTTTATTCACATATCTAAAAATTATTCTGGTTAAAAGGAATATATATTTTTCACATTCACAATTCTCATTTCTCAAGTCCAGATCTAATGTGCATAGTGCATACAAAACATACATATACTCAGTCACTTACTATACTCATAAATATATTGCTTCGAACTCACGTGATAATTTGTTATTTTTTTTTTTCTTTTTATTTTTAGTATTCTCATTTTTATAATGTATAATAAAATGGATTATTTCATTTAATTCCGGAAATGGTATCTTAACTTTTTAAAATAAAAAAATTTTGTTGGGACGTTAATTGGTTTTCCCAGTAGGATTCATACCATAACGTTACTATTTCTTTGAAAGTATTAAACAATGTGTGCTTATGAAGATCTCGCTTACTTGTCAGACTTGTATTGTCTTTATTGTTACTTTATTCACAACGTTTTGATTAGAGTAGTATCTCTAGTCGGTATCAAGCGCAAACTAAAAACTAAGACTACGTCCTTATATAGAAGGTGTATGCATACAGTGATGCGTGAAACCCCGTTCACTAGTTATGGAGAAGTGCCTCAAAAATACGAAGCCGTTCGAGCTTGGTTCCAACGTGGTTCCGTTTAACGATGGAATGTCACGTTGAGAAAATTATACCTAGACTTTTTGCACACTACACAACCACAATGATATTTAAAAATACAGTTGTTATTGATTATAATAAAAAAGAATATCTTTTAGAACTATGCGAATGCCAAATTAATGCTGTTACAACCTATTAATACTTTTTTTACGGTAAGCTAGAGGGCGTTGTCACATTTCGCTTGTAGGAATTAGCAGAGAATTCCTACAAGCGAGTTTCAACTAAGTAGGTACTTATTTTTTTGAAATATTTTTGTTTTTATATTTTAGTTTTTTGAGCAATAAAATGACGAAATATATGCGATGTCATATTTTGACCCAATATTTTTGTTAGTTTTTCATTTATTTCCATTTTTTTCATTATAGTTTTCTATTACTACATCCGATTAGTGCGACCTAGGAAACGTCGCCAAACATACTGTTAGTTTATTCACAATTTTTAGTTCGCGATAACGCCTAGAAATACTGCAGTAATCGAAACGTTGTGAATAAGCTAACAAGAAAGACAACGCAAGTCCGATAAGTAAGTTCTTTTCATAAAGTTACCAAAATTTGAAGTTTATTTGCTAAGTAGTTCTTTGATACTGATATTTTAAACATTTTATTAGACCTCCATTTTATAGTACAGTATTGGGTTCATACCAAAATTTTACCAGTTTATTTCTATATCACAGTTGATTTTAATGCAAGAAACAAGATCAAATTGATCCAAAATTAAAAATTGGACACACTCGCTTTAACAAGTGCAAAAGATTTAATAGTGTTTCCAAATGAATTTTTCTTGATAATATTGGATTTATATATAATAGAGCTATATCACTAACAGGTTTCTGGTTTATACTTGCCCACTAATGATTTCTCAGCCAATTTTTAAGACAAAGACTCGTTCGGCCAATGTAAATGGGAAGCGTGTTAGATATCCGAAGTAATAATTTCCATCTTTTATGCTTAGGTAAATATTTTTCAATATTTTATCTTTAAAATCCTGCAATTTTTGTTACTGTACACTTGACAAAAGTTTTTTCAATGATATTAATTTTATTTATCGACGATGCATTTGTAAAATAAATGTATGTATTGTTATGAAAAGCGTTGAAACTTGAAAAGGCTCTTGTTCGTCAACTCAAATCTCGTTAACAGTAATCAATTACTAAGCAAATTTGTACGATTTTTTTTAAAAGTGACACATTTTAGAAGATAAGAAAACCGTCTAAGTTAAGTGTAAATCTTTTCTGTACATACTCCCTGACATTATCTTCTAAAACTTATGTCCCAAAGTCTTAATAATAAGGGAGTTTTATGGCGTAACTACTTTCTCTATCGTCACAATAAGTGTATATACGATTGCTGGTATAGGCGAGGCATGAAACATTCAATTAGACGTAGAAATGTTTAGGAATTAGTCGGTTCATTTAGGAGTAAATTAAAGATTTTTAAAATGCACGACCAAGTTCAGAGGGTAAGACTGTTAAACGAGCTAAGAAATTCCATGCTTTCCTTTTTTACTTCCCTCGTAAAAGGGCAGTATTGTAATCGTGAAAAAATCACCCTTTGAGATTTTTTTCAGAACTTTACGTTTCAGGGCCTCTAGATGCCAGAAAACATGTTTTCTAAATTCCGTCGATCTGTCTGTCTGTCTGTTTGTCGGTCTGTGGGTTTGTCTGTTCGCGGCATAGCTAAAAACTACTTACAAGTATTATGTAGGAATCAACTGGTAAAATTTTGATACGAATCCAAGATGGCGAAACAAAATGTCGGCTTAATAAAATATTTAAAAATTCTACCTGAAAAACTACTTAATGGACTAATTACAAATTTTATGCAAGAGTAACTTGTAGTATAGAGATGAACTGGAAAAATTGTGGTACGAATTCAAAATCGCGGCCAAATAAAATGTTTGTAATAGTGAAAAAAATTGCAGGTTTTACATATCTTAGGGGTTACGTGGGGATGACCTGGCATTATTTTGGTAAAAATCCAATATGACTGAACAAAATGGCGACCTAGTGAAATGTTAAAAAAATTATTACTGAAAAACAAATTATCCAATTTATCTCAAATTTTGCACAAATACCGATTTCTTGGTATTTAAACCTGTAATATTTTGGTATGAATCCAAGACAGCAAAACAAAATGCCGGCCTAATAAATTGTTATTTTGGGCATGCATTAAATGTCATATAGAGATAAAATGGTAAAATTATGGTACGAATTCAAGACGGAAAAACATAATGGCCGGCCAAATAAAGTGTCTAAAAAAATCAATGTAATATTGCAGTAAAATTGAATATGGTACAGAGATTAACTTGTACGAATTCAAAATGTCGATACAAAATGGCGGTTTTAAAAACAGTGTAAAAAAAACTCAAGTTATTTTAAATCATGTCCAAAAAATAAGTGTGACAGGTAGAAACTGGTAAAATATTGGAACGATTCCGGTATGGTGGAACGAAATGGCGCGCAATAAAAATGTTTGAAAAGACAATATATACTAAATAACTATATGCCGAACTAAATTGGGTTACCCTTTCTATTCCTAATGATAGGAAAGATTCATAACGAAGGATGTTCCGGGTAAAGGAAATTTACCGATTTTTTCTATATTTTCTATTTTTTCCATATCTCCCTATATTTAGTCTCGAAAGCTATGCAAAAACTCGCCAAAGTTGTAGAGCACTTTTCCTTTCTTTAAATAATAACAAAGAAATTGACTCTGTGTCGGCTCAAACGTGGTGGAAAATATGGAAAAACCGATTGCAAATCGCTATTTTTTATATATTGCTTGTGCAATCATTTCCAGTGCGCCGGGAGATAAATCTATAGATCATTATTGAAAGTAAACTTTATTAAGAAAAATGCAATCTTACTGAGCTCTCTAAGAGACACGGAGATATGAAGTCGTGAATTAGTGTAACTAGGTAGATGCATTAAATCTGGGTTGAAAATTGACTTCAAATGGATTGATGCCCATCACAAAAAGCAATATAGTCCGTAAAACTAAATAAATCATTTTCATTATACACTGTAGAACCTTGATTAATACATTAAAAATTGTAGTGATTTTTGGTTATATTATATAATTTTCCCCCACAAAAAAATGGAATTATGTTGTTGTATAAATTGCTATTTACTATCAACTTTGGGAGGAGAATAATCAAATCTTGTAGTAAGTAGATGTTAAAATTAACTACATAAAACTAGTTCAGCTCTAATATTAAAAAAATGAATTTCGAACTAAAAATAAACTACAACTTACACAGGAAAAAGAGAATTATTTGAAAATAACGATTTTCGTCTCTGATTCACGACTTCATATCTCCCGTACTATTAATCGTAGAGAGTAAAATATCTCTGAACCTATTTAATGCAACTAGTGTTGCGTTTAACGAGGAAATAAACCATCACTTTTGCCAATGATTTCATAATTTTAGAGATCTAGTACAAAAAGTGAAAAATTGTACTCTGAATTATTAGATTTTCTCACTTGGCTCCTAAATGAACCCAGTAACCCAAAAATGTTTCTATTTCTGATTTTGTAATATCTATAGGTAAATTTGAAAACTGGTCTGTCTAGTAAAAGAAAGCATATTATTGATATGCATGGGGAATTAGGTAGGGGCCAAGATTGCACCGAGTGACAAATGATTAAAAATCACGATGGACATACTTCGGTTGAAAAAACATCCAAGCACAAAGTTTTCAATGACAACAAGAGGCGGAAAGTTTATTATGAAAAGCGTCATGCCCGGCATTATTAACTACCTTGGATATATCAATGGTATTAATATGGGCTTCCCCATGGAATTCAATGTTCAGTTTTGTTCTGTGACTTACGGAGTCAAGAAGATCTGGTTTGGACCTTTATCTTAGATTAGCTTATACCTTCCATGGTAATTTAACATGTCTATTCTTGTACATTCGTAGCTCTGAGGTCTGGGCTAAGACTAAGTCTGGTTTATTTTTACTATATATATATATATATATATATATATATATATATATATATATATATATATATATATATATATATATATATATATATATATATATATATATATATATATATATATATATATATATATATATATATATATATATATATATATATATATATATATATATATATATATATATATATATATATATATATATATATATATATATATATATATATATATATATATATATATATATATATATATATATATATATATATATATATATATATATATATATATATATATATATATATATATATATATATATATATATATATATATATATATATATATATATATATATATATATATATATATATATATATATATATATATATATATATATATATATATATATATATATATATATATATATAGGCTTTGGAGGGCAATACCCTTGAAAAACTCCTTCTTTTTAGTATTTGTCTAAAGGACTTTCTCGTGATGAAAAACGATTTCATGATAATTGACTCATCGTCAATGCCAATATATTTCAATGTATTTTATTCAGAATATAACAAAATAATTTTGTTTTTTCACAAAAATAACGGTAGGTAAATGTAAAATCACTGTATGAAGTGAAACCAAAGTTCTTGCTGTTTATATTGAGTCATCATTTAAGTGGCGTCATCAGGTTAATATTTCCACTTATTGTTATTTGCTTTGAGTGATAAATATTTTGATTTTAATGCCTCTAAATTAGTATATTTTAGTAACTTCATCTCGATTCTACGGCTTGGAATATTTTTCAATATATCCAATTCGGAAAAGATTTTTATTGTACAAAAAAGGGCTGTTAGAATATTACTGAATTTAGACCTTAGGTTGCAGCTATACAAATCGATCGTGTAGAAGTGCCTTCGATCGTCTACAACCGACCAATAATGAAGCAAATTATGTGGACGTGGTTTAAATTGCTAATTGTAGTTAACCGTCACATAGCATCAATCATACGCGGTTTGAAATTGAAAAATGTTATTTTTTAATCGACTCTCGACAGTTTTCATAACAACCGTGGCCCCTGTATTTAACAATTTCTCATTTGCACATTTCTGAGTTTAACATTTAGAATATCGTAAGAATATATATATATATATATATATATATATATATATATATATGAAAAATGAAACAGCACGTTATTCATAACTGCTGTTTTTATTATTTTTATACTTTGGCTTGAAGTTTGAACGCCAGTGTCAAAACTGGCAAATATTAAACGGCTGGTTGCACTCAGTGCAGTGTGCTAACTCTTTTTAAAACATGCATTTTTAGTCGATAGCACTTAATTGTACGCTATCGTCCTACTACCAAGTTACACAACCATTACGTGGACTATTTAAGAACCCATGCTCTTTAGCAGTACCTGTCATTTTACATATATGAATGTATTTTATTTTTAAAAAAATATTATTTTAAATTCCCAAAAAATTCAAAAAACTAAGTGAAACAAACTGACTTTATTTTATAAATTTCTACAAAAAATTGACACATTTAAAAGTATTGAAAGTGGATATGTTCAAAAAACAATTATTACGTATTACCTATCTGAAATACAGCCATATTCTATCCAAGAGTATAATAATAATAAATCGTAATTAATTATAGTAATTAGTAATATGTAATATAATTCTTGTCTATAGTGTATTGTTCGTATTTATGAATTTATATTTTAAATTTGGATTGTGCAATTATTATGCTTCTTATTATATTTTATTGTCAATTATTAAACACGTCTTCGAAATTATACATTACCTGAAAATTTATTTGTTAGAAGTTTCCATATTTTCGGAATTACATTGTATACATTTTTATGTTTATATAATTTGCAGTAATTAAATATTCTTTCAGCGGAGACAAATATCTTAATGGAGACGTCGAGATAAAACAATTCCAACAATTTATAATATAGCATTCCAATTCTGTATTTCTGCTTCCTTTACATTTTTCACATAGCGTTGGCGTAGTTTCTTATAAGAAAAATTAAATAAAAATATTTGTGACGGCAAATTGTAGAAATAGATTTTATTTTCTTTAATTTGACGAATAATCATAATATTATGTTAATTATACAATCATACTTTGTTTCGTAAGATTTACATTTTTACCTGTAAATTCTTAATATTTATCGCTCAAATAGTCCAGTGCCCAAGAATTTAACATTGACCGAAAATTTGTGAGCATGTCAAGAACTTGACCCCTTATCATATGAAAAAAATGCCATCCCACTTTCTGTGCTGTTTCCAAAAACCACCCTGAGCTGTAATTTTTTTAAAATTCCTGTCTTCCGACCTTTGGCGCGTCCCAGCTCGGTAATTGTACAGAATAAACGAATCCTCTTTTGATAAAAAAGATTTAGTCGACGTAAGAGGGGAGTTCGATAGGGTATTTACATGATATTCGAAATTAGAACGGAAGCTTTCACGGCTCTGGTCAATTACGAAATCATGGTTCTTGGGATTAGACTGCGTCAGATTAGAATTACTGTCCGACGTTTCGCCTTCGATTGCACGAGGCATCTTCCGGGATCTTTACTCCACGAGATTTGAACACTGAATGAGAGTAACTTCTTCTTGCTGTTCCGGAGAGCTCCAAAAGTTTTGGCATCCTTCTTGGTTTCTTCCCCATAATAGAGGCTAGCTAACATAGAACATTAAATATTCAGATCTCATGGAGTAAAGATCCCTGAAAATGCCTCGTGCAATCGAAGGCAAAACGTCGGATAGTAATTCCAATTTGACGCGGTCTCATCCCAAGAACCATGATTTCTTAATAATAATATTCGAAATTAAAATAGAACGCCTATACCTCAAATGCCAGGTAAGGTCGATAACTATTTTCGTACTTACATTTTTCAAACTGATTTTTTCGAAAAAGTCTGTCAAGAAAATTAAAATTCCGCTTCGACTTATACAGGGCAAGGCATTTGAAAGTTTTATTTTTTTGTCATCACTTTTTACGTTCGGCCCTGTAAACGGTTGACCTTGAATTAATAAAGTAATACATCGAAGAACCACCTATATTTCCTCTAGAGATTGCTAAGAGTTTAGTCCGCTTAAATGTCGCCAGCTTTGAGATTTTGTACTGAAGCGGGCGTATCAGTACTTACCTACTGGGACAAATACGATTAGGTAGATCCAAAGCTCTGTCTGTTTGCTACAAAACGCGGAGTTACATTTTTGTCTAAGGTCGAAAAATTAGATACCTAAAATCCTGTTTCGAAAAAAATGTCAAAATTTTTTTTTTTTTTAGAGAAAGTTTCTTTTTTTCAAGGCCGTTCCATATGTGGTTTTGGCTGATATCATGATAAGCAATTCGACAATTTATCTCGACCTGGGTTCAAAAATTCGCAAATATCTGCTCGAATGCTTTAAGGGAGAATAAAATGAGCATGCATAGAAAAGTAAAAATCTGCTTGCATTTTTTAAAGTTCTGGCAAATACTTCATGCCGAATTTTGATTACCAAATAAACGTACTTATAATAAAAAAAAATGACATAATTGCGTTATTCGGTATACGTGAGATCCCCGAAGTAGTTCTATTTTTAATCTTTTGGTTTATATATAATTTACAGGGTTTATTGTTTTGATTGTTTTCACGGTAGGTATTATTTATCTATTTGTGGTTTTACTCTTCATACATTTTTGTTCTTCTTGAATCCCTCAAAAAAATCGTTATTTTCCAAATCTAATTGGTTGCCTTCAAAAAATCAAAAAGGGTAAATACGGTTGGAGTAGTAAACCTTCATTTTTAAAGATACATAAAAAACTAATAAAGAAACTTTGTTTAAAATTAAATTTATAGTCATATACGGTTGAAAATTTGACATTTTCTTAAACTAATTGATTTTTTGAATGACATTCTTTTTCATTTTTACAGTTTTTTTCCGTAGTTAAAACAATATAAACATAGATAAAATGTCAAGTGAAAAAGTTGTTTAGAATAAAAATTTATAGTAAATAAGAAATCATAGCTAGCTATTCAAAATTTGACTTTTTCTGAACTACTTGATTTTATGAACAACCTGTCTACTAAAGTTGTTCAGATCTTCAAGAAATTGAAATTTTGTATAAATCTATAAATAAAACAGTTTTTCCAATTTGCAATGATAAAGACTTTTTTTCGATGCGCAAACTGGTGTCGTTACTCTTTCCTCTACAAATTTGGCAATGCTGAGTCATGGCAAGAGTAAATAATTTTTTTAAAAAACAATACTTTTTTATATATAATTATATTTAATATTATGCACAAAATAAAAAACTAGTATAAAATACTCGTTTTGTAAGACTTTATAATCTCGCTTGACCTTTAGAAAACTTCCCTTCGGTTTCTCCAACGTTTTGAAAACTTTTTTTGCAGTTGTTGTTTTTGCTTGTCTGGTTAAATTTAAAAGGTGGTTGACATGCTTAACTTTTAGAGATATTAAAAAGTGTTGTATAAAATAGTTTCATGGTTTTCTCTGAACCATCAGAATTTGCCAAAAAAAAGACAAATGACAGTTGGAAAGTAAAAAAATTGCCTCCACTTGTGTAAGAAGTTTCTTTAATAATAAGTAAGAGTAATTCTCTCTCTCTTTCACACATCACATCGCCTCTTATGACAGTATTTTTGCCAATTATCTTTGATGCCTATAAAGATAAGTTTATCAAAACTATCATATTTATAATCAGGAGGACGGAAAACAATCCTGCCATCTAATAAACTTTTAAATTTGAATATCAATTCACATTTAGCTGCAAAATTTAATTCAAAACAGGTTTTCCTTATTCTTTTCGATGGATCAATAAAAAAACATAACTTTACTCTGTACCTATTTTATCAGCTTTTGATTTGTTAAAGGCTTTGTAAATTAAATTGGGAAATTAGGATTTTTTAGGACCGTTTAGAAATGCGAAAAAAAAATGAAATGACTTTTTTTTGTCGTAAAGCCACAGATAAATAAGGTTTTCCTATTGTAAAAAGAATCAAGGGATACTCTATAAATAGGTATAATAAAATCTCGCCGATTTTTGGTTTTATGATTTATTGTACTATATTAACATAACAACAGGTCGGAGGTTCCATATTACTTTTGTCTTTAAGCTCTTGGCTAAAAGTTTGTAGAGTTTTTGTTATATTAGCAATTCCTGTACTACTGAATTTTTACTGATAAAATATGTGTATTTGTGCATCAGACTATAAATAAGTCATAAAAAAAACATTACTCAATTATGGTGCTGCATGCACAACCACATTACGGCTCTGCTCCAATTTTAACGATAAATCGCGTAGCTTATTCAAATGCACCCTTAAATTTCATGTTGTAACAACACTTTTGTGGAGAATTTTGCATTTAAGTGGTGCATGACATACTGAAAAATTGTGCTATATAATTATAAAGTGCTTTATATGAAGTAGTAAATGGTTTTGATTCTGTTAAAGTTCGATATAAGTAAAGAGAGCAAAGGTCAAAAACATATACATAAAGTGGAATTTTATGAAAAATGTAAAAGTTTTCTTTAAAGTCATATCGAAATTTTAGGTTATTTTTATTCAAGTGGAACGATTTTTCTTATTTTATAAGATTTATGTTTCAGAAAGACTTCGTTGTAACCAAAATCATGGTTTAGCATCCCGTAAATTAAATATTCCTGAAAAATAAATTTTATATTTGCGAAACGAAATCAGTTATTTTTTGAGGCACCGAAACGACCGAAGAGAAAGCTTATTTGCAGCGCTATTGGTAATTGATTAACAGATAAGTGACATTTAAAAGTTTTTTTTATAAGAAAAATAGGTTCAGATCAGGAATGTTGCCAGAAATTCAGTTCGGAGGGGTGGGTCAAAATCAGAAATTAATTTCTGGGGGGAGGAGGTCCAGACCCCCAGGACCCCTCTCCTTGTCTGGTTCAGGTAGTCCTGGGGCCGACGACCAGTTAATTATGCTTAAGAGAACCCTAGAAGATCAATATTATTGCACAATATTTTGTATTGCGCTATAATATTGACCATTTAAGTATTGATAGTATTGATGGTTTGATCAGTATATTGAAGGTATCAGAATAACTTTAAAATTTAAACAAACATCAATAACAATATTATTGAAGGCGTAGAATATATTGGCCGTTTTAAGATGTCAAGTGTTAAAGAAAACGAAAGGGGATTTATGAAGGAAGTGATTGTAATAGTAGTAGTAGATGGGGGTGACAAGCCCAGCGACTAGGCCTAAAATGCCCTTTTCGCTAACCCCGCGGGATGCACTTTTTTATTTAGACAACATATAATGAAAGGCGCCTTGGCTACACCTGTGTGGTGATCAAGCCTTAACTGCCCGGTGAAGGGCGCGCGGAAAGGAAAGGGGACTAGAATCGTCCTTCTAGGATGGGGGAAGGAATTTAACGTCTGGGGAATCTCAGCCAGACGGGCCCTACAGTTTATCGAAGAATCCGAACCTCGGCCATCCCCTCCACCTGAGAGGGTATGTGATGGCGGGGAATGTGAGTGTACTCCCAAACTACCACGGGAACATCCGGTTTCCCCCGGCCTGGTTGCCGGCGTGAATGGCAGCGTGGAAAGTGAAATTCATTTTACACTCTTCCCGGTTGGGTTTTTAACCACTAATATTGGCTGCAGACTCGAAAATTCGTGCACCCACTTAGGATTCGAACCCAGGCACCCAGACCAACTCCGGTGTAAACCCAAAGCTTTATGCTCTCGACCACCGGCTGGCTGAAGGAAGTGATTAGTATAGTAATTTACCTGAATTATGGCAAAGTGTAACTGGAATGAAAAAAAAATGATGCATATAAAATGCTATTAATTATGTACCGAGAAAAATATCCTGATTGAACTCATTGCGTACAAATTTTCGAAAGCAATTAAAAAAAAATGTGCTGATTCTAAAAAGTCAGGAGCTGCCTCTGATGATTTTCTTTTTCCTTAAAGATCAAGAATCACCACCAGAATCAACAAACTCACACTACATGATACAGAAACATCATGGGTAAGTAATTGTTCACATCAGTTTTATAAAATATGAATCTTAACATATAACGTTGTTTTATACTTATTATATAAATTTATTTTGCCAAGCAACTGCCCCTTCGTTATTAAAATATTCATAAAATTAATTTCTTTTCTCTCTTTCTGATTTCGAGGGATTTCGATTCGGACCTTGTTGTATATTAGGTAGTGGATTTTGATTTTCTTCAAGAACCAGGGATGGTTTTGTCCATTTCTAAATTCTCTATATCATCGGATCATTGAGTGATATAGTGTTTTGTATTTCTTAAAAAGTTGTGGAGATAACACAATTCTGAAAACACCGAAACGGGAGCTTAGAATACCGAATTCATTTTCCAGCACGACTCAGTATATAATTGAATAATTTTATGGTTTTTTTTCTCTCATGGAAAAGGCATCATCTCCTACAAGTACAAATAGAAACAATTGTACGAATTTTGTGTTGGCAAATACCCCCCGCCCCCTTAAAAAATTCCCCATCAGATATTCTTCCATAATACCTCTATACACCATCGTGAACTCATAGTTAGAGTTTGCAATTGCCATTAATACAATACTGAACGTGCTTTTATAATTGAAATACAATGAACTGGTGTCAGCAGGTTTCTTTATTTGAACATGTTTTTCCTCAATCACTCCAATGCAATGAGGGAAATTCCAAGCTTCTTCGAATTCCGATACTACTTTTTTTCACTCATCTGCATTTTTAGCAACTAAAAGAGGAATATAATATAAAAATTATTGCATTTTAAATACGCACATGCAGATATGTGTAAATCTTGTTGATTATGGAAAAATCATACTGTTTCTTCTAGCATTCTGTACGACTCGACTTCAGTTCACTCAAACTACGTCAATATATTATTGAGTATATTAAAGTAGCATGATTAAATCGATGCCAAGTCGCACAGAGTTTTGCTAAAAAGAATAACAGCCTTTTCCCTTTATATAATAAACATAATGTTCTTTGTTTCAGACACAAATATCCGTCAAAACTACAACACATCAACCGCAACGTAAAAAAGTTGAGAAACCGAGAAATTAACACAAACAAGTCGAGTTGGTTTCATTGTTGAGTAATGAGATATTCCTTGCCAGAAGAGCCAAACGAGAATGTCAATCAAACCACGCAGGCATTCTCTATACCCATGATAAACTATAATAATAGTTCAACTTCACTGGAATCTCCCCCTCCGAATAAATGCAGTATTATGACATATTCCAGATCAAAACAACCAAATCAAAATGCATCGAGTGTGTCTGATACTGCCAAATAACAAACACAAAGATAATAATTTGTATATCTGTATTAGTGCATATTTGAATATAGTATTCCGTTCATACTTTTTTATAGTTTAATTTTAAATAAAATATAAATGTCTTACCTGAATGTATTTTTTGAGAACGTATATAATAGCTTTGCGGGTCTGCATAACTATGTTACTTATTGAATGAGGAGATATGACACTGCTAAATTTTATTGATAACCGTTTCTAGTAGTTATAATATGGGAGCGCCTCCTCCTCCTCCTCTTCCTCTCTCTCATGTCCCTCATTCTTAACTTCCTCCCCTTTTATTCTCATTCGCATCATATTTTTAATTTTTTCTCTTTGTTCCCCACATTTGATTTTGCATTCTTAAGTCTTATAAATAGGTGCATCATGATCATTTTAGTATGCCGAGGCACATTTACTAAGCTGTGCTCGAGTTGCGTAAAAAGTTATTTTTGAATTTTTCCACCAATTTTGTATAAAACAAAAAGAAAAAATGTGTCAAGTAATAAGTGAATTATGTGTAATCGCGAAAAATTAACTACAACTATCAGACAGTTAAAAGTTAAATATCTCAATTTCTTTGAAGTGATTTCGAAAGATGAATACACCAAGCTGTTTTATCCACTGAAACGAGATTATTTGGAAGCAATTGACTGTTGTGATGATTATTTAGAAGGAATTATAAGCCTTACTACGTTTTTCAATACATTTGGGAAATCATACTTTGTAGGAGAATTAAGCCACCTAATAGAATTTATAGGAGAAGATTGCCAATTTATACCTGCTATTATTGCAACCCAAAAGAGGTTTCAATTATACGAAGATAAAAAACAGGTATTATCAAAGAAAGTTAATCCTATTCGCAAGAGACGTCCCCCTACATATTTAAAATATTATGTTAAATAAATGAAATGGCTGAGTTGCTGATTGCAGTTAAATTATTAGAGGAGAAATTTAGTAATCTTTCAAAAACCTATTTCTCATATTGTATGGCAAGTGGTCCGGAGTGGATAGACTTTTATTGTAATCAATCTGAGGAATTCGTAAAGGCTGCCCTCTGTTGCAACAAATACATTGAAACATTAAATTTTTTTCAACTTATTCAAGATCTAAAAGATATTGGCTTTGGTTACTATTTAAAAGACTTGAAGCAATTTATTGACGAGGATACTATTCTTCAAGAAATTGAAAAGGAAGAATAAATTTAATAATATTTACAATGGAGCAAATGGTTACTGAAATGTATGAAGAGTTTATTATATCTGCTGCATACTTCCAATATTTATCAATTGTAGGCGAAGAAGACGCAGAAGCACAAGATTTGTCAGCATATGTTAATAATATAGATCGAATGAAACAATGTAAATTAGCCGCTAAATTTTGTAATGATTATTTAAAATATAAAAATGAGTATGAACTTTTAAATGAATTTAGAAAATTAGATTTAAGGTATCATATTAATTGTATTCAATCATGGTTGGTTAATGCAAAATAAAAAGGTAATTAATTTTTTTTTTATATTTTTATTCATTCATAAAACAATTGTCATATAAAAATAACACATTTGTCAAAGCACACATACAAGGTGATTTTGAATGATAGAAGCATTTTGGTTCCATTAGCTTTAGCGCTGGTTGTTCATCTATTTCAATCACATGCTTTTTAGAATATTTCTGTATAAAATCCTTTTTTTCGCTTCCTTTTACAAAAACAAAATCTGCTTTCTTCGTAAGTGTTTCAATTATTTTTGGGAAATGATGTAATGGAGTAAATCCATTATTCCAATGTATACAATGATAATTTTTCGTTAACCATACCGCCTGCTTGTGACAATCAGGTGAAAGAAACTCCATTGGAAAAGGCTTTTTAAAAATGTAATGAGTCATTTCATAACCATCAAAAGCTGCAAGCTCTTTCGGTATAAATTTATTTTTTTCATCTTTGAATCCTTGAATATCTATAACCAATCTCATATTTTCAAAGCAGCAAATTTTTTAATGAGACTTTTTTTACTTGAATAATTTGCAATTTCTTCTTTCAGTTGATTAATTTTAAAAATAAATTTTTCAATTTGTAGTTGTAGTTTTGATGTCATGATTAAAACTAAAAGCTTTTGAAAATTTCTTTAAATTAAATCGAAATATGAAAATAGTGGGGATAAAGTTTATAATTGTTTCACAATTTTAGTAAGAGGGTTGTAGCTAAATAATTTGTCATGTAAAATAAGACAATAAGCAGAAGTATCTTTTTTAATTGCATTGTGTGTCTCAAATTCAATTCTCATTACTACGGATCCCGTTTGAATTGTTTCTTTTTGATGGGAGCAATCAATATGTGTAATAGGACTAATGTTTTTGAATTGTTCAGGATTAAAAATGGGTTCATTTGGAACACCATAATAAGACTGTCTAAAGTTGGCAAACATTTCGTATAAAGCAGAAAATTTGTTTTCTTCGAAATTTAAGTACAAATCGTGATAAGGATATCTTTCAGAATTTAAATATACTCTAATATTTGACAAGGTAATATTGTCAAATTTACTCATATCTTTAACAATTTTCCCTTTTCTGTTTTCTTGAAAGCCAATCACAACATGACGAGGAGCTTCTAGTTTACTAGTTGTTTTTACCGGCCATGTGTGACGGGTTGTTTCGGTTAGAGAAGAATATTCAACAAGTTCCCAACTCCTGAATCCTATCAATATATCTTTATTTGATTCTAATATTTTTGATAGAGCAAGTTGTTGTGGCATATCAACTAGAATGTGAGGAACTTTCCAATAAATTTTATCGAAAGTAACCAATGGAGTGTCAGGAGCAGTAACAAGGTGTGCCGGATCTTCTTTGAAAATAACACCATCTAAATCATCAGTTGATCTAATAAGAACCAATTCCTGTTTCATATTCATAATAATTTTTCTGTAATCTTCAAAAAATCCTAAAAGCATTTTTAGTGGTATGGATACGGAGAATTTTCCATCATTATCAACTAAAATTGTATCACCTTCTTTCCGATGTGGAAACCAACCTGCATTTTCCAGTTTTAAACTTTCGTTGGTATTGTGAGAAAGGTAGCTTTTTAAGGTTGATGCTAATCCAACATTTCTTATTGAATCTATAGTAATTCCGTTTAGTTCATAGCGGATTTCTCTGAACAAAAAGGCTATACCATTGTTAATAAATAGCAATTCTTTCTTATATTTACCTTCTGTATTAGTTAATTTTCCTTCGATATAAAGTAAACTATCTGATGGTAGAGTGTAAGCATCGAGTTCTTGAATTGGGATCCTTATTTCATCATTGTAATCGAATTTTGAAGAAATATATGGTTGATATGTGTGAAGCTCAGAACTGACGATGGAATTGTCTACATAAAGCTTTTCGTTTACGTTTAATATGTTCATTATTTTAAAACAGTGAAACCCAAGGATGTGAGAAATTTACGATTATCTCGTCTTAACTTGTTGGTGTTGGATTTGATACTGAACTGTTGTTTAGGCTTTTTCTTTTTATAAGTTTTTACTTTGTTGATAGTAGTAGGGGCAAGTCTCATCCCAAGGGCTCTATTATATCTAACAACCATTTTATATTTCACTTGTTTGTAAATGTAACCTTACTGTTATAGTTTCTCCTCTAAAACTGATAAGTTCTCCGTCTTGATCAACTATTTTAACTGTTATATTGTTAATTGCTTTGACGCTAACTGGAAAATACAAAATGGGCAAAGGAGATTCAACTATTTTATACCCTGGAGCTACAGTTGGATAAAACTGGTGAATAATATGAACAGGTTTACCATTATTGTAAGAACCGACACAAATATTACAGTCAATACAAATAGCATTCACCTTAGTTATTTTTGCAACATTATCTGATTCTTCCTCTTTCATAGCTTCTAGTATCCTGCTATTAAAACCCAACATTTTTCCTATCGAATCTTCCTTGGTAAAATCAATTATTCTACTACACATTAAAAAAGTTTTTAGAGTATTAACATTTGCTTTTAAAAGAAAAAAAATTTTTTCATTCGGAAATAAATCTTCTATACTTTCTCTTATGTATGTTTCTATATCTGTAATGTCATAAGTTCCGTCGGGAATAACAATTACTTTATTATCTATATAAAATTTTTTATATCCTTCTTTTATATTGGGGATAGTCATAAACGTTTCAAAATCAGCTAAACCCAGGTAATATTGTTTTTCATCCTCTAAATATATGGGCGGATTAAAATCAGCAGACAAAACAGAACTGTTTCCTGATATGGCAATTGTGGTAGACATTGCAGTTTATTTATGAATGAGATATTACAATAAATAATGAGTTTATATATTTTTTTGCAAAAATTTTAGGGATAGTTGACCACAGTTATATGAATTAAATTTTTGTTTATTTTCATAAGTATAAAATACATCCACTTTGCCATTCGAATTAAAATATTTGAGAAGTTCTAAAGGTGGTTTTAAATTTCCATAACTATCAAAATATATTACATTTTTGTTATTTTTAATATAAGCAGTCCAATGAGATCCTTTATTTTGTTTTTTATCCAAATTTACAATACCACATTCTTTCAGATTAATTTTTTTTGGAAGTTCATCGAGCATAAAAACACCTCTAAAGCCAGTTATTTTTAACAGCTTTACATATTTAATAATATCATTGTTCGTAAGTGCTCTTTTTGGAAAACTTATTTTGAGTTTTTTTTTGTCTGATTGCTTTCATTTTGACGGATCCTCCTTTATAAGGTCTAATAAATAGTCCCTTTCCTTTATATGGTCTAATATATAATCCTTTACCTTCTTTAGAAGCATTTTCCATTGCAATATTATGTCTATGTATTTCTTCTAGTTGCTGTTTAGCTGCTTTAGCATCATTTACTGCCTTAGCAATTCCTGCCGCGCCTCCACCTAGTGCACCCAGGGCGCCAAGAATGGGAAACAAAAGAGGTAGAAATCCTCCAATTTTTTTGGGTGTTCGAATGATACGTTTTTTTCTCAATTTAAGTTTACCCCCTTTTGTATTTTTTAATCCCAAACCGAACTTTCTTTTACCCTTCATTATTCCTGCAACACTTAAAGCTGCAATTTTTTCACCAATAGAAGAATCTTTAGCTTTTACCCTATCCCAGGCTTTTTTTTCTAATATTTGGTCAGATATGTGTCTTTTTGATAAATCTTCAGTCTGAGAGTAAGATATATCATGTTCTTTGCAAGCGGAATCCAATGGATTTACACCAACGTCACCTCTAGTTAATCTTTTTTCCAAGTTGGTGCCGGGACCACAATAATTATATCCTGGTATATGAACTTCGAAAGGTAATTTACTAATTAATTTATTTACTAAACCAGAGCCTTTTCTATTACGTCTTTTAATAGTTTTTTTCAACTTATGACGACCCACAGTCATTGAAGTTCTTTTTATACTAAAAACACATTGACATTTTTCTGGTATAAATACTTTTACAGCTAAAAATATTTACTAGTGTGATTAAGAATGAGGATTGAAAAACAAAAATTCTCATTACCAGTAAATAATCATGACGAAAAAATTTTAAGTAAACAGTTGAGAAAACATGGTGACTTATTTTGCGGTGGTTCAAAAAGAGGGCTTATAGTTGGTTGCAGTGGTAGCGGTAAAACCAACGTTATGCTTACACTGCTCGAGCATCCTAATGGAATTAGGTTTGAAAATGTCTATGTTTATTCAAAGTCATTAGATCAACCAAAATATGAATATTTAAGGAAGTTGTTAAAGCCTATGAAAGAAATTGGATACTTTGAATATGATAGCGATGAGAACATTATTTCACCTCATGAGATAAAGCCAAATTCCGTTATCATTTTTGATGATATTCCTTGTCATAATCAATCTATTATTAGGGACTATTTCACGCATGGAAGGCATAGAAACACCGATTGTTTTTTTATTTTTCAAGGATATTCCTCAATCCTTAAACGTCTAATTCGAGAAAATGCAAACTTATTAATTTTATTTAAACAGGACTGTTTGAGTTTAAAACATATATATAATGACCACTGTATATTGGATATGACATTTGATCAGTTTAAAAATATTTGTGCTAACTGTTGGATGGATCCATATGGCTTTCTTGTAATTGACAAAGATTGTGAAGTAAATCACGGCAGATATAGGAGTAAATTCGATTCCTTTATATATTTATAAAAGTAAAAAATTTGCAGTTTTATTTCATTTAAAACTTGTACAGCATGGATAAACGTTTAGCTCGAGAATTAATAAAATCGAGACAAGCCGTGAAGCAGAAATATCAAAGCTTGAAATTAGCTACTTCTACTGCTCAGTCCGAATTAGAACAAACTTATAGACCAATAACACAACCACTTAAACAGCTAATTTCAAGTATTGGTAAATCCGAACCATTCGATTTAAAAGAAGAAAGAGTTTCAAAGTATGAAGAATTCAAAACACCTACAAAGCTTTATAAAACATCAACTCCGACGAAAAATATTCAGAAAACAGGAAAAACTCCGTTACTCCCTACAGAACTACCAACATTTTTAAATGACAGTAGTATCACTTCTTCCTCTCCTGTAGTACAACCATTGTCATCAACTGTTATAGCAGAAACTTCAGATCCTTCTAGTGACACAACAACAAATTTAAACTTGTCAGACATATTGGAACAAACTAGAAAAACAATTCAAACCTATGTTGGTACACCATCATATAAAGATTACTTAGCAGATTTTCATGAATTACCCAGATCATATATTGATGAGGGTGTGAAAGATACACAACATAAATTTGACCATTATTACGGAATAGTTCATGACCTCGAAACGGATAAGTTTTCTTTTGGTTTAACACAGATACCGGTAGAAATTATTGGAAAGGACATTAAAGTGGGAGGAATAACGTACACAGGCACGCCAGGTTTATACGAATTGCTTTTCAAAAAAGAACCGATAGGTTATAAGAAGGAAGATTTAGATAATTACATGAACATTCTAGCTAAAACAAATGTATATCGTAGGAATTTTGATTCAAATGAACAAGTTCAAGGAAATACATCACACAAATATGTTACAATAATAGGACCATATTTACAAAGAAAGGGGATTACAAAGACAAAAACCTTGCCAAGATTAGTTACAGCATTTAACAAACCACAACCTCCGTTTAGAACAACTAGAGCCAAATCTACAGGAAAGGGATTAATTTTGAAAACAAACAGATCAAATACAGACTATGTATACTGGAATAATGTAAACGAAATTGTTGATAGGCTACGTTTATTAATTTCATCAAGTGATGCGGGAAATAATGCTCATAGTAACGAGATTATCTCTATTATTGAAGAATTAAGAGAAGATAAAGTAATACTATAAATAACAGCTATCAAATATAATCATATTTATTGTTTAATGAAAGCTCAACATGACAGTTGATAAATTTGGACGCCATATTTCAAAACAAAATCAAGAGAGAATAAGTGACATTAATAATTTAAAAAGGAGATTAGGTGAAAATGAAACAAATAATGAAATCTTTGCTAAAAAGCTTAAGGTTTTTGATGAAAATTTTTTAAAGTATGAAAACCAGATTAAAGTATGTTATACCTCAATTGAAAACGTTAATAAACAGTTGCTAACGCTAAATCAAATAAGTAAAGATTTGCAATTTTTAAATGAACATGTTAAAAAGGAAGACAAAAAATTAAGTGATGATATCAACAAAATTAATAAAATAATGGAAACAAATATAAGAGAAGTAATAATTGAAAAACACAAGGAAAAAATTAAACAATTAAGAACTTATAAAAAGGTTAGATGATGAAAAAAAAGAAATCAAAATAGCATTCTTAACAGTAGAACAATTGACCAACTCACTTTGGAAGAAAATCAACAATATATTTCCTTGGAAAATATAATGTCCAGTGTAATTAAGAAATTAGAACAAGAATTAAATAAAACAGAGGAGGAATTAAAAAATAGTGATAGTAGATCAACTACTTTCTTAACTGGAGAGATAAAAAAATCCTTTAATGCGTTAGAAAAGGAGATTACTAAAATTAGTAAAATTTTAAATGAAAAAAGTTATACAATACAAATTGATAAATTGAATGAATGGGAAAAAACATATAAAAGTTATATTTCGAATTATTACAAAACATAGAAAGTGAACTTCCTTAAAATTGAATAAACAAGTTTGTTGTCATGACAACCGTTAAACAGCAAGTCGTTAATGAATTACATAAACCTGCTAGAAAAAACTACAAACGCAGAAGGGTGGTAGTGAAAGGGTTAAATGATCTTTTTCAAGCTGATTTGGTTGAAATGTTACCCTATGCCAAATTTAATAAGGGATTTAAATATATCTTGATTACCATAAATGTATTTTCTAAGTATGTTTGGGCCGAACCGTTAAAATCTAAATCTGGAAAAGACGTAACAGCGGCAATGAAAAAAATATTAATCAGTGCAAAAACTCCACCAAAAAACTTGCAAACGGATAGAGGAAGAGAGTTTTTCAATGTAAATTTTCAAAATTTGATGCAACAATTTCGAATTAACCATTATAGCACGTTTTCCAATTTGAAAGCGAGTATAGTAGAAAGAGTGAACAGGACTTTAAAGAATAATATGTGGAAAATATTTAGCATTCAAGGAAATTACAAATGGTTTAATATATTAGCGGATATTGTAAAAGATTATAACAATACAAAACATTCTTCAATAGGAATGAAGCCAAAACAAGTAAATAAAACAAATGAAAATAGAATCTTGAAATCTGCATTTACTCATGCTAAAACGTTAGATATAAAATCTCCAAAGTTTAAAGTGGGTGATCACGTACGAATAAGCAAGCATCGAGAGGCATTTTCAAAAGGTTACACACCAAATTGGTCAAATGAGATATTCCACATTAAAGAAGTTAAGATGACAAACCCTTGGACATATTTAATTCAAGACGAAGATAATCAGGACATTCTGGGTGGTTTTTATGAGCAAGAATTACTAAAAGTAAAGCATACCGATGTGTATCTTATTGAGAAGATTTTGAGAAGGAAAGGAAACAAAGTTTATGTGAAATGGTTAGGACTTGATAAAAAATATAATACATGGATTGATAAAAAAAATATTGTTTAATTAAATTGAAATTAAATTTTAGTTAAATTTGTTTTATTTCTGTTCCTCACTTTATGCTTTAGCTGATACAAATTACAAAGTCTTAATGTGCTAATTAATTTCAAATAAAATTCACATTTACTAAACTAAAATTTTATTAAGTAAAACATCAAATACAATTTTTATTAAAACGTGTCAAATATATTTTATTTCTATGTTCCTCAGATAATATCGAATCTAGAATAAGTTTACAATCATTTATTCTTTTTTCAAAACGGAGTCTATCTAAGTACCACATCTGAAAGTTACTCCTACGGGCTTGTCTGTAAGCAAAGCTCCACTTCACTAACACATGCACCTTATTGTTCTCTTCCAGAAAAGATATTGTTTTCTTCGTAATATTTTCTTTTTGATCCATTTTCATTGTTTTCTTCGTAATATTTTCGTTTTGTTCCATTTTGCTTCAATTTGTTTTCCATTTGTTCAGGATATAAAGCAAGTAATTCCATCATAGTTGAAACATTTTCACTGTTAGGATTTTCTGTTGGACTTATTATATTATAAACATGCGTACACAAGTCGCCACAATCAGATGAAATATTATTTTGAAATATTTTGAAATATGTATTGAATTCTTGCCTTTTAAGTATAGATAATCTATAATCAATAATTTCCTTTAATCGCCACAAATTGTCCAAAGACTCTTGTCCTAAGTATATGAAGTGTGGGCCTTTTGTAATTTGTAGAACAGGGGTATCATTTATTTTCTGAACCTGCAGATGAATGTTGTTTATATTCACACTGGTTTGATCAACTTGAGGAAAGTAGAAATTGTTTACAATAATTCCTTGATGAACACAAATGTCTTTCCAATTTTCTTCGGTTAGTGCGATTGAAAATCCAGTTTTTCCACCAATTACAATTTTTGGAGAAAAATCATTTAAACTAATGCCAACAAGAACAAATTTTGACAAAGAATTATTTAAAAAATAAATTTTTGAATTAAGAAGCGTTTCCAAAGGTTTATGAACCACGGCGTTGTTCATAATGACTAAACGAGACTGAAACATATTGTGTTATTCTTGTACTTAAATATTCTCATCCCCACTTTCTTTAAAGTTTCGTTTAAAATGGATTAATGAAAAAATAGATTTCCAGTTTGAAATTTATAATAAAGATAAATAATTAAAATGGTAATGTATAAAAATAATGCAAAGTTTAATGTAACACTAATGATGGAAAAGTAATAATTTTTGAATCCGTCATAATAATTGGTACAGTTGGGGGTTAAAATTTGTAACTGATTATTTTTAAACTCTAACCTTTCTATCCAATTTGTATCAAAAATAGATCGATTTGGATAATGATACAAAATTTTAAAAAATTTACTTGCATTTTCATTTCCATTTATTCGTTCCATCCAACTAATTGTACTATTGTTAATTAATCCAATTTTCATAAATTTACAATATTTACTTAGAGTGACGTCTGTTTTATTAGAAAAACATATTTCACACTGTGTTACGCCAGGGGGATGATGAACATAAAAAACATTTTGGAAAATAAAATAAAGAAGAATAAATTGAGATCTACTGATAGTCATTAAAACAAATTAATAATAATATTCCAAATTTATTAACATTAAGCAGATACTTTCACCACGAAAGCAAAAGCAGCAAAATAACAATAAAATACTTAATTTAAATATATGTAAAAGTTCATAAATAAGGATATTAATAATACTATATAAAATGTGTAGCTTGAAGACTTATTTTGAATGGTTACAATTATTCGATTCCTATTTTTCCATAAACAGTTATTTAAATCACAATTCCTAGCAAATTTCTTATGCTCCACAATAGGATCATCATAACTTAACCAATCAAAAATTTCAATACCACAATAAAAACATTTACAAATATCATTGATTGAAGTATAGTAAAAGCCAGCTCCAGCTAACACTTCTGGTCTCAATTTTCCTTTCCATTTTTTAAAAGTGGAAAGTCGTTTTTCATATGTTTTAAAATAACTGTTATCAATTTCTTTGTCAAAAGTTTCTAAGCACATTTTGTGAAAGACTTATGAAGACTAACTTTGGTTTCAAAAACAACAAATTTAAATACCTTATAATATCTACATAAATATATCTAAATCTTCATGTTCTGCATTCCATTGATACAAAGCAATATCTTGGTGTCCCCAAGCTAATGTATTAAAACTATAGGGAATTTTATACCGCTTATCATCTTCGGAACTCAAAGCCAATTTATTAATTAACTCTGTAAAAATTGTATGTTGTCTAGATCGAAAAACATACATTGAACAAAAGGTTTTAGAATGATTTTCAACAACATCTTTATAATGAATAAAATCCAACTGCTTTTTAATTGCACTTTTTTTAACACCTTTTGCTTTTTTTGTTAAACTGTTTTCCGTTTTAATACAATATGCTTTTGCTCCAGTACCAAAGAAAGTAGTAATGGGTTCACCAGCATATTCATCTTTGAATTTTCCTATAACTGACTTTGTAATAGGCATTTCATGAATATTATTAAATTCATAATTAGATGTGTCAAATTTGTGAATATTTTTTATCATGTCAGAATAAATATTTGGAGTTGTGACTTCTAAAATGAACGAATCGGTATCGGTGTATAAAAGTGAAATATTTTCCTGATAAAGAGGTTTTAAAAAATTATAAAAGAAATCATACATGACAGTTTTAGATATATCTAATATTGAGAAGCCTACATATATTGGTTTATTGTAAGTAACTTGAATCTTTTGCATTTGAATAGCTACCAAGTTTTCAGAAAATATTGTTAAGTCCTTGAAATATGGTTTTGCAATTAAATTCTCAGCACCATCTTTTCTTCTATTTTTTTCCCACTCTGTAACAAGTCTTACGTCAATTCTCCTATCAACATTTTCCATAGTCTTGCCATAAATACTATTATTTGCCAACTTGTAAGTATTACGATCAAATTCATTCTTTGAATCATTTCTTAATCTTGAATTCAAGTCTATATATTTTTTCAACCAATCAGATTGAGAAAACTGTAAAACTCTATGAACTTTAGTTAACTTGAGTCCATGTTCCAAACATTGTTTTAATAATTGATAGTGAATAACATATTTTGATTTATCATTTAAATTGGGTATTAATTTTATGCATTTAGAATTTGGCGGTTTAAAGTTTTCTGGACAAAACGGAAAATCGTTATGATAGGAATGTAGACTTGTAGGATATTCTAAATCAACTTCTAAAACATATCCCTTATTAGATTTTTTAGAAATATTCATAATATTTAAATCATTGATTTCTTTATCTGTTAACCAAACAAAATCTCCCGTTGGAATGTGCTGTGACATTGCATAACCATACAAATTTGTTGCATCATAATAAATTATGTATTTAGTTGGCTTTAAAGGATCAAAATTTAAAAGAAATGGATTATTAGCTTCAGATTTTCTACAAATGCAAGAGCTCACACCACCGCGAACGCTTTTTTTGAAAAAGTGTATCATATCTGGATCAGTTAACAATTCTAACTCTATTCCAGTATAACGCAAACACGCCTCCCAAGATAAACCTGGAAAAGTGTAAAAATGAGCTGGATCGAGCTTATATGTGGATAAACAAGTGCTTCTAAAATTTTCAAAAATATCTGCCAAAAGTAAAGTATCAGAGAGTAAGTAAACGTCGGAGTATTGACCAAGAGATTCACATTTAAACAATTGCCAAACCTTTACAGCTCTTTGGTATTCTGCATCACTGATGTGCTCATCCGTTAAAGTATTATAAAATTGGTCTTTTTGAGGTAAAGTTGTTTCTTCTAATTTTAAATAATCATCAATATAATTGTAAGGAAATACACCTTTTTGCCGAATAAGTTTAAATCTTTCTTCATCATTGAAAATTTTTTTTATTTCCTTACATTGTTCATCTTTTAAGCTTTCAGAGAGTTTTGATAAAGAATGGGATAGAAATTGAAAAGAATCAATAAACCTTAATGATATATTTTTTTTCTTAGCCTTTTGTGTCTTTTTTATCAAAATAGTTATCCACATGAATAAGCTTTTCAAATGAAATATATTTTTCCTTGTTTTGTGCGATAACTGTTAGTTGTTCTTTGTTTAAGCATAATTTTTTAAGAAATAGATGAGAATCATAATTACGCAAATTATGCAATATAACTGGAATAAAGTTAGGTATTCTGTAATTTATGTTGCAGAGTGAATGAGCTGGACCTCTATAAAGACCGGTTATATGACAATGATCTGCAACCCTGTCATTTAAAAGAGGTTTATTACAAATATGACAAACTGTTTCATAGTTATGATAAATTTTGTCCAGTTCGTTCAAAGGAATCATCTTTTTAGGAGTCTTTAAATATTTATTGTATATGTTATACACATCTCTTTCTAAAGAATTTATAAATAATGTATCACAATTTTGACCTCTATATTTTTCAAATTTAGAATAATTATCGTCGAATGAACATTTAATGTAATAGGCAAATGAATGTGGAATATGTTCATATTGTTTTAAGGTGTATGAAGTATTAGGATTTTTATCAACATTGTCATTATTTAAAGGCTTTAAAATGCATTCAAAATCTGCATACACCACGAAAGGAACTTTCATTTGTTTATGATAATTTACAAATTTCAAAATATTATCATATGAATAGTTTCCAAACTTATCTTTTATTAATTCTTTAGAAGGTAGGTTAATTCGTAAATGATCACAATCATAGCTATTGTGTTGTAATAAATTTTCTTCTGTAGGGAAATATTGTAAACAACCATCGCAAATATATTTTTTTCCGTGATGTTTAGAAATTTGTGCAGAAACTAGTTTTGATAAATCTTTAATATAGCAATAATGAAAAGTTTTTTCATCATCATCACTTATTAACAATAAATTGACATGTTGATTTTTTTTATTCGATGAATAATAAAGTGGACCAATTACTTCATACCCCTTTTTAGGATTTATAATTTCTAATCCATATACATTAATAGAAATGTTATTTTTTTCTTCAAAAATCTTAATGTTCTTTAGCAACATTGGAAATTCTATACCTGACATATCCAAAACAGAAGAGTAGTGTGGGTAGGATGAAGTTTCAAAATCTAATCCGCTTGGTTGGTGAAGAGCAGACACAACTGCCCAGGCGAAGCAAAAGTTGTCATCATTCCTAATGTTGATCACAGCTTGACGTCTCTTGATCTCTTGAGGAAGTTCGATAAAAGATGAGGCTCTCAGCGGATTGTGCTTGTTAACATTAATTTCCAAATGAAGTAAATTCATCAAAGCCCATCCTGCAACGTAAAAATTAAAAAATTACTTTTTTTGTTGCTGTTGTAAAATCGAAAATAAATTCTTTACCTGAATCTCTTTCTGCAAATTCGTCAGCTTTCTGGTCAATAATGGTGCAGATTTGCTCTAACAGTTCTTTTTTCTGATATCCCTGGCAAATGACTTGGAACGGCGCATTAAAAGATTTGACATCATAGCTGTCGCTGCTGGGGTTAAAATAGAAACCGAACAGTTCCATATTTAGCTTGATACATTTATGTTTCTGCAGTTCTTGATCTATTAGATGTGCAATTTTGTATTCCAAATGTTGAAAATACTCTTTCACATTTATGAAGTTTTGGTGTGAGGAAATCCTATAAGATATTATTCGTTCCCTGAATGCTGACTTGATAATTTCAACACCTTCCTCCAAGCCTATTTTGGAATTGTTCTTGTGCACACTAGATCGAAGATGTCCACCCCATAGACTTTGGTTTATATTTTTCTTGCATTCTTTACAATATTTTACAATATTTGTAGAATCTATAAATTAAGAAAAAAATATTTTACAAAATATAACATGAAAAATAAAATGTTCTTACCTTTAACAAGCTTTGGTTTTTTCAACCAACTGTTGAGTTTTGTGGAATTTCCGTTAACATGTTTTTTATTATGTCGCAATAAATTATCCTTTCTAGTGAAGACTTTATTACATGTTACACACTTATGCATTTCTGAAGTTTTCTGGATAATAATAATAATAAAATTAATATTGTGCATTTCTATTTAGTTATAGTCAAATTTTGAAAAAAGCAATTGCATTTTTGAAGTTCTTTGTATAATAATAAAATTAATATTGTGCATTTTTATTTAGTTATAGTCAAATTTTGAAAAAAGCAATAGAAATTAATTGACTTTATGAATCCATTTCTTCAAATGAGTCAACTAATTTGTCAAAGGCCTGTTTAACATAATTCACCGTACTTTCGTCTCCCTTTTTAATTGTGATCAAATTAGTTAAATTTTGAATAGCGAAACCCAGACACTTAAGGTTTGCTATTTGTTTTTTATTTTTTTTATTAATTTTAAAATTTTTTTTAATGATAAATGATGGTTTCGAAATTGAATTTTGTTCAACTGGTGAATTATTAGGAGAAATATCCGAAGTTAAATTTGCATCAATTTGTTTTTCTTGCGGATCAGAATTTACAATAGCAAATGGTGAATTAATAGAAGATATAGCCGAACTTAAATTTTGATCAATTTGTTTTTCTTGCGAATCAGAATTTACAATATCATATGGTGAATTAGTAGGACAAATAGCCAAACTTAAATTTTGATCAATTTGTTCTTCTTCCGAATCAGAATTTTCACTAAACAAAAAGGGAGAGCAAATTGGTCTCGGAGAATTAATTGGCGATTTTAATGTTAAATAATTTGTATTAGATTTTTGAAAACAAACAATATCCTCATCGCTAGAATTTTGAGTTTCGTCAATGTCATTCAGTTCTTCAAGAGTTTGTTTAGTTTTTGTTGTAATTAAGTCCGATTTGTTGTCAATAATGTCATTAAGATCGTCAAGAGTTTCTTGTTGACTAGCTGTAAATAAATATTTTTCGTTGTTCTGTTTGTTGGCATTATTTTGAACTTGGCTATTATAAATAATTTCATTCAAGTCCTGAATAGTTTGTTGTTGACTAGTTGTAAATACGTCTGTTTCATTGTTTTGTTGGTTTGCAAAATTCTGCATTTGAGTACATGTGTATAAGTCAAAGTCATTGTCAATAATTTTGCTACTCGATGCCAAAAAATTGTCCATTATGAAAAAAAAATCGTAATAACAAATAAAATGCCACAAATGTACATAAAAATGTCACCAATATATATAAGAATTAAATCTTGCCAAATAAAAATGTTAGAAATAAAAATAAAAATTGAAAAATTACCAAATAAACACAATGTAAACACCAGAAAACTCGCGAGCTCTGCACAGTGTGAATGCAGAAATCAATTGCATTCGTCTCTTCGCTGAGGCGATTTTATATGCAAAAGTTAATCACATGTGTCCTACTTAAAGTTGAACGACAATCTCTAAAAACCACTTTCCCAAGCCGATCAACTACCTTACCCCCCTCCCCCCCTTCCCCCCTTCCCCCCCCCCCCCCCCCCCCCCCCCCCCCCCCCCCCCCCCCCCCCCGAGGCTAACAGGGAAAACCGCACCGTCAAAAAAAAAAAAAAAAAAAAAAAAAAAAAAAACTTATGTATTGCAGGTAGTAAAAGTGGTGGTTGATGGGATATATACTTAAGAACATCCACTCGACGATCATACAGTAACATTCGCTGTAATATCAGTTGTCGCTATTATTTTAACGTATAACCAAATTTTTTATCAAATAAATCGATCTAAATCCAAAGTTCCTAACAATGGCAGAAAATATGAATGGAAACGCTGTCCAAATTGAAGAAAATAATATGGAGATCGCCGCTCAAATTGAAGAAAGAGAAGAGATTTTTAATAACTTGGAAGGCGATTCCATCACTTATAAACATTCATTTTTGGACAAGTCATCTAGGCTTGTTAGAAGATCATTCTTATGTAACATCGATATTAATTATATTGAAGAGGAGGAAGAGGAAGAGATGGAGGAAGATGATCAGGAAATTGACGAAGGAGTGGATATGGATGGACAATTACTAAATTTAGGAACCGAGGGTGACGTAAAAGTAAGCAAGTTTAGGGCTAGTGAATTATTTAATAATTTTGAAGAAAAAGATGTATGTGTTATACAAAGCTACTCTAAAATTGAAAGTCGAAGACTAGGAACATTTGCTATTTGCCTTCCTTGTAGTGCAATTCACATGAGATATTTACGGAGAGGGGAATCCGATCACGTGAGCTGCCACTACAAAAGAGCCTATGTTGTTAGTGCTTCTGATTTACATTGTGCTATTTGTAGGATACATCTTTTTATACTAATTCCTGAACATGCTTGCTTTTACTGCAACAAAAATGAAAAAAAAGAAATAGAAAATTATATTGTTAAATATTAATATTAAACATAGTTTGTAAATGTGATGGGTAGATTAGTTTAACAATATTAATTTTAAATATAGGTTAGGTTAGGTTAGGTTAGGTTTAATATTAAACATAGTTTGTAAATGTGATGGGTAGATTAGTTTAACAATATTAATTTTAAATATAGGTTATAAACGTAATGGATAGATAATGTCAAAAATATTAATTTTAAACTTAAATTGTAAAGATAATAAGAATACGTCAAGAATATTAATTTAAAAATGTCAAATGTTACTATAAGCGGTTATATATTTTCAGTGCTATATGCAAAATACTTCTTTTTATTCTAACATCTGACACTGTATTTGTAAATGAAATAGTTAATCATATGTAAAAAAAGTGTCGATTATGTCTACTGCCACTAGAAGCACTCATATATTAGCATAACATTTTGTTAACGCTTGTTTCTGTATTCAATTGAGTTTTCTCTTACTTGATGCAAATTATATTAATATTATTAGTATAATTAAAAAGTAGTAGATTAGGCTATGCCGGTCCGACAATCAAAACCGTCATTTTTACATGTAAATTCCCATAAGAAAATTTAAGATTCGATCTGCAAAAGTGGTGCCATTTTAGGGCGTGGCACTTTTTGTGTCAACCCATAACAATTGTTTTGTTATGTAATGTGAAAATTAGTATGTATTAAAAAACTTGTTAGATCATTGTTGTCGTTTCAATATAGGAAAAGGAAAAAATGTGTGTCAATTATTATATATATATTTACATTTACTTTTTTTACAAAATTATTTGTTACCAGAGTTTTCACAAACACAAATTATAAAAAAAATATTATCCTCTTTTTAAAATTACAACAAAATGATGTCTAATTACATCTTTGAAGATTTGTACCAAATAGTAATATCTAGTGCGACATACAGGACAATTGTTTACCATTATAGAACAACAATTTTCATCATTCCATCTTAAAATACATTTTAAACAAAAAATGTGGGAACATGTATTTGGTCTACATGAATCATAATATTCGATTATTTCAAAACAAATAGCACAAAACACTTTTTTCTCTTCACTCTCAGTTTTGTTCAAATTTTTTAAAACAATCCCATTATTTTCTTCTCGAACTAATGGTATATTTTCTTCTTGAACTCCTGGTATAATTTCTTCGAGGCTCTGAAGCGGAATGGATCGATTTCTTTCTCCAACTGATTCACTCATTTTATTTTAATATTATTATTAATAGATTTATTCAACAGATTTTTTTCTTTTAACAGTCACTCGTACCTTAACATACTAAAATGATCTTGATGCACCTATTTATAAGACTTAAGAATGCAAAATCAAATGTGGGAGAACAAAGAGAAAAAATTAAAAATATGATGCGAATGAGAATAAAAGGGGAGGAAGTTAAGAATGAGGGACATGAGAGAGAGGAAGAGGAGGAGGAGGAGGCGCTCCCATATTATAACTACTGTTTCTTTGGTGAAATAGCCTCTCTCATATTCGTATCCCTTTTTATTATAATGGGAGTAACTAATTTTAGTAGCATATCAACGGTGGGACAGTCCACTCTCCAAAAATTATGAAAGTTATAAGGTAGAGTAGGTCTAGTAGATTTTCGTGGCTATATTTATAACTTTCGACATACCAGCGTTTCGACCATCGACGTTTTCTTTTTTCTATACTTTCTGTACATAATGATAAGGCAGCTATCAAAAACGCTTTATCGGTACTCTTCAATAAACTAAACATTTTATATCCAACTTTGTAGAGAATCGATACGAAAATAAATATTGATACAATCTTATTAATTTAAAAATGGATTGTTTGGATGCCAGCCATTATTACACAATAATATTGCACAATATTAGTAATCGTCTATGGGCTCCTTTAGTTCAGTCGGTGCTACTGAGGGGGGAAAGTTGCAAGAAATGGAATTTTTCTGAATATCAGACTCGCAAGGATGATTTAGACTTTTCAAACAATTGCAATACCTTTTAGAATTATTCCAATATCCTCTTAAGTATAGACTAGAGTTGTTTATATTTATATATTATATTGCTCTGTTATTTTTTTTTATTATAAATATAATAGTTAAATCAAATTTTATAATATAATGTCAGTAAAACAATATAATATTAATTTTCATTTTAACTTGGTCAAATTGACCGAAAGCCGAAAAACTATAAATCAAATCTTATATTCGATTTAAAGAACTTATTTTACGTACGTACGACGTAAGTTCGACTCTGCTAATTGAAAATCGGATGCGAATTTAATAATACATGTTTTGTCTCGCAAGGAAAGTCAGGTACCTAGAGTTTTTAATGCTATAAAATAGTTCGTAAAAATGGATATAAAGGAAGATTTATATATACCACGAAATGTGTGTTGTATGTTCCAAAAATGTATTTATGTGACCTATAAAAACGAGCACATATAATGAAATGAGGTATTTAAAGTATTTTGTGCATCAGAATTTGAACATTTTGGATTTGCAATCAAATTATTGACCAATTACTTATTACAATTACAATTACCTATTCATTGAACTTATGGAACTAGTGGTGCCGTTAGCTGAGACTTTATATCTATTATCTAATTTATATTTTTCCGGTTCTAATGATACAAAAAAAAAACATGCCAAATGTAAAACCTCGCTTGACAAAAACTCGGATATAAAGAGTTATTGATACGTGTAAAATGCATGTGCGCCAATATATAAAGGCTAGGGGCACCCGTCTAAATTTTCAACAGGTGCACTAATTGCTAAATTTATATACTGAAGCAAAGGCCAATTCTACTCCAAATAGACAAAATATATAATAAAAGACCCGCTAACCCACGGACCTCAACCCATATCACGGCCAGAGTTGTCAGTCCGCGGTGACCTTCGACCTATAATTAGCAATTTTTTCTCTTTAAAACATAATTTTGTACAGTAACAGTAGCCCCAATATAAACAACTGGTAATTACACTGCTCTCCATTTTGAAATTTTTTGTTGTTCTCTGATATTTTTTTGAGTTTATTTTTTGTCTACTGTAATATGCTGAATTCAAATATGTGCTCGGTTTTTACATATCACTCATAAGTTTTTAGAGAAGAAAAGAAGAATATAAAATATGAGAAACCCAAACCATAAGCAATCTAGTGAATTTTCCAAATAAAAAACCCTTTTTTATAAAATATACTTCATTTTGTATCGAAGAAAGTACAATGTAATCAAATAAACTATTTTGTTGTTTTTTTTTTGCTTATATTTGCCGGGATCAGTTTCACGTTTGAGGGTCCAACAGTAGTCTGCTAACATGTTTGAGCAATTTGCTGGTGAAATTTTTCGCCGTGTTCGTCTGAAACTGCACCTAATTGTCAGGGAAAAATTCCAAATGTGAGTAAAGAAAATCCAGCTTAAGTAACATGTTGCAAGCTAACGTCTTGTAAAATTGGCTATGTTCTGTAACTAGATTTTTGTAGTTCTAGGATTTCGTGTTATCTAAGAAGTTGTTAGATACTTTGTTGAAGGCAGTTATTTTCTTTTCTCGAAAATGTATAGTTGGCGACAGATAAATCCGTACTGGCTGAATTGCTTCATTGTAAATTGTACTTCGTCTTCCTTTATTTACCTGAATTACCTTTTGCATTTGACAGTTACAATAGCACATGATGACATGATTTAATTAATCATTGACGTTTATTGATTTTTGATGTCACTCTTGCTTTGTCTAAGGTAAAATAATAGCACAAAATATGTCACGTTTAAGTATTGCTACAAAAATAATTACACTAATAGAATAAGGCTGGTGTCTAATTATTTTGGTATAGCTAAGATCACTGTTCCGGGAATCATATGAATCGACTGGACTTACATATAAAGGGGCTTACAGACTTGCAACAAACAACGAACCGAACGGCACGCGCCGTGCCGTCGCAAACATCATAGCGTTTATGAACGAGGTTCGCAATGACGTTCGCTGCGCAGTTCGAGGTGAGAGTTGGTTGGAAGTCTATACGCATCTTTAGATGTACGTTTAAATACCTATTATGCAACAATGATACATCTATATCAATAAAGGTTTTATAATTTTTACACATGCACTGCTAACTTATATGGTGCAACCCGTATATTCGTTCTACGCAGACTACGTTCGTTGGAGGTCAGCACATTAACTATGTTATCAGGGAAACGAGGAATACAAACAATAACACTCCACATTGCCATTATTCTGGCATTTTTGAATATGGGTATTCAATTTTTTTGTTAATTTAAGTAGGGTAAAACCCACAATGATTGGCACTTTAGGAATAATTTTAAGATTCATGTAGCTTAACCAGAGATTGTATTAAGTAATCATTGGAAAATGTTATTTCGAAAAATGTCATAATGTGTATTTTTCCAATACGAACAAAAATATTGTTCGAAATTCATAAGGCAAAGACAAAATCAATTAAAAAAGAGCAAAAGTATATTTTTCCAATGATTGGCACTCAAGTAACCCATCATTGGCACACACTGTTCCTTTTATAGGCACTAGTAAAGTTCTTGCTTTTTTCTCAAAATAATTACTTAGTACATAGGTTCCTACCAACTTATTGAAAATCATTTGTGATTAACAACATCCTCTGAATAAAATATTAGCATCCTCGAGCTATTCCTGAGATATAAAAAGGGGCTGTTTACTGCTACTAAAGTAAACGTAATAGGGTTTGACTGAAACGTCATTTTATTATTATTTTTTTAATTCGTAGAAAACGTAGGCAATAAAAGATTTTTATATAAAATGGTTATCGCTGCTACAGTCGTTTGACTTTTTTACCTATCGTCAATGTAAGTGTCAAAATAATATTGTCATTCAAATGCGGCGATATAATCAACAGGCTCAATTATTAATTTTAAATGTGTGGCATTTTTTGAGTTGGAAAAGCACCAGTTTAGAGAATGTATGCCAATTAACTACAATAATGAGGGCGTCGGAGGCTTCAAAAGTAAGTCAAGCTACATTATCTCGCATTAAAAAAATGGAGTTCAATCAGACGAAATATATTCAAGCAACATATCAGAAACCGTAACGAAATACAGAACCAAAATTTCTGATTTTTATAAAGAATAAACATTTATATGATGTATATTAAAAAGGAATACGTTACAATGGTCAGTTTACACAAGAAGTTCAATGAAGATCTCAATCTCTTAATTATTCCATTTCTTCTCTGCGAAATTAGTGCCGTTGTATAGGATTCAGATGGAAGAAACCAAGTAACCGAAAATATTTAATGAAGTTACTCGACATTAAAATAAAGAGAATGAAAATTTTGCGTGAATATTCAAAAAATATCGAATCGCAAGAACTTTATACTTAAGTAATTTTAGATAAAACATGGATATTCAGCAAATGAACCTTCAGACGTAGTTGACAGGATGATACTCGTGAATAAAATCATTAGACTCTTGGGATAGTATAGTGGAATAAAATCGCTCCTGTAGCTTGCTGTTTTCTGAGGGTGTGTGATTCATATAGGTAGGTATAACCAAATGAAACCTATACCATCTTGTAGAGGACACTTTGGGGAATAGGAAATTGAAAATTACAACTTTTTTTAGTAGGACCGAACTTTAAAAATGGCCCTTAAAGCTGCCTTAGCTCGAATGAGAAAAACTATGTTTTTCATAACATTAACTGTTATAATAACTCGGGTGTACAATATAAAATTCTGATTTTTTGCAGAATTATATCTTAAATGTAGGCGCTTCTAATGGCATTTCAGAAATTTTGAAAATGTTTTTAGTTTTTGAAGAAAAAAAAAATTGGGAATATAGAATTATCAAAATTGTGCATTCAAAACTTCACCCTACAGCGAGCTATGTGGATTAATGAAAATTTCTACATACATATATCGAGTCAAATGTAGTCAGAACATCGACAAAGTTTTTAAAAAAAATTTAAGTCGGTAGCTTCAATAGTAATAGAAATATGAATTTTTATCTACGAGCTTTGGAATGCGCATTGATATGCGGAGGGCGCGAAGCGGCTAGTGTCTACCAGTCTGCATTAGCGGTACATCTGGAATTAAAATAAAAAGATCTATAAATGTAGGGTAAGTAACTAAAGCGTTTTATATAAAATAACCTTAAATGTTTTCCTCTTTGTCGTCCTCATATACATCAGGAAAATTATTATGGCAGTTTTTGCAGGAACAATCGCTGTAGCATTTTATGCCCTCTTTTAAGCATACACATTAATTTATTGTCTTTACATAACTTAGCTTTACAAAAGATGTTCATGTTCATCATTCAATTCCTTGGTATGGGATCAGCGGTCATCAAAACAGGCTTTAAAATTCCATTATTCCTAGTCCAACCAAAGTTAATAGGGTCAAGTAGAGGCCTAATAGGCTGGACATTCATATAGGCAGTTGATATATGCTCCTAAAATTTTGGTTATCACATAAATTGACTTTTTTCTTAATATAAATACACCTACCTTAGGACATGCTGATAAAATGCGTCGTCTGTTGGTGGAAGTTCTGAGGCGGACTTATTGGAAGTTGTAGTTAATTGATATCTCAATTCGTTGAGTGTGTGTATGGCCTCGTTGTTATTTCCAAACAGGGCCAGTGCAAATCTGATGGCTATATTAACAGCCTCGCTTATAGACATGAATTTCAGTCGCGATAGTTCTTTAAAGCTTCCGATATTTTTATAAAATACATCATATGCTGTTTTTTTGCCAATATTAAACATTGTATTTGTGGTATCGCATCCTGTTAACACATACAATCCTGGTAAACATTTAAAAACTTCATTTTCCAGTTTCTGCACTATTTCAGATACCAAAATTATCCGTTTTTTATTTCCTTGGCCTAATTCCATAAAAAAATATAGTTCTTCCAAAGAATTTGGTTTAATAAATTCAGTATAGTAGTAAATAAGTAATATGAGAACATCTGTATCTACAGACTTCACCAAAACTTCTTTTGGTGAAGTGTTTGAAATTTATATAAAACATGAAGTATAATACGCGTGTCAGCCTCATCGTGATTTGATTTCAAATCCTTGAAGTCCTTGTTGACAGAAAAGCATAGATCTGGATTTTCAAAACCACCAGCGATTATTAGAGTTTCTTCTGTTCGTAATTGATCAGCTGAATGTTCCAGAAGATAATTGCTCACAAATTTTAATAGAGATCGTTTATTTTCTGAAAATTTTAAAAAATTGCGAAACTTTATAACTTTTCTATTGCCAGAATTTTCCTACGCATACTCATCTATAAGATCACCCCCTCTGCGCCTTTCCAATGATTTGACCGATTCATCATATCTATCAAAAACCACTGTTAGCCTCACTGCTTCATACTTTCGACCCAGTGAAAGAATTTGCTTCAGAAAAATAAATGCAAGTTCATTAAAAGTGGAGAATGCTTTATCATTAAGTCCTTGAATAAGTACCATGCCATCTATTATAAGTGAATTCACAAATTGTGGAAAAGCAACTGTTCCATGTGGTTCTAATTTTGAGAGTAAATCAGACTTACTCTCAACACATGGAGTCTCTTATTTTGATGTCTGCAAACGTAGTAACTTTTCCTTTTTTACGTCGTCAACGGCACAAACTATAGAAAAATATAGGTCTGCAGTATCTATAATAGGTATAAAAACCAGAAACACTAAATAAAACACTGTCAACAACATACTACAAAGCCTTAAACGTCAACAAAAATAGATCTCCCTGACGAAATCTTAGAGCATTGCCGACATTTCTAAAGAGACAAAGATATATTTAAAACCGCTCGGTAACCGGCGGCATTTTTTATCAATGCTGCTGGATAAAAATTCATATTACTATTACTATTGAAGCTAGCGACTTAATTTCTTTTAAAAACTTTGTCGATGCTCTGATTACATTTGACTCGATATATGTATGTAGAAATTTGTATTAATTCACATAACTCGCCGCAGGGTGAAGTTTTCGATGCACGATTTTGATAATTCTATATTCCCAATTTTTTTTTTCAAAAACCAAAAACATTTTCAAACTTCTTGCCATTAGATGCGCCTACATTTAAAATATAAGTCTGCAAAAAATCAGAATTTTATATTGTACACCTTATTATAACGATTAATGTTATGAAAAACGTAGCTTTTCTCATTCGAGCTAAGGCAGCTTTAAGGGCCATTTTTAAAGTTCGGTCCTACTAAAAAAAGTTGTAATTTCCAATTTGCTATGTCCCAAAATGTCCTCTACAAGATGGTATAGGTCTCATTCGGTTATACCTCCGGAATCACTCACAAAAGTCATAATTTTGCTGCGTTTTTATTCCACTAGTATAACAAAAGCTTGTGATGCATCTGGTACACAGCCACTGGTTATTTCTCTAAATGATTTTGATGAATCTGAAACGCATTCTGATTTTTATACCTCTGACGATGAAATGGCTTATAATTATTTATAGAAATTATTGTTTATTTCTCTTAAATTAAGATGTTTCTTAAAAATATTTAAAAAATGCTGAGATATTCATTTAACTGCTGATGTAAACTAGCCATTATAACATATTTCTCCTAAATATATATCATATAAGTTGTATCCCTCATTTTATTCTTAATAAAATCAGAAATGTTGGTTCTGTATTTGGTTGTTTTTTCCGATACGTTGCTTGATCATGTTTCGTCTGATTGAACTGTCATTTTTTTTAATTCGATAAAAAGTAGTTTGGCTTACTTATAGTATCTCATATTCCCTCATTAATACATTGTTGTAGTGCTCTTGTTTATAATTATATCTGTAAATAGTTTTGATTTAATATAATTATAATATATTTATTAATATATTATAAATACAATAAAACTTCAGTAGGTTGAATAAATAATGTTTTCACGGTACCAATGTAAAGTTTGAGATTAACAGTTTACGTTGATGTATGTACCTTCATCTTATTATTTCTTTTCCTTTAGAACGTGTTTAATTTTTTTTTGTGACAAATTATAAGTAAGAATGTTTTAGTGAAATAAATAACAGTAATTCATTATCAAAACTTGTTGCGCTGTTTCTAAATTAACTTTACTGTTGTGACCGTGTACCATTTTCTTATACCTATGCTTTAATACTTTGGAATGTATTTAAATAATTATTGTATTTATTACCTAACAAATCGTTGTTAAAATAAATTTTAGCTGTTCGGCATTGTCTATTATCTCAGTTTGTTAAAAAAAATTATTGGTGAAGCTCAGTGTAGAAGGGTCTAATTTAAAGCAAGAATGATTATTAGTAGAAAGTTATATGCATGCAAAACTAACACATACTTTAATACACAAAAGATAATAATTCTGAACTTATTTGTAAGAAATGGAGGTCTGAACGCATTCATTACGTTTTAATAAGATGCGATGCAACTTAACTGAGTTACTACAGTGTTGATAATGAAAGTTTTCCAAGACATACGTCCTTTTTAACCTGAATTAGGTCACCGTCAATTCCTATTACGTTTACTTTACATTCATAATCGTCGTTCTCTTGAAAATTTGGACCAGAGCCGGCGCGGCGTTTGGTACAAAATCTTCTATTTCATCATCCGATTTCGAGTCGATTTTGAGGCATAGGGGCAGGTATGAGGTACAGGTCTTATGGCTGAGGGCATATTAGGGTATTCAGTTTTATATTTGATTTTACTACAAAACCAAAGGATTTTTGTTAAGCGAAATTAGCAATCATCAACATGATCAACATAGATTTATGGGTATGCTGTTAAGGTTTTTGAGCAAGTATGGTAGCACATTTTGGGAGCTTTGTCTTGATCCCCAACTTTGCACGCAAAAAATAACTAGTAGGCTTTTCTTACAAGTGGGCTGAAAGTATTTCGTTGAGCTTTCAGTGTCACTTCACCACATATATAACAGAAACTGTCCAGTTTGTTTAGACAGGATCACGACCAGTGTTGCCAGAACTATTTTTGGGATGGTAGTAAATTTCAATAGTGTAATAGATGAAAAATATTGATCTATCTTATGCATGCCGTGCTAAACAAAGCCCACGAAAAAAGTGAGAGAAAAAAAAAACGTACATAACATATATTTTGTTACAGGGAGAAATCTATAATTTTTAATTGTTGATCAAATTCCTTAAATCCAATAATTCAAAAACGTACTAGATTTTGTCTCCAGCGTACTAACGTACTGCATTTTATAAAAAGCTACTAGATCTAGTATAATTGTACTTAGACTAATAACAACCATGATTGCCACGACATCGTTTACACACGGCGAAAATAATAATAGCGCTACTACAATGCTTTCACTATTCGCTAGTTCTTTACACTTTTTTGGCATACCCAATCTGACGACCTGCTGGCTGCCTAAATATAACAATTTTGTAAATCTGGTGTTTTCTAGAAACATAAGATATCGATAGTACTAGAAGCGACGGTATAATTCCTGTATATAGGAACCCTTCGATAAGTAGCTGAACCTTCGACGACTACGGGATATTGTGAAATTTTGAATTACATGGGGCTTAATGGGTTTTTTCTTTATTTTAAGCCTTAGGAGGTTGATAATTTGTAGATGGGGGATCATCCACAGACATCACCATGCGGTGTTGCCACATTGTGTCCAGTTTCTCTAAACTTAGGTAAAACGTAGACTTGGTAACATTGCACCTCGATATGCTATGACAATTTATATATCTCACAGGTAAATCCTTACACCTGCTTTGCAATCAATCAAAACATGTAGATGTTTTGTAAATTTTAGTACGTAATTCGACAATTTACAGGTCAGTCCAAGGGTTACATAGAACAGCGAATTGAGTTTGAACATATATATGTTTTTGTTAATAGATCTTTTTTATTTTTATCACACCCTTAAGATTTAAAAAACATACAGATACTACAGTTTTTATTGTATTTTGTTTTTCACTCTACGTTTAAAATACTAATCATTTAGAAAGCTTAAAGGGCGGTGTACACGTCCTGAAGTATTGAAACAAGAAAGTGTGTGTGTGTGTGTGTATAAGGTGTATACTATTATAGCAGAGAGCAGCTTTGACAACTATCAGGATTGGACAGAGTTGTAGACTGAACAACTCACCTTCAGTTGTTTTTTTCGTTGCTAAGTAACGCGCAGATATTCCTAGAAGAGTCTCATCGACTGCCTTCGGTTTCAATTCAACTTGGCTACTTTCCCGTGTCCGGTCGTTTCTGGAAATGTTTGGAAGCATTTTTCGCGTATTTGACAGAATTTTAGCGTGAAATTATAATATGCGTTTTGTAGTATGATACATCTACTTTCCATATGATTTTGCAGAATTCAAATCAGGTCATCCACAACGCATCCAGGCGCGCTGAAAAATAGTGCATTAAACAAATTTAAATCGCAATTGTGTAAAAACTAATAATCCCACAGCGCCTGCTTTTGGTATGCATAAAGTACATATCAGTGGCGGCTCGTGAGTATATTGAAGGGTGAGGCTACATGAGGTTAATTTTGTTTAAATGTGAATAAATTTCCACGTCACCCATGAGGTATTATTCTGCGACGCGTTGACCTTTTTTTTTAATGGAGGTCATCGCCAATAGCCCTACTAAACCATTAAAAACTAAAAAAATAAACTCTAAAAAAAGTAAATAAAAAGTAAACAAAACAAGTAAAATATGTACACCTATCACTAAAATATAGCGGTGATTGCGATAATAAAAACATAATTTAGTTTATTAAAACTTAAAATAAATAGTTGTATGAAATAAGATAAAAAAAAACTACTTTTTGTACATTAAATCTATACGTCTGTCTTTTAAGGTTGCAAATTTATCTATAATTTGGTCGTAAAAGTTTTGGTCTTCACTAAGTTCTGACAGTAATTCCTTCTCTATTGACATCATTGCTAAACCCGAAAGCCGTTCTTGTGTCATTGTGTTTCTTAGGTAGGTTTTGATCCGTTTAAGACATGAAAAATTTCGTTCGGCCGATACACTTGTTGCGGGAATAGTTAAAACTAAATTAAAAAGCTTATATTCTTCCGCAAAAATTGCTTTAAAATCTTTAAATAACAAAGCTAGACTTTTTTCGACATCTAAATTTGAAAATTGTTCATCCCTATACAATACAAAAAGCTCATTCTTTAATCTATCTCTGTCAAAAATGTTTGGATAATTTTTTATTAAATTATTTAATAAGTCGTCTGGAAAGCATTTAACATATTCCGAATATTTTGTGCAATCGACTAAAGCAAAGAAATTTAAATTATTTAAATTTTCAAACCGCGTCCCTAATTGAAGAATTATACAATCTATTATTTCGAAATATAATATTTTATATTCAGTAAAAATATCAAAGTCGCTAGAACATTGCCCTCGACGTGTGTTAGTTGGCAGAATAGTGGCTTTTTTAGCAATATTGAAAAGTTCTTTGAAATGGTCCTCGTTTCTAAATTCAATAATTCGTTGCTTGGCAAGGTTGATTTGCGAAATGCAGTAATTTATATCTAAATGCTTTAACTGTAATATTTGAAACAGTACATCAGTGCAACTAAAAATTTGTTTATAAATATGCGTTAAAAGGCAAAATTCGAAATCATTAAAATGCTTTAGAAATCCTTTTGCACCATTAATAGATTCTGTTCCAGAACTTAAGTCATTAATAATAGTTTCAAATACTATAATTAAATTGTCCCATTCATTAGCCACTAAGTTTAAAATTTTAGACCGTGTATACCATCGCGTTTCTACAGCTCGCGGAATTCTTTTACCTACTATCTGATTAAGCACAAAAAACCGTTTTGGTGATTGGTGGAAATAATTTGGTATTCCTAATAAAGTGGCAAAAAATATACGACTTTGGGTAATCAGTTTTGTTCCCTGTTGTAAAACTAGATTTAATCTGTGGGAGCAACAATGAGTAAACATAGCTAAAGGAGCAATAGATCTAACTTTTGTTTGAAGCCCATTTATTTCACCTGCCTATATAACACTAGCCCCATCGTAACACTGCGCGACCAATTTATTTTTAAAGTCATAAGGCTCTAAGCTGTTTTGTATTAAATGAAAAAGGCTCTCTGCTGTTCTATTATCGCTAACGTCAAAAAATCCTAAAAATCTTTCTTTTAAAGATCCGTTGGTCACATACCTAACTGTTATCGAACACTGTGATTTTTCTGTTATATCAGTACTATCATCCGCAATTACGCCAAAAAAACAACAATCGGTGTCATTGATTTCTTTTTTTATATATTCTTGAATATAGTCATGTATGCAACCAATTAGTTCTTAGATTGTCCCGTAAAAATATTACTAAATTTAGCACAATGTTCAGTAAGTTCGGCATTTCTTTTTATTAAGCATGCAAATATTTCCTTAAAATTGCCAATGTCCTTAAAAGAATCTGTTGTTTCATTATGACCTCGAAATGCTAAGTCCTGTTTACCCAAAGTAATGGTAACATCAATTAAATAATTTAATAATAAACGGTTTTTTCGAACATTTTCATTATAAACAATTTTATTAAGACTTGCATTTTCTTGTAGTGCATCCGCAATAGTCGCCCTATTTTGCTCCAGTCTTGTAAGTGCTACCGAATTTTTAATATGCTCTCTTGAACTTTCATGCGATTTTACTGCTCGTGAAAAATTTTTTAAATCCGAATATCCGCCCCCTGAACTCCAATTATTTTTGACGCAACCTAATAAAATACAAGGCCAACAATATAAGCTTTCTTTATAAATATTTCCGCATAGCCACCTATAAGTTTCGTACCAAGATATTTGAAAAGTTCTTGAATATTTTTTACCTTGCCTCTTATCGTTAAATATTGCTAAAATTTTCGGCGTCGGACGGCTACCTAATATCTGTTTCTTTTCAGTTTCGCTTCTTCTTAAAAAAGTTTCAATTAATGAAGCAATAATGTCGTGAATAGGATTCATTTCAAAAGCAAAAAGCAAATACAAAAAATGGAACGGTCCAACTTACCAAATCAAAACAAAAAAAAAACTTACTCACGCGTATTTATTCTCCTTAAAAGACAGAACGCCCTCAATCAGCGATTATCGCAATCTATTTCCTATTTCTTTCTCAGCCGCACGCACCACGTAAAAAGAAGCCGTTGGAATATTTCGCTAGTCATGTGATTTAAATAACCAATAAAAGCATATCCAAGCTACAGATTTATCGCCTCAAGAATGCAATAGAAAACGCGTGCATCGGCAATCGCCATCCCGCTCTGTCGTAATCAGGTGACTCGCCGGCATCGGCACCGGCCGTTGATAAATAGGTCAGAAGTCGAAACTTTCCAAGCTAAAATTATTTCGCCTCATTCGAGAGCACTTTCTTTAGGAATGGGTTTGCACGGATTGCACGGTCGGTTTTTTGATGTGGTCAGAATTTATTTTCTAAAATATTTATTATGGGATTATATTTTCTTTTTTTTTTAATGTTATTATGTTGTAAAACTGTTAAAAAGTATATTTCTAATTGGTAATAGATAAAAAGTTATATAAAAAAAATCTCTTTTCCTTTATTTTGGGGGTGAGGCGAGGCCTCAGAGGCCTACCCTGACGAGCCGCCACTGGTACATATCAATAACTATTATATCGCAAAGGGCCTTCGCTACAACTTAAAAAATAACGGAGAATTTTCGATTTTTCTCCTGTTCTAATGATGATGATAAGTATGTGTAGCAATATTATAATGTTTGTAAATTTATTCCCTACAATTCATCTCTTTACACCATCAAGATTGCTTCATTAGTTGCGATTTTGTAAGCCAAAAACGAAAAACAACGCGATTTTTTAAATTAAATTGTTGTTGTTTTTGTTACGAAAAAATCTGTATTTATTGGATTAATGCTATGTGCTCACTTCACAATTATTTGAAGGATCATTTGGATATTTCCTATTACAATTATATAAGATTTAAATCTATTTGTTTTAAATACTTATAATTAAATGTGTTAGACATTTGATGGTTGATACAGTTAGCGATGTATTTTCTGTAAATTTTAACATTGCTGTGTATCCTGCCCAATAATAAGGGTTATTGCCCTGGGTGGTAATGTAAATAAATAAATAAAACATTTAATGCGAAATCAAAGAGACTGACAAAGGATACACGCGGAAGTGGAAACTTAAAACCTCTTTTCGCCGACAGAAAGATTTATTGAGTCGCTGGCTCCGACACAAATAGCCATCGATAGCTAACATCCATTCTAACTACCTATACCTATGCAAATAATTAATGTAATAACCTAAATAGGCTTTGTAATCGATAGTCGTAGTGCAGTGTTGAAGTAAGAACGGAAAATAATGATATGATCCCATTGTAGTCCAGTTGCTTTGACATTGTTTATTGGCAGAGGTAATTTGCAGCTCTATGCGTTCATAAAACGACAACATCGATGTTATATTCATATTATATCGATCGGGGACAAAGGCGAATAATTAAGTTTTTTTCATATAGTGCTTTTTTGCGCAGACAAATACAATTTCTTTATGAAACATTTTAGCCTATAGATGAGAAAAGAAATGTTTGTTTTTACATGTTTCACAATTAATATTAGAACACATTAGATGTTTCGACCTAGTAAGCCTTTTTTCTTAGTTGACCTTTTTATAAAACAGCATTTACTGCGAAATATCTGCGAATTTATAGATTTGGCGCTACAGAATACTCCTTTAAACATAACAAACAAAAGATTATTCTAAACTTTATCTCTATAAATATAGTATAGACCATGGCGAATATGACTAGTCACTGCAGATCAAACAGACATATGCACTTACATAAGAGTTAAGTGCTTGTCCACAGTGTCCTAATTATAGAATAGGCGAAGATATCCTATACCACCTAGAAGGGAAACCTTCGGATCAGTCATCCTACGTAGGGAAGAGGTGAGAACCCTTAATTGGGATAAGTTGCATAACTTTTGCTATTACTATTTCACTCCATAAATGCTTCTTCTTTCGTACAAAAAATCACTGTTTTTAAGGTTTGTGGCGATCTGTAAGAGTCCACCAGTTCTTTGTATATGCACATACAAACCTATTTAAAAAAAATTACCATAGATGTATTTATCTTAAAACATTCAAAAACCATATAATTCGGAGCCCACAAGCAAAGAACCTGTTTGAAAGTAACGGTTCGAAAACACAGTTATGTTGCTTTCTCTTTTAATAAGAATTCTATTCCTTGTAAATTTTCCAGAGTCACTAGCATAGTCAGGTTTAGAAAATAGATTATTATTTAATTCTTGAAGACCTCAATTACTTTCTTATTGGTAATTCGACCATCACAATAAACACTCTTCCGTTTGAGCTACGTGGGATTGAGAAAATTATATCCTTTCTTACAGATACTGCCTTTAAGATGCTCTTAACATCTGTTGTATCTCATTAGGGATACACAAGGCTTGACAACAGCATAGTCATGTTCTTTCGTGTCAATTTTGGCAATTGCAGTGTTAATATAAGACGTAGACGACCGGCATTGGTAGTATTTTGAATGGGTCCTAATAGGGTCAAAGACGTAAGAAAATCCTTATAATTTCTTAGGGGTGGGTAAAAAAAGGTCTAACCAAAAAAACTCAAAAAAAATCGCGGAGGGTGCTTTTTTTCACGAATACATATAATACATCCCTGTTGCAAGTGGAGCTAAAATACATTCAATAATTTATTTAAACATAGAACGGAAGCTTTCATGGCTTTGGTCAATTAAGAAATCATGGTTCGTGGCATTAGATCGTGTCAAATTGGCATTACTATCCGACGTTTCGTCTTCGATTGCACGAGGCGTCTTCAGGTATCTGAATTTAACTTATTATTCAGCCGCATACTCTAGATTCTAGCCATTTCAACTTTTTAGATACCCTTCTTCCAATCACTTTTCTATTTTATTTATCGGTTGATTTAGTTAAATAAAATTACTGAGATCATTTTTCCATAATAATTTTAATACTCTAATTTGATATATTTTTATCTTATTATAGTTACATTACATTACATTAACAATAAACAAAAAAAATAGCTATAAAGATATAAATATATTTTTGCTATGCAGGCACAGGGTACAGGGTCTTTTCTCACAATTCCCCACCCCCAATATTGATTTAATTTTAAGAAGTAAAAAAAATGTTTAATATAAAAGTTGGACGGTTTATTACGGAATTTATAAAAAAATAATAATGTATATTTAGATATCCTGATCTCAAAAATGTGTAGCAGACCAACATACATTTTTTTAAATGGAAGTCCCTGTATATTATATGTCCTTCAAATGGGTTTCTTCTTCCTGCTTATAAATATATTAGGTTTATCTATAAAGGCACTTGAGAAATTTAACCAAAATCCTGTCATATGAGTCTGTGTTAGAGAGAGACGAAGACGTGGACTACAAGGAAATACATTCTTATAGCAAGCTATTTGTCTATATGCATGGGACCAATTTAAAAAAATGTCTGTTGAGCCTGTTACACATTTTTTAGATATTCTGTACAATAAAAACATTTTGATGATGTGAATATGATATGTCTCTAAACTAGTTTTGTTTCTTCTAAACCAAGTTGATGAAATAAAAAAACTTGATTGTTGTTGAGCATTTATTTGCCACAATAATTTATTCAACCCCGGATTTTCCCTATACGTCACTGTCTCATTTTCTAATATAGCCAGTATTATTTTCCAACAATATTTCCTTTTAAAACTTCAGTGAACTTGTCTTGACATATTTTTGTTCGAGTGCAATTTGCCACTCCCAGTATTCACAATCTGGAGGTTAGATTTCAGTTGTTTTATTTCTCGTTTTTATTTTCCTGTTTCTCAAATCGTATGCCATATTCTCTAGCAGGAAAACGGCTTTACGAGACGCGAACTAAGGTTTTCTGGCGATGGTAATATCTAAAATTCAGTTGGCATAGTTCTAAAGAACATATATGCAAAACGTCTGAAAGAAGTTCGAAATCTAAAAAAATGCGTGAAATAAGTAAAGCCGGTTTTTCAAAATTGCTTCGTATTTATAAAGAACACAATTTTAGAATCTTGGCTACTTTTTTTCGTAAAAACATCTGCACGTTTATTTCATCTACTTAAGATTGGTGCCTGTACTATATCAACCGGAAAAAACACGTGGTTTTTTCTTGATAGTTAAGCCCATAACTTTGAACTTTAAACTTCTTAAGCAACCTTACAGAACTTTCCAGAAATAATAACAAAATGTCTTCTATTTTTTGTTTCTTTTAATTTTCTAAAAAATATTTCTCAATAAGTCTCGTTTAAATCAATTTTGTTTCAATACTTCATTTATACGTGGAATTAATATCGTTTTTATTTCTTTTAAACAATAATTTTAGCCACGATACTTCTTAATGAGCATAACTGAAAGACGTCCGGAAAATCCGGACCCTAATTTCAATATAAAAATTATTATGGTCTAAAACTAAACTTAATACTTCTAAGAGCAATAACAAATAGAAAAAGGAAAAAGAAGGGAAATAATTAATGGCTTTATTATTCCGAGCACAGAAAAACTGGCGCAATTTTTTATTACAATCCACATTGTATTACACTTTGATTGCAGGAGTTGTACATTTTCTTTTAAAAGTTTGATATGACTAGCGATAATCGAAAAAATTTAAAGAATTAATTGGAGTGGCGGCGTTATGGAAATCTCTAATGTCCTCGTAAAAATATGAACATTATTTTTGTAAATATTGTCCCGCTCACCTCTATGTTATAAAGAAACGTAGATTATTTTCTAATTAATTTTTACTTTTTTCAGATAATTTACTTCAAGCACCCAGATTTACAACGTTCACGAGCAGTAGCATAATTAGGTTAGGAACAACGAAAATCGTGCAGTGTCAGGCTTTTGGTAAGTGTTATTTTATAATTATGTATTATTTTTCCGAGCTGAATAATGCGCTGCATTTTTTTTCGTTGTGTTTTTTAAGATTTTAATCTATTAAGTAAGTTTACCAGGGACGTACAATGTACAAATAAGATTTCGTTGTAGTAACGAGCTCATCTAAATTATACGATGAAAACCCAAACTTGTTGATGTTATATGAGATTTTTTTAGCATTATCAGATGCATGGTACTGCATTGTGTTATTTTACAGTTTGATTAAAATTTAGGTAATCTCTGATATCGGTGTAGTAGTTCTCCTAAACATTTGAATTATACGAAAAATGTATATGCATTATATTATAGCTAAGTTTAATTGCTTTTGAGATACTGAAAGTTACAAATCTAAATAATTCATTCAACAAAACGAACTGCACATTTCCATCTTAGTTTTTTATGGTCTTCCTCGCAACGCTAACTTTTGGTCTTCTCTTTCTGTTTTCCAAAAAAAAATCAGAAACTAAAGTTAGAATGTGAAATCAAGGTCGGATCAAAAAAGAGGGTTGTTTCCCCGAAGCCTAGGAAACAATGTATATACATATGTAAAAATCCTTACCACCTCAAGGTGGATTTAATGATACTTTGAGATGTTCGCGAACATATATTATGCTACGGTTGGCAATGACTGCCATGTACACAAATGTAAAATTTGATATTCTGTCAAGTAGTATCAATATGGCGCCGCTTTAAATAAAGCTAGTTTTGTAAGTTTTACAAAATGGATAGAACTGAAACGCGCGCTGTTTTCAAATATCTGGTGAAAATTCATCAAGATACTTTAGGAGACACTGCTTCATCATTTACGACTGACGGCCAAAACCTGCTACAAATAATCGAAAAAGTCTAAGACATAGTTACACAAGATCGAAAAATTTGCTAAGGTTATAGGCATTTGAGATGAAACAATTCATCTTAACTGTGTAATTACATATGAAAAAGCTTTCGCCAAGATGGGTGACACGTATATTAACAACGGATCAATATCGTCAGAAAATGAGAATTTATCAAGGGAGTCTAAGCCACTTTAACTCAAATAAAACCGATTTGAAGTGAATAAAATAAATCATGGAATTTCGTGTCGTATAAATATAAACATTGAGTGGACTGAAGTACGATTTATTGCAACATCCACCTTATTCGCCTGATTTGACGTCTTTTGACTTCTAATTAACATTTTTCGTCGGGGGAAAAATATTTTCCACGGAGAAGAGGAGTTGAAGGATCGCACTTTCATAAATGCATAGTGGCTTTGGAACATCGTTGGATAGTGCATTCAACTTTTTTTTTTACTTTCTCTTTCATTTCGTGAATTTTTCAAAGCATCCTCACAATAAGCATAATCGGTGATCTTTCTAGGCTTTAGGCCGTGTTTGCACTCCCGATTTTTTAGGCACCCCGCGAGGCTCTAAATTAATAGTTATCAATATAATGTATTTCTTGTACGTTTGGCGTTTGTTTTTATGAACACGTATAAATTACAAAAAAAAAAACAAAAAACCTGACTGTGTAGAACTGGATAAGAAAGGAATACATGTGGAAGACATTTTCCTCTTTTGATTCCCACTCAGGTTTTATTAAAATCGAGTGAGGTCCCGTCTAAATTCGACACCAACTATCTATCTATATATATATATATATATATATATATATATATATATATATATATATATATATATATATATATATATATAATATATATATATATATATATATATATATATATATTTAAAATACAAAGCAAAATTCTCTCTATTTTCGCCAGTAGCTCCCACTTGACCAATTTGGATATATATTTTTTTAACTGTTTAAGTTCTCTACCCTCAGACGTGCTATCACTAATATTAAATTTTTATTTTTATTTTCACACGGAAAAACAAAGATTAAATACATTAATTAAGGCGCTGCCATGCTGCGCTACCGCCAATGAGACGTGAGATGAAAAATTTGTGGTTTTGATTCCCTACTCTCAAAAAATATCCATTTGTCTTTAACGTATATCAAAGGTAAATCGGGAAACACCTTTAAGATGACAACATTTTGATGTTCCTGTCGCGCTTTTCAGCCCAACTATTTGAATACTCTCGTCGAAAAAGGATATTCGATGTTTGGACTTGTTGTCTATTAATTTTGAATTAGGTCGGTCGAAAACATTACCGCGGTCTAAAATATTCTTGTTCAGAAGATATTATCGGGAGTTTTAGTTTTATCATGCTGGGTTAGTTATGATAGGATTATTATTAGAAGTTGATTTTGTGTCTACTCTAACTATTTAATGATTTAAAAGTTGAAATATACCCTAATATATTGCGATTAAAATATTAGCTTGCAAAGAAATGATTTGTCAATATCCACATCATCAAGACTTGGGATATATGGGCTATTTTTTTTTGATAGTTTTCACTATAGTTGTCAAATTTCGGCTGGGCCCATTCGTAGTTTTAAAATTACACCTGAACAAATACCTTATTTACATTTATATTGTGACGATTACCGGAGTTCGTTGATCTTCGGTCACTGTCAGTTATAACACCATAAGTATCCGACGGGTGAATCTCGGACGCCGCCCTTTGTATTTCTCTGGTAAAGGACTAGATAGAATAAAACACCAAAGTAGAACACAAAGAAGTTATCCTATGTATTACGTACTGAAATATCACAATATAACCGAAGGCTAGCCCATAACTAAACTAAATGAAAGCCCCATGTAGTAAGAGAGAGAAAAAGAATATGCATTAGAAAGAGACGGGTATACGCGGTTACCTAATGACGGCGGTCGAGACGAAATTAAGATCGGTTAACACATCGACTCTCCGAAGAATGATCGTAAGGTATATGGGGGCCAACGCCGATTCCCAGTCATAAATACGCGTGCGCGTGTTGAACGATATGGTGCGAGATTACCTATACTGCGATAACTTACCAGGACACTTACCAAGGGCTTTCGATATAGGCACTATCACGTGTTTATGTGTGTGAAACAGGGTCATTGACGATAAAAGGTGTGTGTGCAAGAGAGAAAAAAAGTCAGTCCTGTAAACGACAACCCAGCAGTTGACCCGGGGAGGAGATGAAGAAGGATGATCGGCGTTGTAAACGATAACCCAGCAGCCGACTTAAGGATGGGAAAACCAGTTCTGTAAACGATAACCCAGAATCTGACCGGAGGTGGAAAATGAGGAAGGTCAACCCTGTAAACGACAACCCAGCAGTCAACCAAGGATAGGGAAACCAGTCCTGTAAAAGAGAACCCAATAACTGGCCTGCTGTCCGGTCCATCGAAAACTGCCGTTTTCACGAGATGCAGTTACTTTTAAATGATTCCAAAATCGCATGAAACATTCGCGCCGATCAGAGTTGGTACTGTTGCTAGTGGTGCTACCTTAACCCTCCCCGACGTATCGTGATTAATACCTGATGGGGATACTACTGTCGCAGTGCTTTGTATCCCGCTTGGGAAATTTACAGATTTTTCCATACGTTGCGCAACATGTTTTAGTGTGTATATTTATACACATCAGACGCATTTTCCTGGTTATTTACCTGAAAGAAACAAATTTTTATTATGATTAATACGAACAATATAGTTTTAAACGACGTACGATGCACATATCTTGGTTACAGTGTCTTTATCCGCGATACGCGTTATATCATTTTCCTGGAAATTCATAGGTTGTGTAACGTGTTTCGGTTTATAATAATAGAGCATTTTACTGATTGTTTACCTGACAGAAAGTATTTTTACTATAGGTAATTAATAAGAAAAAAACAGTTTTAAACGACGTACGATGCATGCATTGCCAAATAAATATGTAACTTGTTACAGTATTACGGTATTTTCATAATGACCCTAAAATTCCAAAACAGTAATATATTAAAAAAATAATAAAACTTCCCTTGAATGGGACCTTAAGTGAAGATTCAGACCAAATCCAAACCAGGAATGACAACAACTAGGAAAGTGGAGTCGCCATTCAGACCCAAAACATAAAGCTTCGAAAATGCGTAAGTGCTATTTTGGCGAAACGTCAGCGAAGTTGCCATTGCAGAACAAGAGTTGTGAACAGATGTATGCCCGGAAGGCAAATACATGGTATTTTTGCATCCGTGAAGAACTAATAATCAAGACATCACGCCTGTATAAATAGTCCCTTAAATACTATGACACGTTGTATGTAAAACATATCAATATCAAACAAAACTACTTCTGAATCAAAAATGTCTTAAACTGAGACTTGCGACCGGTCAGGCTGAATGTTGGGCCATCTCTGGGAACGTAGACGTTTCCTTACCTAGGGTCAATCGTTTGACAAAGGGCTAAATGTGAAATAACTGCTTATATTAAGAAAATACTGTATACATTATAATAATAATATATGTATGTATATATATATATCATATTAATAATCGACTTAGTAAACTTTTTAATATGATACCTATTACGATGAATTATACAAATATTCGTTTTGTTATATTGGACAAAAAGGCGTACTACATCTGCAGTTTGGATTTTATTTACGCAAAAGTAACTAAGAACACTCGCGAGATACAGACTAATCTTTTGATGCCTCACTCATGCAAATCATTCCGGTCGTTTAGCTTGTAGGTGGTAACAAACCATGGATACATACCGGGTTTTTTTTATAATTTGCCAACGCCTGAGAACCTTTTTTTTTAAAGCTACAAAAAATGTTTATATAAAAGTTGTATGATTTTTCCTAAATATTAACAAGGCGGTAATTAAAAAAAAATGACGATCGGTAAATCAAGAAATCATTATCAACTTAAATAGAACACCTTGTATTTTTTGAAATTTTTGGATTCTCCTTATTCTCCTCTTCAAAAATATATAATATATCTATACTCGGAACAGTACTTTTTGGTTTATTAGACTTTAAAGTTGCCACATATGACCAATTCACCGTGATGCAATTCGAAGATACTAAAATCGCTTTACCCATTAAACCAATAAAATTTGTAACGTTATTTTAATACAATATTTTTAATGAATACAAACTAATAATTAACAAACAAATCAATGCAACATAATATTTTTATGTTTCATAAATGAACCGCTGGCTAACAGCCTTTATCCATGTCACCAGCCATAATCATGTCACGTGGTCCCCTCCATTATCCAAGCAATTTTGGAAAACTCTTTCCGGGTTCCTGATAGCATTGGAAATGAAAATTGGACATTCTGTATTTAAAATTGCAATTTCGTGATGTATTTTTTGCCGCAATTCGTCTATGTTGTCCGCTCTATTGAGGTATTTAAACTTTATCTTTTAAATATCCCCACAAAATATTATCCAATGGTATAAGGTCCAGACTATTGGCTGGCCAATGAATATTACCATGTTTACCTATCCACAAAGCGTATCGACCGTTTAAAAAAGTTGTGAGATCTCGGATGTTGTGAGGTGGTCCTCCATCTTGGTGCTAAATTATTTGATTATAGGTATTTATGGAAAGCTGCTCCAGATGGTGTTCAATCTCGTTATTTAATAAATTTAAATACCCTTCCACCGTCAAAATACCCTCAATAAAAGTTAGACTAATAATTTGATCACTTGCACATATGCAACGACTTCCGACCTTGCTTGTTTCGTTGAGAATTGGAGGCGTTGATTAAAATGATCGTCAGTTAACTACTGCACAGATGAAATTTTATACTGTAAGCTTCTTAAGCACCGATTGGATATAATACCAAGATTTTCGTGAGAAATCGATCTGCTTAGATTTTCTAAAAATTAATTTTAATTAAACTTTTAGACTACTTCTGGTAATATTTGTTTACCTTCAAAATGTAATAATATAGTTAATTCCTCGTCCAAATTTAATTTTGCTTGTTTTCTTTGCGTATGCAGTGATTTTCTTTGTGCGTGGTTTTTTACTATATGTGAAACAGTTTTTCTAGAGCATTCGTTATTCGCCTTTTCGAAATACAATTGAATTATTTTAAGTTTTTCTTCTTCAACAAAAAGCATTTTATTAATATTTATTTGACATAAAGTCGATAAAATATTTTCTTTACAAATAACTGTTTTTTTTTAGTATCGTCGAATTGCATCACGGTGAATTTGTCATATGTGGGAAATTTAAGGCCGAATAAGTCAAAAACTGTTCCGAGTATAGACATTAAATATTCTTGAAAAGAGGATAATGAGAATAATCCAAAAATGTCAAAAAAATACAGGGTGTTCGATTTAAAATAATAAACTTGGTAGTGATTTGTTGATTTTCCGATTGTCACTTGTTTTCAAATTTACCGCCATGCAAATATTTAGGAAAAATCCTACAACTTTCATATAAACATTTTTTGTAGCTTTAAAAAAGGGCTCTCATGGGGTGGAAAACTATAAAAAAAACCTGTACATACATACCTATTAAATACATTGCCGTCCTTTGCGTACCCAGTCGGATAAAAAAGGTCACATTAACTAAATAGACTTTTGGAAAATTTTGTGTTCCTTAGCTTTTAATATTGAATATTTTTGCTTAAAATATCGAAAATTGCTTTAGACGTTGTTCAAAATATTTTCGTAATATTAAAAGTACATACACTAAATATCAAAGCTAAATCCTAAACCTTTTTGAAACGTCATTTCGCCATTTTGATACGTGGGGACCAGTTTGGCATCAGTCTGAGTAGTTCTTGATGAAAAATATCATTAAAAATAAACTCTTTTTTAACTTGGATAAAAAATAGGAATGTATTAATATCGACGCATTAAATCGATCTAATGATAGGCAATGAAATATTAAAAAGAGTATGACAAGCAAATTTCAAGCAATGATCTGATGAAAATGATATCTACTATTCAGGAAATGAAATATTAAAAATAATATGACAAGCTAATTTCAAGCAATGATCGGATGAAAATTACATCCACATTTAGTAAAGTTTTCTGTAAAATTGAAAACATTTTTAATTTTATTACTTTTCTTTTAGTATAATTTACGATGGTAGAGAAATCAATAGTAAAACTTGCAGGTTAATATACGGACTTATTAAACTAGTTCAATTTAAATTTAAAATCAGAGGACATGACAAGCCATAGAGTTGTATTTTATTTACAACCCGACATTAATTCTAGCGTTATATACAATGACAAGTTTTTAAAAAGCATCGTAATTATACATCGAACAAGCTACCCTAATTAATAACTTTCATGTCCAGCTAGTTCTCAGAATTTTGTTTAAATAATTCATGTTTCAAGCAAGTTAGTAAATTACTAATTGGAACTCTGTATTTAATCTTTTTGGGTCAAAACTCATTTGCGGTAGTAGAAAGATAGATATTTCCGTTTCACAACTTATTGAGGTTTTCGCTATTAGGAAAAGTTGAGAACTGGTTGTTCTGTAATCAAAAAATAGTTATAAATTGGGTGGAAAGTAACGTACTATTAACCTTCAACAAAGACTGTGTGACATAATGATTAAGCTTCCACTACATTTCTCATGGGTAGCAGAAATTAAACTTTGAAGAGATGACCAGAAAATATTGCTAGTTTTTGGTTACATAATTTTTTATTGCCGATTTTAGTCCAACTTGGTATTAGAAATATATTGGGTATTTAATTAAAGTTTTCATGTAAAATCGCCATTGTGGGCTGGTTTGTATCTTTTGAATCTAGCTTTACGATAATAATAAGTAATATTGCAGAGTGCTTTAGAACCAAAGAATTGGACTTCTAACTCTTCCCTTAGCAATTATGTTGCCTTTTGTTCCTTCGGCCCTGCACCAATTGTAACATGGTTGGTTTTTGCTTATTTTATGACCTGAGTTTTAGGTTAGCTGTTCTAGTAAACGACCCCAATATTACTTTAATACTAAATAAATAACCCCTTCCTTACAGGTCTAGCCTCGGAGATAACGTAAACGTCAAAACGCGCATGCAGTAAAGCTGTAAGGTTTTTAGTATTTGCGGGAGATTTCGGGCTAAATAAACAGAACAGATGTGTTCTAGTTCCCGTAGATCTATTTTTGATGCTTTTAATGGAGCACATATCTAGTGCCTTTATTTCATTTACGTGATTGCTACCTATATTAATTCGAAAATTTAAATCTTGCTGGCCGTTTCCTCCTTCATCTTAAATCTTGCCAGTTTACTAGATCTGTAAGCATGTGGCAACTTTAAAATATTTGATTATACCCATAACATTATATTATAACATTATATAAAACATTTCATCGGAGCGCTATGGGTCAGACATTACTGGTATTATTATTCACATATATATCATAAAATAACGTTGAATGCACCAATATTCTTCAACGATTCTTGCTATGTCTGATATACTAACAAAATACACATACTATCATAAAATAATAAAATAGTAAAATAAATACAGTATAATAAGTTCTATAAAAAATTATTACAATTGACAAACGGGTCATTAGTGTTGTCGAAGAATGTCATCATTCTGAGCTATTAAAGTACTCATCAATATATGGAAGATTACATTTGAATTTATTCCTGTTTTTATAGACATATAAAGCTCATTTGGTTGCAAAAATATGTTTTATCAAGTCCAACACCTTATGGGCGAACCAGCTATTGCGCTCTCCTTCCCTATAGATATCGGAATTGTATTGACCTTTTATATTCACGTTTCGATTAGCGCTCTATCTATGATGTTTGTCAAGTGAAAGTCTTACCTTTGGAAAGTAGTATCAGCTGATGTATTGTCGACGAATTAAGTGGTTGTTTCTGGAAAATATAAGCATTGGTTTTAAATAGGATAAAGTCGATGATATAAGTATTAATGAACAGAATTAATATAAACAGCGCCCTTCCTTCTGGTAGTATCACAAATGCCAGCGCAGTGCCTCTTAATCTCATATGGTACAGCTAAACATTTTTGATAGGTCGACAAAAAGGCCCTCTTTCGCGTATTCTCATTCCAGTTCTTGGGTTGTGAATTCTATCAGTTCAGTAGCTATTGTCTGATTTTTGGATTCTAAATTCATGTCGCTTGGAGTAGCTTCGGGAATTTTCTTGCTCATGCTTATGGATTTGGCAGTTTCACGGTTTACTCACCGCATATATATATATATATATATATATATATATATATATATATATATATATGACAAAATAGTTTTTAATTTGACTTCTACAAATATAGTTAAGCACAAGTTCGTCAGTTATTTTTCTCTGATCGGTTAGTTAGCTCGTCGCCCATCTTTACATAATATATTCGTTTTTTTTGTTTCTTTGTTTCTTGTCCAAATTTGTTTGGACAATTTTCAGAGTTTTAAGTTAACCCGTAAAGTTACGTGACTTCATGCTTCGTAGATTTATTTCTTTTAAAACATCCAGACAGTGTATCTTTTGCATATTTTAAAATTTGCCGTATGTTTTCTTTGCTGTAATTTTTGTCTACCAAACTGCATATGTAGTAATATTTTGGCATTATAGCTTCTGCGAGATGTGAATTTCAATAAAGTTTTTATCAAATACTCATAATTTCAGATATTAAACTCACCTTAAATTCCTTGAACGCTAATAAAGTTCCTTTTTAAAGTTTTCGGAGAGACCGCTTATAGTTTTCTGGCTGCACTCGCAGTATTAATCTTTATTAGTGGGTATAGGTCATAAGTATATTTTTATTTTACTGAATAAATATTATGAACTATATATTCAATGTTTAGCTTTTAACAAAATTAAAGAGTGCAACACGACGATGCCGATATTTATGTATGTACAAACCATATTTTGATTATATTTGTGCGGGAGACTTTTCGGTTTAACATTTTGCATTCATTGCTTTAGTAAAACACGGTAATTAGGGAGTATCTTAAGGTAAATCTTCGGAATCTAGGGAGGGAGGATCGAATTTCTTGGAAGCCGATTTCGGTTGTTATAAATCTTAATGGTTCCGGGAAATATTAAATAATTTTAATCTCAGCACAAAAAATCTTGTGTCAATAAGTTAAATGTATGGGAGGAGTGAGTTATCTAAAAATATGGCGTTTTATATGGTTTTCACGCTTTCAGGGTATTTAGGTGTACAAACTTCTATACATTTATTAATCATTTTAATTTTTGACAATTTATATTACTGATTTTTCATGCAATGTACAGATGACGTTATATATAATTTTAATCTCCGTTATTGTACGTACCATGAACATGATACCAGGGAGACCAGTTTAGATGAATTTTTTACAGAGTATTTATGGTAGCGCTTGGGTCATCGTCATCATCCTTTGATGTCTCAGCAACTGAAGTGTTGGTGGGGTGGCGTTAAAATCGAAAGAGGGAGATTAACAAAATGTGTTTATTTTTGGGTTTTTAGTGCCACAAAGTTCAATTCTAGCAATCATTTTGATTTGTTGATTCTCTGTCAACTTTTTTCTTCAATTTAATTTAAATGTCTTAATTTTCTACCGTAGATTTTTTAAAAAACCGATTATTATTATTATTATTATTAAATTGACTAATAATAATGTTTCTAAATGTTTTAAGACATAATGAATATTGTAGGAATCATTAATATTGATGACTCCTACAATTTGTCTTGCATGCTCTCAACACTATCAACATATATTTTTAGAAAAATTCGTAATAATCATTCAACTATTAACTTGAAAATATGGAAAAACTAAATACGTATTCTAGGGAGTAAAAAAAATGTCGAAAAAAGAACTTTTATTCAAAAAGTTTGGAGATCACAAATCTCACGATACTACCCTCTCTAATAGCGCATGTTTATATTATATTAATTTGTTATGTTGACTGTTATGCCAGGAAAGAAACTGTGCAACGAACGGACCATTTTAAAATTCCTCCTGCCTGACCACACCAGCACCGAAAATAAGACATTTCGTGACTATGTGATTAAATCTTAAAATTCGAGTTTTTCTGCAAGCATAGAGAAATGAAAATCTGGACAATATATATCAAAAAGTTTATAGTACTATCATTATATCGATAACTATCAATCTATTGATACCTATCGATAGTTATTGATATATCGATATATCAATAGTAATCGATAACTATCTATAGTTATCGATAATTATCAACATATCGATATATAAAATAGGATATAAGAAAGAATCCATAACGAGGGAAGTTTATGGATTTTTTCATTAATTTTTAACTTTTTACTTCCCTCGTAATAGGGAAGTACCTATTGTAAGATCTTCACGTTTCAGGGTCCCTAGAAGACTGTCTGTCTGTCTGTCTGTCGGTATGTCTCTTTGCGACGTAGCTAAAAAACTACTTATCCGATTGACTTCAAATTTTGATCAAAAATTAAGGGTTATATAGGGATGACCTGGTTTTGGTAAAAATCCAATATGGCGAAACAAAATGGCGGCGTAGTGAAATGTTAAAAAAGTTATTATGAAAAAACTGCTTATCCAATTTATTTTGAATTTTTAAGTATTATGTTGGAATCAACTAGTAAAATTTTGGTACGAATTCAAGATGCGGAACAAAATGGCAGTATAATAAAATATTTAAAAATTCAGCCTGAAAAAACTACTTAATGGATCGATTTCAAATTGTGTGTCATAACTAATTTTAGGCTCAACTAGTAAAACTTGTGTTACTAATTCAAGATGGTGGAACAAAATTGCGGTTAAATAAAATTTTTGTAATCGTGAAGAAAATCACCCTCTCAGGATTTATATATCATCTTTTAGCGTTCTTAGAAGCCAAAAAACATGTTTTATCAATTCCGTCGGTCCGTGTGTCGGTCTGTGTGTCAGTTCGCGATTGGCTTCAAATTTTGATTAGAAATTAAGGGTCATACGAGGATGGCCTGATTTTGGTAAAAATCCAATATGACATAGGAATATTAAAAAATGTTTGTTAGAGTGGTGTATTATTTGGGGTTAAGATCCAGTAAAAAAAAACAAGTATTTTTTTAAATTGTCAACGTTTCTCACCTTAATTGTTGCACCCTCAGGACCCAGATCGTATACCCTGCATGAAACCCATATTATTAGTACTTTTACTCCGTTGTTCCGCATATATTACCCAGATATTAAGTTTCTAAATGGTTTTCGTTAACAATCCTTTTGTTGTTATTTTAGAGTGGTATATTATCTGGGGTTAGGATCCAGTAAAAAAAGAAAAGACTATTTCTAAATAGTCGACGTTTCGCAACTTTATTGTTGCATCTTCAGGACACATGTAGGTTCTATATCCAGCATGAAACCCATATTATCAGTCTTTACATATTCCGTTTGTCCCGAGGTTTGTCCGCGGATATTATGTTCCTAAATGGTTTTCGTTAACGATCCTCTTGTTTTTACTTGATATTTACCAAAATACTACCAGGTCGTCCCCATACGTAATTTTTGACCAAAATTTGAAGTCAATCGGATCAGTAGTTTTTAGCTGTGCCTCAAATTTACAGGCAGGCAAAAGGTTTAGAAACGTTAAAACATGAAGCTATGTAAAACCTTGAAGAGGGATTTCTCACAATTACAAACATTTTATTTGGTCAAATTTGTTTTTTCAGGTTGATTTTATGAATATATAATTAAGCCTACATTTTGTTTTGCAATCTTGGATTCATACCAAAATTTTACGATTTGATTGATTTCTGCGTAATACTTGATTTTTATACAAAATCTCAGGGAAATTGGATAAGTAGTTTTTTAGTAAAAATATTTTTAATATTTCATTAGGCCGCCATTTTGTTTCGGCGTCTTGGATTCCTACCAAATTTTTAATAGATGTTTCTACGTACTACTTGATTTTTGTGCAAAATTTCAGGTAAATTAGATAAGCAGTTCTTTATTAATAGTTTTAATATTTCACGAGGCCGTCATTTTGTTCCGCCATATTGAATTTTTACCAAAATGTAACCATGACTCTTTTTGACCAAAAAAACTCAAACGGATAAGTAGGTGTTGAGTCATGCCACGTACAGACAGACCGACGAAATTGTCACTAAACATGTTTTTTGGCATCTAAGGACCCTAAAACGTGAAGATCTGTAAAAACCTGTGAGGTGTGATTTTTTCACGATATATTTGTCGGTTTGTTCTATTCTATTGGATTTATATCAAAATTTTACCAGTTTTGTACTACCAAAATCTTAACAGCTTAGTTTCCGTACACAGAGTTTCTAAAAAAAAATATTGGGCAGCAATTTTGTTTCGTTATATTAGAGTAGTACCAAATCTCTTTGTTCACCCCTACATCAAACTTGATTCTTATGCAAAATTTGCACTCAAGTCAATTGAATAAGTACATTTTCACAATGATTTTTTTAACATTTTGTTATGCTGCTATTTTGTTCCACCATATTGGATTTTTAATAGATTGTTACCAGTTTATTCTTATATGAGCCCTTGATTTTCTACAAAATTTGTCAATTGGACTAGTAGATTTTTAGGCGCGAACAGACAAACAGAGTGGCCGACGGCATGAAGAAAGTGTTTCTTTTCGTCTAAAGTCTATTCAAATTCAAGAGACTGCATGCAAAAAGTGTGCGTGCAATACTTTTAAAGGCGTATTGCAAGTACAATAACTTTTATTTACATGCAGTTTATCTCGAATCTGAATAATCTTTAGGGACCGTAAAGCATAAAGATCTGAAGTGTTGTAGGGTGATTTTTTCACGATTAGAATACGTACCAGTAACATAATAAAACAGAATTTACAATCCCAAGTAGTGTTCACCAAATATACCGTTTTATATCAACGTTATTACCAGTACAGTGAATGTCGGTTTATTAACACGCATTCTGAAAAACAGTTATGTCATAGGGATAAAACACACATGTGCCTTGTCCCTGATCAAAGGAGGCTTAAATGACAGTTTAATAATTAATGAAACGACCGGCAAGCCGTTGCTTCTAAATTCCTGTACATTTTAGATTGACTTTCGGAAATTGTCGGCATTCACTTTTAAAATGAGCGAACAACGTAATTGAATTCAAAGGTGTCGACTCTGTTATTGCATATTCGAAAATCAGTTTCGAGACTTCGTTATTTGGCTGAACCTTTTAAGGGAGGTAAAATACGGTCGCTTGTTCTGGAGCTGGTTTTATTCTGTTGATTTGCAATTAAGGTTATGCTTTTGAATTTTTTTTAGTTTTAAAAAAATGCATTCAATTGTCTGTGATTTTTAATTTTCCCAGTTCTTTGGATATGGCGCAGCCGCAGAGAAAAAATTCCTCGGGATCAAATCAGGATTTCTAGGGTGGTTAACAGGTCTCTAAAGTTTATAAGAAGGTCTTTTCTTTGTTAAAAAAATCGGGCCTTCTGTTAGGCAGCAACTACAGAGTCTTTCTTACAAAAAAATTGAAAATATGAAGCAGAAACACACATTTCTGGTAAAATTAAGCATTTCCAAATTTAAATTGATAATTATGGAATAGAACGTTTGAATTCTAGTAACATGTACACGAGTGATGTTATTTTGAATTAAAAAAAAAATGTTAATTATAAAACAGTTGATTCCTATAAATTTATATTCTTATTGTTTATTTTAAATGAGAATTTAGGCTCCTCTGATGCTAAATTTTTCACTATTTTGGAATTCAAAATTATTATGTTTTTATTAAACATGAGTTAATAAGTTTTTTATATGTGTGAATTGGTAATAATAACAATTTATAATTCTGTATTTCTTTAGGTAATTAATATTACTGACAATAGCTAATAGAAGTGTAGTAGATTGAATAATTACAAAATATATAGGTACTCAAAAGTATTAGTTAAACATAATACTACTCATGAAGAATATGGTAGAAGTAAAATAATTATTCCTGAGAAACCTAAAAATATTATTAGCTCGAAATATTCATTTTTAAATGCTATAATTTTTTTCAGAGAGTTTTAATATTTATAATACTTTCTATACTTAACAAGAAATCGAAGGTAATAAAACTAATATTTTACTTCTATAGATAAAATTTGAAATTTAAGTAAGCATGCAGATTTTATAATTTATGTTTAGGAAAAATACATTTTATGGAAAGAAAGAAAACATTATAAATTTTAAGAAATTCGTCTCAAATACGAACAGAAAATTTTAATTTGATCGAAACAATATTTGAAAAACAGTTAAAAGTTTCTTGTCTGAGGGGAAGTGTGAGGAATATGTAGATATTTATTTTGAGTCGATTATTTTATAAAATAAAGTAGAAATAGCTGAAAAATTTAATAACTTTTATATAATTACTATAAATGGAAATACAAGTTGTCACAACTAGTAGTTTAAATATTTACTAGCTGGCCCGGCAGACCTCGTTCTGCCTTTTCCGTTAGATGGCGTGATAAGTTTCCAGTGAAGTTATAGGAATATGAGGTGTATTCGCCACATCGTCCAGATATGTTATTGACGAAAAACATATTGGTTTTATAGAAAAAATACGCAGTAAAATAATACAAAAAATAGTGTTGAAAGGTCTCGGTAACCAAAGGATCATTTAAAAAAAAATCATTTAAATTGGTGCAGTGCAACTCTCACAAACTTGCTGAAAAATATTGGCTTAGTGTTTGAAATATATAGATTATAGCTACTTATTTAATAATTTCAAATTGTTAAATTTGGACAGTTTGAAGTAATAGGTTTTGAAAATTTAAAATAACAGTAGTTTAGATGAAATTAGATGATATTCAATTAAAAAAAGTTTATACTTGTTATTATAAATATATATTACAGGGTGTGTTCCGGATAAAATAAAAATAACTTATCTTGTTCCGGAAAGACAACTTAAAAATAGTCTTAAGGTGTAAAGTTATCAAATCTTATCAAAATATTTCGGGTTTTAGGAAAAAATGTAGTTGTGAAAGGGCAGTTCAGTTTGGATGGAGTGCAAAGAATTTATATATAAAGGAAAAATGTTTTCGAAATGAAAGTAAGTAGTGATCATATTTTTTAGACTTATTATTAAGTTTTAACCACTTTCATAATTACAGCACAAGGGAAAAAAATAATTTTTATTTCATGTCAATCGAAAACGTATAGTACATATTAAGAAAATTATATATTGTTAATAACTCTTATGATAAGTGAATAGTTATATAATAATTATTGTCGTCTAGTATATTTTAATTTTTTTTAGGAATCAACATATTACCCCAGCTTGTTCTTCAAACGTTTTCTTTTTTAACAAATTCAGTTTTTTCAAGTACCTGATTTTTTCCCCCTTGTAAAGAGTCTTTTTCAAAATTAGTTAAAATAAGGTAATTAATTTTAATTTATTATTTTTGGTTAATATAGAATTGTTTAAATTAAACACCTAATTTACATTTTTAACTTAAAATTTTTTGGTATCTGAAATCTAGATAAACGATCGTTGTAGTCAGAGAAAACCTGGAAATATTAGAGAACTTTATATTCTACATAACTTTTATACTCTTTTATAGATAATACAGGTGAAATCTTTTTTAGTTGTGACATTATTCAAGTCATGACATCCCGAAAAATGTTAAATGGTATTGCACTGAATATAAAATTATTATTATTTTTAAAATCTATGTAAAATTAGATAAAACTTATCTCCAGACATATCAATTCTGGCATTTTGCATGCAATAAAATGGAAAAGGAACTTAATCTAATTTAAATACCGGAAGAAGCGTTTAGTAATTTTCCGGACACCATGAATAAACAAGTGAGTGCTAATGGCAACTATCTGGGGTAATTTTATTCAGCGGATGTAAAAGTAGCATTAAAGCAAGTGGGAGACTAACAAATCACGAAAATAATCCGTATAATAGACGAAAAATGTAGTTATATTCTCGTTGCAGCTTTTGCTTTTCGTGGTTTTTCCGTTATGCCGGCTGGATTTATGTGTTGTTCATGTTCTACGGCATGGCTGCCAACTAACTAATCCAATTTATATAAATTGGAAATTGGTGCTGAGATGGAACAGTTTATTGCAAAAATGGAGAAAAGGGCTGTGATATATGTTACAATGAATTTGCCATTTGGAATTTCAATGGGGCATTACAAGAAATTATCTGTTGTTTTTTCGCGGAGCAGGAAATGTTCAAATGACGCTAATCGTGCAAATGGGTGTTTGCGTAAATTTTACTTTGATATGAACTACTTCATAACTTCTCTACCATCACGAAACTCGTTCTGTCGGACTTGCCTTGTGTTTTAATATTTCCTATTTGTTCGCAGTGGAGGTTAATTCGAGCCACTAATTCGTACCTGGTAGCAATCGAGTTAGCACATACTAGTTGTTTTATAAATCATGGGAATTAAAGTCAGGGTACCCGGATCGCTAAGGAATGGGTCCACAATGGCCTACCTAGTGGTTCCGATAAACTGTAATCAGATGTTCTCTAACCACGACGCTAAAATGGGAAGGAGCACCATCGTGCATAAGTACATGTTACGACGAATTTGAAGAAGTACATTCCTTAATAATGGAGGTAACTGTTGCTGCAAAAATTCTAAATACAACGGTCCATTTAGTCTTTGCTGATAACGTTCCACAAGTGTCGCATGTGGGTTCTTGTCACTCCAGATATGCAGGTTATGGGAGTTTATTATTCCTCTTCGAGTAAATCCTGCTTCATCTGTGTATAAATGATTATGATGATTATTACGATGTTGCTGAAGAAACCAATATGCAAATTGCAGTGTGACAGGGAAGTCATTTGGCGTAAGAGCTTGCACTTTTTGAAGGTGAAAGGGATGGAGCAGTTGTTCGTGAAACGTTCTCTGTACAGTTGACTTTGTAATATTGTACTGTACTCTTCTACATGATTTGAAAAGTTTGCTCCAGTACTATCAGTTCTCTGATTGCCGCAGTTAGCCTTATTGGATACAAAAGAACCTAAAACATCGACGATTGGGAAATCGATCACCATATAACCGTCTGGCTTCCAAAGCATACTAGTTGTTAGTATTAAAACGTCAATCAATTAAAACGTCACTGATCAAACATTACCGAAAATGCAAATTTTCAAAAAAAATACTTGAAAACGATTGAAGGTAGTTACCATTCGAAAGTTGTGAAACCAATGTAATAAAAAGAATGTAGGTCCGACAGAACGATTTTAGTTAATAGTTCACATTGTCTACCCCTTTCAAACAAACCCTAAAACAATATTAATGCTGTGGTGAGTTTAGGCTTCGCGATGCTAAAAATAAAACAAAACAAATGTAAAAAGTGGAAATTTCTAAGACTTTTTTGTTATTTGCACCAAATTGATTGCTTTATTGGGTTCTGAGATATATGATTTTTTTTTCACAGCAATACAGTAATCAATTTTGTGGAAATAACAAAAAGTGTTTTAGACCTTGATTTTGATATTTAAACTTTTTGCATTTGTTTTATTTTTCCTTGGTGCTGGGATATTCGAACTGATGATGGCTTCAATTTTCTTTTAGCTCAAAATAATTACCTTTTACAATAACCACATTTTTACCAAATTTTGACAATAGCGAGAAATCAGCGTTTGAAGATTAGGTAAAACACCCTGTATATCTCAATAACGACAATCAGGTAAAAAGAGGATTGGGAGACCAACAGGATGAAATTCTCGAGGGATACACTTGTCTTGTTTGTTATACGGATGGATCACGTATGACATTATTGCAATCCTCTGTTAACGGCATATATAGAGGCCGGACACACCGGGTCCAGCTTCCCTTTGGGAAAGTTTTCAACGGTGTTTCAGGCTGAGGTTTATGCCATTTTAATGGCAACAATGCTGAAGAAAGTGATAGAAGTGGTAGAGGAGGACTTTACCTACGTCGATATTTTTCGGTCTTGCATAGGGATGTATATAGGATATATAAGGCAGGTAGATTCTAGGTTGAAAACCGGTTGGCAGGTGGCAGTTGTGGGAGGATTTGGGGTAGACTGAAAGGGTATTATAGGCCTACCAGTCTAGAGACCTAGACCTCCTCCAAATACTATTACTACACTATAATGAAGTTAGTGCAAATAACAAATACACGTAATTTTGAAATCTAAAAATTTTAAAGTTCATGCAATTGTATTTTCTTAGCGTCGCGACGTCTATACCGGGTGGTGACGGCGTCCTTTTTATTTTTAGCGTAAAAATCACATTTTACTCTATAGTAAATAGTGTTTTCCAAATTTTGGTATTCTTGTTAATTCTCGAGGTAACGAGGTTTGTAATTTTAAGTGAAACACCCTGTATAGATTGTGAGTATTGGTTAAGGCAACTATAGGGCCCATTTACAAGAATGAAACTTACAAGGCAGGTATTAATTATCGTTATATTATTTTTTGCATATTTACTAAGATAAATTTGTTATTGAAATTTTCGGTAATTCCTTCCATTCGCGCGTAAGAATTTGCTTTCCTTTGTAGTTCCATAATTATTAGTACTAGCTGGCCAGGCAGACCTTTTCCGTTAAATCCGCGTTTCCAGTGGAATTTTAAGAATATTAGGCGCATTCACTACGTCGTCCAGAAATGTTATTGAAGAAAAACATATTGGTTTTATAGAAAAAATACACAATAAAACAATACAAAAAAATAGTGTTGAAAGGTCTCGGTAACCAGACGATCATTTAAAAAAAATCATGTAAATTGGTGCAGTACAACTCTCTCACGAACTTGCTGAAAAATTGTGTTTTAAATATATAGATTAAATAAATATTTCTTAACACTTATTTACTCTACGAAAACCCAACAATAAACGAAAATTGTAACTTCACTAGAGATATCAATTACGAAAATTAATATTAACTGCAGGCAACGATTACAAAAATATTTTAATTTAAAATCCGACTTAAGTGAATTTTAAATCTTGATTATGCACATATTTTGGCAGCTACTCTGTATGTATTTCATCTAAAAATATTTATTTTATGCTTTCGCAGCTCCAAAAAGTTTTAAAAAATCAAAGATTTGGACACATTTTATGTATACTTTTTTATGCCTTGCACCAGGTGGCCAACTAAGAATGGACGCCCCGGCAGTATCTCGGTAACCGTTAATCATAGAACTTGTGACAAATAGATAAATTGGTCATGGGAAATCGTCTGGAAATTATTCTCAAGTTCGAAAGATGACGGCTAGGGGGCCCAACTGTTGGCCAGTCAAAAACCGGGATTTTTCTCAACAATATGCAAGTAAAGAAGTATTTTAAATATTGCCCACCTAATCACTGGAAAATTTGATGTTTTAGTTTACGTATTTTGCTCTGTCTCATAATGTATAGTGGTGGGGAGTGTAAGACACTTTTGTATTCAAATAGCAATAACTCGAGTTAACGGAATTAAAGAAACTAGGTCTCTTTTGAAAGAGCTCAACAATCTACAATATATACAATATAAATTTTGTCCGAATAACAATATTTAAAATGTCTCTTTACTCACATATTTTTGAGAAAATTCCGTTGTTTGGTTGCACCCCTAGCAGCCATCTTTCGAAGTTAAAAAAAATTTCCAGGGATTTCCCGTGCCCGAGTTATGGCGGGCGTCCTTTCTTAGTTGGCCACTCGGTTCGCCCCTAGCTAATTGATAAAAATAAGTTAAATAAATGCCATTTACTTTTCAAATAAAAGAATAAATCAAACAGAAAGCAAAGAAAAATTAGTTAAGAGTCAAAAGGTAAACCAAATTAGATTTGATCATCAAGTATGCGTTAAAAATCCAGATAGCCTTAAAATTGCATTAACCATAACATAACTGCTAGCTGAGTTCAAGGGCATATAAATCATGAATCATAAAACATTTCTCTATACCACAGTCGCCAGGGAAATTTAATCTTTTTACTCTTATTTTTACTACGCCCTGTATAGCTGGCTAAATCAACATACAGTTGTGTAAAATTAGCGGCGAGTATTTAGAGAGTGCATCTTTAATTGAACATATCTAATTTTAAAATCACAATATGAATAAATTGGAAAGTTATAGATGTTTGAAAATTGACCAAAAATTAGTCGTTCTACTTAGAAGTGTGGGGAGGCACTGTATTTTCACACGAAAACCGAACTTGTTTCAGTTCTTACTAAACTATTAACAAATACTTTTCATTTGATTGTAATTAATAAAGTTTTTAATTTTGGGTTGTAAATAAAGGTCATTATGTTGTTAGGCATTACTGTGAACTAAAGACAAATGTGTTTTATACTGATTAATGACTGTTTTATTGACTGAACACGCTAATTTGCCATTCAATTCCCGTTCTGGCGACATTTTCATTTAGCTAGGTCAATTTTGCGACTTGTTTTTAAAATGTATGATATTATTTATTGTATTCGAAATTTTATAGAGAAGTTTTGTGCTCTTGTTTGTATACACATAACACATCTTAACATGTAGACCGTCTGCCTCCAATAGGTTTAGGTACACAACATCAATAAAAATTCCTTTCAAGCATAAAAAAGTACTTCTATTTGAAGCCATGAGAATGTAGAATTTATTTTGTCATATCATTTCAAATAGAGTCAGAAAAAAATAAAAACGGAATCGCGGATATTTGGTTTTTTTTCGAATATATTCGGAAGTATTCGGATTTTTCAAGGCGGCATTTTAATTGGCATGAAATTACGCAACTTTGCCTAATTTAACCGACTTTGTATCTCATATAGTTACAACCATACATACACCCTGTATATATATATATATATATATATATATATATATATATATATATATATATATATATATAATGTTCTTGTAGTGTTGTCAAAATTTTAGTAGAGAAAATATATCTATTTTTATACATTATAACTTCTGAAAATTCATTCAAGATTATCTTTACATTTTAATTAGTGTAGGTACCTTTTAATTGTACATTTTCTGAAAATTATATTATTTATAGAGCCCTGAAGAAGAAATTATTTATTTCGAAAGCTCAGCTTATTAGAAAATAAACGTAATATAGACTTTTTGTGCGAATCCGCATTATTTCTATTATTCTATTATTATAAGTATAAAAACTAAGAGCAACTAACAGCTTTTTTACTCATCGTCTTTCATAAATGAATATTTTTCTTAATATAGGAAGTTCATTAAAAAGTTTCTTACTATTATAAAAATTAAGCTCTTTGTTAAACATGAATTTGGTACTGGTAAATTAATCATAAAAAAACTTGTAGCATTTGCTGTTGAAGCAGCATGAATATTGTCTGTATATTTTGATTGCATCAGACATGCAAAAGCAAAATCGTTTCAGATATGAAATACGCTCTATAGGACTCTATAGGCTACATAGAGATCAAAATGCACGTGTCTGAATTTTAAATATCAATTGAAATAGTTGGTGTGAACAAAATCCTCAAAAGTATATTTTATTTCTTAGATGTGACTCAATAACCCCAAAATAAACTTGTACCAATTTCAATGTCTATCACGGTTTTGACTACTTTAATTGTAAAACATCGAGAATATAATACACAATTTGTTCATCGTCAATATATGTACAATCCTAAAAATATATTTTGGTTTTTTTCAGTTTATAGTCTAACCTAACCTAAAGAAATTTTAGTTACATTGCATTTAAAAATGAATATTGCTGGTTTATGATATATTAAATTACATTTGCCCCAATTTTTAATATTCTATATATCTGTATTGAAAAACTGATTAAGCATCATCGGCATTATTGTGGCGTAAAATATATAGCCGTTCAAATACAATTTACATAAATTAAAATAGCAGTGGTTCCACAACTGATCCTGACCCACCAGACCAAAATCAGATGATGTACTATTCTGGAAATAAACTCTATGACTACGGTTGACAATTAATCCATTACCGATTTGTCTCTTGATCCCCTAGATTTTGCTTAGCAGCAAAGTATGATTACCGCAGTCAAATGCGTTCGTCAAATCACAAAATCTTTGTTCAATAAGGTTAAAGATCTAAAAATAAGCAACATTTTGTTATGATGTGTACCAGTTGTGACAAATACCTTCAGACTTTCTAACGCCACTGCATTACATATATATATATGTATGTGTATATATATATATATATATATATATATATATATATATATATATATATATATATATATATATATATATATATATATATATATATATATATATATATATATATATATATATATATATATATATATATATATATATATATATATATATATATATTTATATTATATATATATATATATATATATATATATATATATATATTTTTTTTTTTCATCATAAGCTTCCAAATAAATTAGTTTTTATATTTACTTTTAGAATAAAGTAGATATTGGTTTTTTAACAAATTTATTGTTCCCACTCGGAATGAACTTTAAGGAATTTTCGATTCGTTTGACAGCCACGGTTAAAGTGAAATAATAAAGCCTATCTTCCGGACATTCCTGATCAAATTACCCGTTGCAGCTTATACCTGCCGTATTGTGCCCTAATGTGCTATGAACTGTGGCTTGGCAGAGTCAACTATATGTATGGTTTCTGGGGATTAAAAATCCAATAATATTACATATCTAGTTACTTAATACAAGAAGAGAAGAAGATACGTAAAATTAGGCTTTATATAGAGTGAAGGGGAAAGGACTACAAATACGTTAACGTGAAAGTTACGATATGTTATTTTAAGCAACGGGGCGTAGGGCAAAATTTAACTATTTCTGAGGAGAGAAAAAACAAGGTGAATATTAAACTTATTTTGTCCTAATTTGAGTAAATTACTTATTTCTTTAAATTTTATTATCCAAGACTATTAGGTACATTATTGTTATTCCAATAATCAAGTTTATATTTAAAAAGTCTTGAAAATTTAAAAAACATCTAAACTTTAAATGATTCTTATTTCAGAGCACACTTTCAGGCGACACGAAAGGAATCCCACATTTCTCTGTACTTGTATTTTTTCTGTACTGCTGTAAACAGATGAGCACTTAATGAATACTTAGTTATGTTAATCTGCATACCTATTAATGTTAATACAAACTTCGGACATGACAATTTTGTGGTACAGTATTTGTTAGAAAATGTATACAACATTTGTATGTTATTATCGGTAATGCGTGACAAAACGTACATTTGACTCCATCTGTTTATTGCGACTATTTATTATTTGTTGAGTTAAAAATAGTTTATAGTTTAGGAGCAACAGTGCTGGTTGAATTTTCTTAACTAGTCTAATGATAAAATTTCATTTTATATTATATTAATATATAATCATCCATTTTCCAGGTCTAGGAGTCTCTATAGTATAAAAAACATGTCTTGAAAAAAATTAAGTTACACTTGTAAACATTAAAAATTATTTCATCCTCCAGAAATTAAAATAATTGACATACAATTGTTTGTATACAAGTTTGAGATTTGCTGTGAAATAATTTTAAGATATACACAATGATTCATATTTATCACTTACTTCAATGCTTTTAGTGTTGTTTTCTTCAAAGTCTAATATGTTTACGTTATATTGAAACATGGGTCGTGTTTAAATATGATGCTTTAATAGGGCTGTGTTGTCTTTGACTATCATACTACCATTTTGCGGTACTACTGGTGATGGCTAAAACACTTTCTTAAGTAAGTAGTATTAAGTAACATACAGCCTGTTGCATTGGCAAGGTAAGCCATAAATGACATTTGGTTGTTTTTGGGTTGTTTAATTTTGATAAAATAAGGTTCATTATGGATCCTTGTTTTACCCCAGTTAATATAAAAATGTGATATATTATATCTAATAATAGAGATCGCTTATACTTCTAATAGATGATACAAGAAATTGAAAATTAGACTCCCTAAATAGATCCCAAGTTGAGATCCATCTAGAAATTTCCGCGTAGCTCACTAACCAGAGTGCTAGGTTGCGACGCATGGCCAATGGCTTGCTTTTTAAATTCGTTTATAGACCGGTTTTACGCTATTATCCGGCAATTCTATTTGTATCTTTAAAGCATAGTTTTTGTATTACATTTCCAAACAAGACCTAAGTCACGTTTTTGGTAACACTCCACCAAATTTTGTTGCGTGAGTGGTAATATTACGATTAAACGACACAAGCGATTAACAGCGAATTTATAAAACTGTTTTATGGACTGTCTATTCTAACTATAATCGGTGTTTGCTAATATGCTCTACATTCGTAGTTAACGTAAAACGATCTAAAGTAGATTAACTTTTTGCTCTTACACTCTGCCAGTCGTGACTAGGTGTGGAACAGGCGAAATTCCCTACAGATCTATGACATAATAGCATACATTACATCTAAAAATGGAAAGCATATAAATGTCCTCTTAAGTAAGCCATCAGCTTCATAGACCGACAGCAAAAATATATTTTCCGACGGGATTTTTAATATATCCACTCACCGCCCTTTATTTCAACAAGTTTTGTGATTTTTTCCCATTCGCGTAAAAAGTAATTGGAAATATTGATATATTTGTGTTGCTATTTTACAGAAGTATTTAGCGGATGCTTAAAAACGCAAATGAGGATTAAATTATATAAAAAATGCAGTTTGCTCTGAAAAAAAAACTCTTAAGTAAAATGGCAATGCAACGACTTTTCAGAATTGCTTTGGTTGCTTTGTATAAAAACAAAAATTTATTTGGGAGGCTTGGGGCAGCTGGGATACGGGAGGGGACCCAGAAAAATATTGCAAATTACAAAATGATAGATATTTTATTGTTAAAAATCTGTAGATTTTCTTTACTTGGAAGTTCCCTCTTCCTTTTATTAGGAATAGTGAAATGTGACCTAATTTAGTTAGGGACATAGTCATTTACTAACACACATTTATATTGGGCACAATTCTGTTCCACCATATTGGATTCCTACCAATATTTTACCAGTTTCTGTCTATGCCTTACTTAATTTTTAGGTATAATTTTAAATAAATTGAATAAGTAGTTTTTACATTGACACACCGCCATTTTGTCCCGTAATGATAAATCCGTACCAGTTTATCCCTTTATCATATTAAATTTTTCCCCAAAATTTAAAGTCAATTGAATAAAAAGTTTTTTTTACGTTGATTTTTTAAACATTTTATTTAGTTGTCATTTTGTTTTTCCATCTTGATTTGCACCACAACTTTACGAGTTTATTTCTATATCACACTTAATGCTTGCACAAAATTTAAAATTAATCTAATAAGTAGCTTTTCAGACTGTTTTTTTAAATATTTTATTGTGCCGCTATTTTGTTTTACTCTTTTGGATCTCAAAGTGTTCAGTTTTGTTCAAAATTTGAGGTAAATTGAATAATTAATTTTTTTGGTATTAATGTTTCTATCGTATCACTAGGCCTCCATCTTATTCCGCCATACTAGATTTTTATCAAAATATTTCCGGGTCATATGATCTTTAATGTTTGAAAAAAATTTTATTTTAATCGGGTAAGTAGCTTTAAAGCTATACCGAGAACTGACAGATCTATTTACAGACAGGCAGACTGACCGACGGAATTGATAAACATACATTTTGACATCTAGAGATGCTAAAATGTGAAGATATGTAAAACCTCGTGATTTTGTCACGATTAAAAACATTTTATTTGGCCGCCATTTTGTTCAACAATCTTGAATTTGTACCAAAATTTTACCAGTTCATCTCTATATTAATTACTGCATAACATTTGAAAACAATCCATTAAGTAGTTTTGGGCTAAACTTTTAAATATTTTATTAAACCGCTATTTTGTTTCGCCATCTTGGATTCATACCATAATTTTACCAGTTAATTTTCTCATAATACTTCATTTTGTGAAAAATTTGAGGTAAATTGGATAAGTAGTTTTTTAGTAATATTTTTTTTAACATTTCACTAGGCGGCAATTTTCTTTCGGCATATTGGATTTTTACTAAAATGTTACTAGGACATCCCCATGTGACCCTTAATATTTGACCAAACTTTGAAATCAATCGTAGTATAGTAGTTTTTTAGCTGTGCCGCGAACAGTCAGATAGAAAGACCGACCGAATTGAGAAAACACATTTTTCGGCATCTAGGGACCCTGAAATGTAGATATCTGAAAAGATCTCGGAGGGTGATTTTTTCACGATTACAAACAATACTTCCCTTTTCGAGGGAAGTAAAAACAGTTTTTTTGTTACAAAAAAAAAATATTTTGCATTTATAAATTCAATATGCCGTTAAAAAAATGATAAAACTTCAGCTTTCGGAAATATTCTTAAGAAACATAATTTTCCCAATTTGGTTTTTATTTTTTCATTCCTTTAAAGAGGGTAAAATAAAATTTCACATTTTTATACACATTCTGTGCTCTACAAGATGGATCACTTACATTACAATTCCGGAGTTTCATCAACTTTTTTTTTTAATACTAACCCAATTAAAATTTTCATAAGGAATTCCACATTTATTTATGTCTTTCTTTAATACATCAAGTCTTATGTGGTAGCCTCATATTTGCCAGTAAACTTATAAGTGTATCACACATCATTGATTTTAGGAAGTCAAATGAATATAAAAATTTAAATTATAAACTCAAGTTATTGGCACAACAAAAGGTAGAGATGAAACGTCGAATTGAAAATTTAAGTATGCCACCTCATAGAGAAATATATATAAGTGAACTTACCAGAATTTTTATGCCAACACTAATTCGATAATCAGTAAACTGTGCACCATGTACAAACCGCCAGCGTTTAAAAAAAACTTTAGCGCTTACATGGCAGGGCAGTGTGCACATTTTCTATTAAGAAGATTGTAAAAACCATTTTATGTTTGTGGCAACTTCAACTTATTTGCAAATATGATCATTTTATCTTAAAAAGAAATCAAATTATTATTAATTTAATTTCTCGAAACTTAACTACGACCATGTTTATTACATATTTGATATATTCGATGCACTTGGTGGATAGAATTTTTATTGAGTACGTTAGAAAGTACAAATTAATTTTGTCGAATGTGTCATTTTGTGTTGGTCTTCAAGTTTATTTATTTTCGCCGGCCAGGATCCATCGCCCTCTTTTTCTTGATTTCAGCAGGAGCCAGTAGACTGCCATGTTTAATTAGACATTTTTTTTGTGATTTTGTGCCCTATAAGACAGTACGCGACAGTGTCGGATTAGTTCACAACTAATAATGATCTAGTTTTAATCTTCTGTATATGGAAATTCAACAAGCTGAAATATAAGCCAGAAAAACAGGCTTTTAATTTCCGATTTTTTTAAATTTTGGAACTTCTTATAAATTAAGTTCAATCAACTTTTTATTAATGTCGGAACAACCAAAGTTCTTTTAATTTTGAATCTACCGATTTTTTAATTTTGGATGACGCAAGATTTTAATTAAATAGCTTCAAGATTTTTAAATTTATATTTGTATTAACTCAAAGATTTAAAAGTACCCAAATGATCATGACAGTATCTGAAGAAGGCTGACGTGTCTACAGTATAGGTGTTTTTTTCGCCATCTGCCAGAGTTGCGATGTACTCCGGAGAAGATTTTTGGATGTTTAGGAGAAACTGGGATAGTTTTCCTTCTGCCGTGTGGTGAGTTGGTGTTTATAATTTATTGTTTGGCTATTTTTGACTTTTTGCTTAATTTTATATATTTCTTAGCCTTTTATGTTAAATATATCTTAATGAGATAGTTCTTAGTGTATTGAGATCAGACGAATTTACTAATAAATACTCTAGTTTTCTAATTCAAGAAATAGAGCAAACCTTAGAGACAAATTTTGTAGCACTGCTAATACTTTCTTCATTTTAAATATAAACACAGATCGACACTCGAGTATTAATTTTTTTATGCTTATGCATTCATTTTTTAATATCTTCAATGATGTAATTCTGCTTAAATATTTTATTAATTTTTTAGTTCAAAAACCACCGAACATATATTGGGTCCTAAGTTATTATTAGCCTTTGGCATTCAAATAATGTAAATATAGGTTTCTTACAGCTTAACATTTTTACTAATTTTTAGTTCAAAATCAACCGAACATATATTGGGTCCTAAGTTATTATTAGCCTTTTGGCATACATGTTGCAATTTTTTACATGAAGTCATTCTGTTTTATATTGTTACGTAATTAACCTATGTGTAACTGGTTATTTTTGTATATTCCATTATAGTCATTTCTGCTTCAAATAGTTACAAAATTAAGCTTAATGTAACTGGGTAGATTTATTAGCTTAATGCTTACCAAATTTGTTTGTTCCAATAATGTCATTCTGCTTAACGTTTCGTTTTATGATTGAGTAACTAGATAAAGCCTAGTTCTTTATAACTATGTTAAACTTTGGTTAAAATTTGATTAAGTGCATAAATCACAGTTGTTACTTTTATTTATATGTACATATGGAAAATAAATAACCAAATACTGGTTATTTTCACTTCTGGATTAAAAATTGTATTATTTACTATCTTTTCTAACATATTTTGATATTGTGGATTTTTGAATTAAATTGATATTATTTTTTTTATAAAATTTGACCTATGATATATATTGAAATTTAAGATTGAATACTTGGTTAAATTTAAAATTGGTATAGCTAAAACCTTTGTCTTGAGATTCTCTCTATCATTGTTAAAATTACATGTGCCCTTATAAAATGTACATTTTCAGATAATAAATCTGACGGTTTTTTAAAATTAGCTTGTTTCTTTGTGTTTATCTTTTGACTTTTCAGGTTGTTGTTTATTTGGAATGCCAATTAAAGACTAAATTATCTTGGTAATTGAACACATTTTTTTTAAGTAATTGGAACTTTCCCAATAAATCTTAAAGTTTCCCTAGTAAAACTTCTATTTAAGCACGGAGATCCAAATGATCCAGCAAACTACCGGCCCATCTCACTTTTACCCTGCCTGTCTAAAATTATTGAGATACGGGTTAGAAAAAGAATGGTAACTTTTCTAACTAAACATGGCATTTTAAGTAAATCTCAATTTGGTTTTCAAGAGCGAACAGGCACAAATGATGCAATGTTTTCCTTTCTGGAGGACCTTTATATGAGGCTCAATGTGGGGGATGTAGCTGTTGCAGCGTTTTGTGATTTTAGCAAAGCGTTCGACTGCGTAAATCATGAGATACTACTTGGCAAGCTCTTTAATTATGGGTTTAGAGGTGTTGCTCTGCAGTGGTTTAAGTCTTTTCTGTCAGGTAGAAAACAGATTGTGGGGTCAATGGGCACTTTATCTGATAGATGTTCCATAGACCACGGAGTTCCACAGGGTTCAGTACTTGGCCCTATTTTGTTTCTCCTCTACATAAACGACCTTGCATCTCTTGATATAGGAGGTCGCTTCACAATTTTTGCTGATGACACGAACATTTTATGGTCTCATAAAGAACAGGAATCACTATTGCGTGTAGTATCAGAAGATTTAATAAGAATAAAATAATGGTGTGATGCCAATCTCTTGTCCCTAAATGTAGCTAAAACCAAGTTAATAAGTTTTAAGTTTGTTTGCAAGGATCACATAAAGATTCAGGATGTACCATTGGATTTTAATGATTGCAATAAATTTCTTGGTTTATTGATAGTACAACCTCCTTTTCTTTGTTTTTTTTTTTTTTTTTTAATTTATTTTTAATTTTATGTTGTTTTACTCGGTGGTCAGATTCTTTTATTTCGGAGGCGTTAGGGCGTGAGTTCAAATAATTTAAACAATATTGTGGGCGCCAGGCCTAGAGTGGCCAAAGAGGTTGAGCAGAAAAGAAAAAAACAAGATAGATACTAATGTACGCTAAGACACAATACTTAAGTTAACTTGTAATGTAGCTTCCCAAAACCTTCTAATTCCTGCAATGGACAGATTATAAATAAAAGAATGAAATACTAATGCAAGGAAATTTATTGTAAATTGTATATAAAATATAAGTATAAATATCACAGTGGTATTAAATGTTGTTCAACGCAATCAACAGTAACAATCAAATCACCACATATGAGGTAAAACGATAACTATATTATTCATGAAATTAAATGTGCCAAATGAAATAATATTTATATCTTTAAGTTTAATATCTTGAAAGTACTGAAAAATTTTGATACATAAATTTACCATAAAAGTTAAATGAACTACCAGTAATTAAGTAAAATGATTAGATGGATAATTGAAAAGAAAGAGAGAGGGCAAGGATACAACCTTGAATTAAATTTTATTTTCTTAATTAAGTTTTATATTTTTTACCAAATATTATTGAAAGAGCATAGCATGAATGTTGCAAAAACCAGATTTAATAAATATTATTTTATAAAAACCTCATATGAGAGATGCAAATATTAGTATCATATACCGATATTGGCTGAAAATCACCGATAATAGGAAGATGGGCTGTAATGCAAAATATATTCAAACAATCATAAAACTATAACAGGTGGCTGAAAATCACAGGTAATTTTAGGAAGTACTGCCCATTACAAAAAACTTAACACTTATGACACTAAGACATGGGTACCCAATATACACTCAACATACCTAATATAACTTATACTACAAAAAACATAAAGTCTCTTACTACCTATAAGCTATGAGCACTTACAAAGCAATTATTTAAAAAAAACAATAAGAGTGTTTTACAAAACTCAAATTTAATAAAATAAGCCAGAATATGCAATGAATTCTTTACTCAAAAGCAACTAATTAAATAAAATACAACAAAGTAATACTTTGGAGAGTTATAGGTACCGAAATTAGAATAAAAGTTTATAGTTACTGATTTGCAAATGAATTCATGAGAAACTATTTAGAATTAAATTGGTTAATGACTTAAAGTGACTTTATAAAGGTAATTATAGTGCGAGAAGGCTGAATAATTGAAAAATTAGCAACGAAAGATCAAATTTCTAATGTACGCTCAGGGTAAGTAGAACACCAGTAGTAAAGCTACCTTTTATAAGCTAAAACAAGGAAAGGTACTTATCTTTAGACTCGGTGTTGGGTTGGTTCCCTAAATGAAGACTTTCCTCAACGCTTCACAGCAGTGGTTAGCCTATAAGCTCAACCAAAAGGAGGTGGTCCTCTAGACGAGCAGACTGCAGCGGAGGCCCCAAAACAGCACAAGCCAACAAAGAAAACCTCAAATGCCCCGTTCCAGCTACGCCACGGTAGTCCAACCAGAATCTAAGTTTCCAACTTCCTGCCTGATGTCTCTAAGTTGACCTGCCTAAGCCACTGTTCTTCCCACAATAAAAGAGTGATATTGATTTTATTGTGATTGCGGTATTAATTAAAATATGCTCCTGCTGTAGGTTAAAAAGTCCTTGTAGTAGGATAAAAGCTTCTTGCAGTACGTTAAAAGCCTGAAAAGATAGAGAAATGTGCTGAGTACCAACCCACGTGGCGACTATTCCATGAACCATCTCCCTAGCAAGATTTTCTAATAATTTTGAATGACTAATTACCTGATGTTATGGCTTTGAGTAGTCTTGAAGTGCTTTCCAATCCCAATTAAGGCTTCATAGAATTCGCCGATCAGCAGAACTTCTTACACGTCGTGTAAAATGGCGGCACAAAAAAACTATGAGAACTAACACTTCATTATTATTCTGCAGAGAGGTAGTAAGAGAGGATCTCTTTGTTCAGTCCAAAGGTTTTATAGTCCTAACATAGCGAAAAAAATGATGTATCCTGTTCCGGTACATGGTACCAACCTAGTACTCTCATTGACAGAAACCCTCGACAGACATTAAAAAAATCACTTTATCATCCCGAAAAGTCTCAAACCATCTCCCTTTGCTACGGAACACCACCACCGATCACCACTAACGAGACAAAATCAGCTGATATAACCTCAGACTTTGAAACCCCTGACATAATTTGGAAATAAAACATAGGGTATAACGGGTTGCCTGCAGTAAGGTGTCGCCAAACAACGATCTCGGATTTTATTAACATTAGGGACTTGTCGCGTCGTTGCTTTATTATTTGCGATAATTATTGGTTTGTATTTTATATATTTGACTGTCTTAAAAGAAACAAAATATCAGATATTTTGTGAATAAATAGGTGATAATTAAGAACTTGACCGTTGTAATAATCATTTTCAAAATGATTGTTACAATAGATAATAGGTTGAAATTTCATGACCATATTTCAGCCTTAAGAAAGAAACTGGCTAGTGGGTGTTATGCTGTCAGGGTTATTGCAAATGAACTTGGTTCAGCAGCTGCAAAATTGGCATATTTCTCCCTTGTAGAAAGTCACATGCGTTATGGCATTGCTTTTTGGGGTTGTTGTAGTCAGTGTCTATTTAGTTCTGTATTTGTTTTACAAAAGAGAGCAATTAAGTTTGTTTGTCGTAGTGCCCCTAGAGAGACTTGTAGACCTTTATTTAAAAACTTAAAAATTTTGACTTTGAGTTGTCTTTTTATACTTGAGACAACTTGTTTAATTTATAAAAAGTTCGGATTACATCTTATTGACACTGCCTCTTCTAATAGACCTTATAATACTAGACAAAACTGCAACATTCCAATGCCAATTCCGCGAACTGAATTGACTAGGAACTCCATAGTATATTTAAGTATTAAGATCTTCAACCATCAACCAAATATTCTTAAAACAGCACGATCTCTAACATGCTTCAAAAAGTCAGTTGGATCAGTTATTAAAGACAAGGCATTTTATAATCTGAATGAATATTTTGAGTGCAACTGGGAGTAAAACTTAAGTTATCGAATTTTTTTTTTTTTCGAGTTTGTTCTATTTTGATATTTTGACATAGTGTTATCTGTTATTTGTTGTTTGTATTTATCTTCTTTTGTTATTTTACTTACTTTATATTCTTTTTTTTTATATATGTATTTTTTAATGTTCTTTTTTTTTTTTTTGGAAAATGTTTACTCATGATACTTCCATTAGCATTAGTCACAAATTGCTTTATTTTTTATCTATTTTTTTTTATATATATATATATATATATATATATATATATATATATATATTGTTTTATAGTATACTAAGCTTTGTCCACAAATACTATGTATTTACGATAATAAAGCATGTTTTGAATTTGAATTTGAATTTGAACTAGAAACTTGATTCTAGTAGAGTGCCTAATTTGTTTTAACTGCAATTTTACAAGGAATGGCGACACTGGAGTAAGATCAGCCCGTAAGGAGTGATTAGCCGAGTGCAGAGCAGCGAAGATGTACTTATTATACCTCTTCCTATTCGATTAAATGTACAATGTACTCCTCAAGTACTGTGTTGGACAAACAATGTCTTTTACAGATTCATCAGTACATATACAACTATTTTAAAAATACTTATTAGAGTATTCATTTTTCGCTGGTACACAAAAGTCGTTTTAGAAAAGAAAATGATGTGGAGCAATAACTTTATAAACATAGGTTTCACGAGATATACAGAGAAATGGTTTCGGATTTCTTTTAACAAAGCTGGAATCAAAATTATAATTTTTATTTGGAATACAAATTTCACATAGTATACTTGCACACCAAGACCCCTCCCCCTTGGAGTCAGCGCCTATGTAAAGTAAAACATTATGTAGATATTATTATATAATGCATTCAGGTTTGCTGTAAACAGTGCGTTAAGACATGTTATATTAGTACTATAACCATAGCATATTAATTAGTCAGAATTTATTCGCTTAAAGTTTCGCTGGTAAGTCATTGGTTTATGAAATATTCCAAAACAACCCGCTCGCAAGCATACTTTCTGAACGCATATCTTAAATATTTTTATATCTTTAATAGTTTTAAATATAGTTTCCACCCTGCTGAATGATGCACAGAAAGGCCTCTGAGTTCCGTGCTATTAAATTTCTGTTAAGTTTATATAACCAGTAATACTTGCGAGAATACGCAATTATTTGGAGTGTTTGACTTCTCACTCAAATTTCGTTTAGCAGTTAGAGTATATATACTTCAAATTGTATACCAGCTCAATTTTTGTATTAATATTGACAATTAATTATAACGTTTAAATATAATTTTTGTAACTCCCTAAAAGACGAAAAACATAAAAAAATGTGATGGCTATATACGGATGTGTGTGTATCAATGTAAAATAAATTGGCGTGAACGATAATATGAGAAATACTGAAACGATTCGTTTCAAATTTACATCAAAAATAGTCTAGGTCAATGTCTCGAGAGAATTAGATTTTGGCTGTCTATATCAATCTATATTATCGATAATAATTGTTTAACATCGAAAAAAGTCATAGGCATAAATACTTGATTCTTTTTCTATTATATATGTAGATTTAAAAAAAAAAGTCGGTAATCGTTTACCGGGAACTTCCTCCGTTTTGAATCTTTCGTTCTATTAGGAATAGTGAAGTGTGACCCAATTTAGTTCGGTACATAGTCATTTTATACTGTTTTTTCAAACATTTTTGTTGGGCACTGTTTTATTCAACCATATTGAACTCCTGTCAATATTTTACCGGTTCCTACTTGATTTTATATTTGAAGTATATTGAGTAAGTAGTTTTTACATTGACACACACCGTCATTTTGTTCCGTCATGTTGAATTCGTACCAGTTTATCCCCAAATCCCTAATTTTTCCGCAACATTTAAAGTCAATTGATAAAGAAAATTTTTTTAACGTTGATTTTAAAACACATTTTATTTGGCCACGATTTTATTTCGCCATCTTGAATTTGTACCAGAATTTTACTGGTTTATCTCTATATCACACATAATGCTTACTTTGCTATGTTGGATTCATACCAAAATGTTACCAGTTTATTTCTATGTAACACTTTTTTGTGCAATATTTGATGTAAATTGGATAATTAGTTTTTTAATAATGATTTTTAACGTTTCACTATGCGGCCATCTAGTTCCGCCGTATTGGATTTTTACCAAAATATTGCCAGATCATCCTTAATTTTTGACCAAATTTTGTCAAAAAATCGATCGGGTAAATAGTTTATAAGCTATGCCGCGAACTCACAGACAGATCGAAAGACACCAACAGAATTGCTAAAACATATTTTTGGAATCATCTAATATCTACTTCTGTAGTTTGACATTCATTTTAATAAATATTTTGAACATTGCTATATTATATTTCTTTATTATAGCGACAAATTAATAGATAAGAAATTAATCGATAGACCACTGCTCAATCATTCTCAAGCTTATCAAGGCAAATAATTGCCATAACTCTATTGTAACCTTCCATAAATAGTCCAAGCTAATACTACCTGTAAGAATAACTTGGTTGCACCTTTTTTGCCTGGGGTTGATTTCCATAATTTTAGACGATTTATTACTTCGCTTTTCAAACGGATGGACTAAATATGGTTTGGTTGGGTGGGAAATTGGTCCAAGGTTTTAATCTGTAGGTGATTACAAACGTACATACTATCGTACAGGGTCCTCCAATAATAGAGGACGTCGTCGGCTGTAGCTCGGGAACCGTTAATATCTTTAAAATTACTGAAAACTACTTTCGCAAATGCTTAAGATGGCGGCCAACATTGTCGATACAAAGTTGCAATATTTCCTGTGTCGATTGGACTGCAGCTTCTAGTTCCCCCCAGTATCTCTATAGCAGAAGTGGAGGCTGTAGTCCAATCGATACAAGAAAAATTGCAACTTTGTATCGACAATGGCGGCCGCCATTTTAATATTTTTTATATAATTTTAAATTTGTTGTTAGTTCTTGATTCATTTCGTCGTTTTTATTGTTTCACTGAAGCAAGGTAGAACTCATTTTAAGTACTGCCCTGCCTCGGCCTAGCTTTAGCTATTTTATTGCGAAGCTTATGTGATTATGGTACTGTGTTTTAGTATTTTTATTTTTGTTTCTTTGTTAAGTTTTGTATTTTTCCATTTTTTTGCTTTTTCTAAAATTTTAGGATTAACTGAAATGAGAAATGAAAATAATTTCCATTTTGCCATTGTCACTTTTTCTCCTCTACAAAACGGCAAGGTTAATCTTCCAATCCAACGTTCCGGATTCGAGAGACTATCATCAACTTTCTTAATTTAAATGCAGACCTGGATTTTGTATTTCACTTTTCAATGCCCTTCATAACTACCAAATAAAATGTGATATAAAAATCATAGCCCACCATTTAATTGTTTTTGAGAAAATCAGCTTTATTTGGAAAATTTTGAAACAACGCCATCTAGTGGCCACTAACAAAGTCATTACGGTACGGTTTATGGGTCCACGAGCAAAAAAAGCCGACGCCAAGTGTAAAAGTAAAAGTAAAAGTGTAAAGTAAAAATTTTTGACCTTCCCCCACCACTTTATTTTTGAAAATAGACAAAAAATAGTCTGAAGCGAAAAAGGACGTAATTGGTTGAAGAATATAATGCTTATATTTTCATTATACCTCAATTAGGGGAATTTAAGAGAAAATTGGTATTTATACTTTTGTGTTGCAACAGCAACGTACGCCCTCTAGCGGCCAACATTCAAACTTGAAAATAATTTACAACGATTTCACTTGCCCGGTTTACCTATAAATATGTTTTTCCTTAAGTTCTGTCATTAATGGTTCCCGAGCTACAGCCGACGTCCTCTATTATTGGACCACCCTGTACATTGTATGTTAGTTAGCATGTATGTTTGAGTCAAATCTTGTACATTTGGAAGCAGTCCGTTATCGGAATTGACTGAAATATGGTATACGTACATAAACCTTACTTTTCAGTTCAATAAGTTTTTTAGTTATGTATTCTCCCTGAATTTTCCTGACCTCGAAAAATTGTTTGATAATAATTCAAGCACTAGAGATATTATTAGTAATATTTGAAATTTCTTCAATTTCTCTCGTTAGAGCGGTGATAATTTGTGTGTGTAATTTTGTTAGTTATTAGCGTACAGGATAATACTTTCGAGAGTTATTTAATCATGACTGATTAATTTATGTGTTGTATCTCGGGTTCTAGATATAATACGTACGGATTTTTGTTAAGCTGTGTTAAAAGAAGATGAGATGTAATATAGAGGCATAATAACGAGTGTCTCGAAACGAGAGTTTTAAGTCGCGCACCATTGTCGTCTGTCAAAGTTTAAACAGCCATATTTGGTACGGATCCTGCGTCAGCATTGACATTTGCCAAAATGTTGCTTTACATTTTATTAATTCAAAAAACACATTACAAAAATGGAGAAAATTTCACAGGGACGATTCGGAGGTTACATGATCGTTTTGGTATGCATATCCGTCAGTCACGGCCTGAAATTAAAATGTAATTAAGACATTTCAGGGGATGTTGGCTTTGAGACAAGATACAATGCGTCACCAACGAAGATTGGTTGAAAAAATCGCTGCCGTGACTGCCATGTGTTACAGGAAATCCTTCTCCATCCGACATCGCTGTCAGGAATTAAATATCACCCACAGCCCGCTCTGATTAATTTTAACAAAGGATTCGCATTTTAATGCATTCAAAATCCAACTGACACAAGAGCTCAGAGCAGCCGATCATTAACAACGTAGATACTTCGCAAACTGGATAATAAAACAACGCGAAGTAGACGAGGCATTCCAGAAAAAAAAAACATTTTTAGTGATGGGTACGGTACGTCAATAAACAAAACTGTCCGATCTGGGGGAAAGAAAGTTCACATGCCATATAAGAATACAAAAATGTGACAGTTTGGTTTGCCATGTGGGCAGGAAGAATCATTGGCCCGTATTTCCTCGTAAATCATGAAGGTATCTTCGTTAATGTCAATCGTGAACGTTACCACGGTATGGTGACAAACTTTTTTTTGACGGGAAATACATGAAATGAATATAAATGGGATATGGTTTATCTAAATTCCTTCCTCTAAGGTTTTTTAAAAAGTAAATTTTACGTGAACCATCCTGATAAGATTTACCAACTGAACGAAGAAATCGAACGTATTCATGCAATCGAGCCGGATAGGCTCCAAATCGTAATGAGAAATCTCATTGAACCAGTGAACGAATGTCAATGGATCCAGGATGGCCATTTGACAGGCATTATATATAATTTTACTATCATCATTGACACTTAATAAGGCATTAAGGATTCTAAAGATTACTTTTTTTGTACTCCTATTGAGAAACCTTTTGAGTATTGCTATGGTTACTTGTTTCCTAAATCCCTAGTTAACAATGACTATAATTTGAAATATTATTTATGTAAATAAAAGCAATCGTATTTTATTTATTTGTGCATAAATTATTTATTTTATTGCCTTAACTAATTAGACCAGTTGTGACTAAGACTTGGCAATAATTAGAGTAGTAACTTTGCGTGAGAGTAGCTATCTTAACCCAGTCAACTGTTACGCAGAGATTTTTAATGGTAGTAGGAACTTAATCCCTGTTACATGCATGTTATAATAAACTGCTGATCAATTGTTCAATTAAGTTATTTTATTGCTTAAGCCAACCATAATTATATAAAAATTATCACAGCTTGTTTTTTTTTTCTAGTAATAATGTGAATATCGTGCGAAATTTATTAATTTACGACACGGTTCTATTTTGTAAGAGTGTTTTTTTCTTATTTAGTACCAAAATTCAAATGTTTCCCTCGAGATTGTTTCGCCGTTTTTTCGTTGCCTCTATGTCTATAGAAGAAATGTTTTTTACTTCCCTCGTAAAAGGGAAGTATTGTATTTTAATGAAAATTTGCAGCATATTTGTTAAAATTGTTAAAAAGAGTTACATAAGCTTTTCAAAAAGAGTTTTTTCCGAAAAACTTTATCAAGAACCCAAGTTTTTTTTATAAAAATATGATATATGATGATCTGGATAAGATGTATTGAGCATCAAATGAATTTTGCAGTAAGCCAATAAGGACAATATTTACATGATGGATCTTTATTCATGAAGTTTTAAACTTTCCGAATAGGTTTTTCTACGCTTTGAGGGTATACATATATTAAATAAAAAAATGTTTCCTAGTTTAAAGGATTGATCAAAAATGTAATTGAAATTTTTAAATTATTATATAAAGATCGGTAACTTGAGAATAACGTTATTTGACAGTGGGTAAGCTTAGCTTTATACTTCATACCTATACCAAAAATGTTATCATACCATACATTTACCAAAATAATGACTGAAGAAATGTTTAGGCTATAGATTTAATAAAATTAGAGCATGAGGGTACACCTGGGGAAAAATCTGGACAGAACGAAAATAAAGTGATTTAATTGTTTGTTGTAGTTACGATGGAATGCAAAGATGATTCGTGAATTCAATAGTAAAAATACGTTTTTTTATCCATACCTTATGTACCAATTTCGTTTGGTCGCTGCTCCATATTGCTTACAATTTTTTTGTCTAATTTTTTACTTTCTTATAGGACATATGAATTTTTGCGGCATCCAATCCGTTGTTTTTCTCAGGTGTACACTGAGCCTCGGGCCTTACTATAATATGCCTCTGGTATGTTAGACTTTTTGGTAAGAGGTTCAAATTCTATATATTCAATAGATTTAATTTTGCTCGGTGTTTAACCTTCATTTGACATATATCCGGATATCTAAAAAAAACAATAGTTCAATAGTTTGTCGCTAATAATGATGAGCTGTCTTTGGTAGATGCAGATATGGGTATTAATCATATATATAATAATAGGTACACGGCATTGTTTTCTTTTGAATGCAGCCATCGTTGTCAAAATGATTACTTATTTGGTCTAGTGTATCATCCTGATTTGGTTGTTTCGAAAGGGGGTTGATAGCTATTTTACATAGAATAAAATCATAAACCTAAAATGCCTATGAACCAAATTTATACTTGCTAAAAATATTAAAATTAAATTTTAGGGTGATTTTAATACTGTAATAATAGGCTCTGTAATATTTCATTAACTATATATAATTATTAACAACAAATAATCATTTAAATAATTTTTAAAATAATTTAAATTTTTTTTTTATTTAAATACATTGTCATTGCTTAACAATCGGCAACACACTTGCATTTTTGTAAATCGTACTAGTAAAATCGCAAATCGAACAAAGCGGTATTGCTTTGCATAAGAGCATCGTTTTTGGGCGACTTTTAGGAGTTTTTGAGTTATTTTTGATAAGTTTTGTGTGACTTCTTGGGCATTACGGTGCTTAAGTGCGAAGTGTGTAAACATTTGGACTATTTAACTTCTTCTCTTTTCTCGGGTAAGTAAACATGTTGTTTTTCTTGTATTAATTGGCGTACAATATCAATCAATACATATCTGCACTATTTTCCCCAAGCCTTCCGAGGCATATTTGACATACAAAATATACATTTCTGAGAGGTAGCACGATATTTTGCATTTAGAACAAAGTAAACAAAAACAAACGAGCTTGGGTATTTTTATGCATAATGTTAAAATAATAGATTAGGTATGTTATTAAATGTGCCCGCTGTGAAAAACTTTAATTTTGATTGGTAGCGAAAAAAAAAATTGTTATACAAATAGGTATGAAATATTGCTATTACTAAATATATTGCACTCATGGCCATTGACATATTATAGGCCAACGGCAAGAAGAAAAGAAGTCTCTCATTATAATTCTTCAGCGTTGCCCTTTGTGAAATCCGACAAGGATGATAGATAGTTTTTCTTTGTTACACTTACTTGCATTACATCTTTATTTGCTTTAATCATTGTGTCAAAACATACTGGATTTTATGAATGAAACAGCACAAGATGTTGGGTATCTTGTTATGTCTGTAGTGTTAGTTCATCATTATAAATGGCTTAATAACTTGTATTTAGTAAGGTCTGAATAAATATGAATGTATTGATACATCGATATACCTACGAATGGATATACTAATTTATCGATATATAGACGTATTTAACCACTTAGTTGAGACTTAAAACTCAACCTTAACAAAAAGCAAAAAAAAAACAACTAATTGGAAAATAAGTGTAAATTTAAAACAAAGTTTATTCTGCTTGATCCAAATACCTCAAGAATTAAATAAATGTCTACAAATATATGTTGTGTTGATATTATCCTTTGCTAATGTTTTCTATTTTTTTTTCAAATTAATTCCTAGTGTACTATTTCAAGAATGAGTCTAGTCACACCATAAGTTGTGTAAGGTTCCTTTAATTATATCGCTTTGGCTAAACCACATTAGCTTACTGTTGCTTCTCTCGGTTAATAAACTGTACCGTTATTTTTTTAGTTTTAATTTGTTGGGTTTATTTTGTCACGACTTCTCTTTCCGGGATCAATTGCGGCGAACATTTAGAACTAGTATTGCATCTTCGAAAGTTATAAAAGTTCTCTCGAAGTGCTTAAATTTCTTGATTTGGCAGTGTTCAAAACTCGAAAAAGTATGTCTTCAGTAATTTAGTTTAATATACTCTACTGAAATTGATCAGTTTTTTTATGTAGTGCTCTCTCAACGATGTACAGGGTTTTGGTTATACGTATAATACTCTTATTACTATTCGTATTTTTATAGATATAACAAAAGTCAAATACAAAAGTTTCTTCATATTGTAACATTTTGTTTACTTTATTTTGCAGATATACAAGGTATTTTGTTTTTTTGAAATCAAAATCAACTTGTATTATGTCTTACTGATACCCGGTTTGATACCGTTACCTTTAAACGTTCGTGAAATATGGTAAAGACCTTAGAGTAAGAATAAAAATAGAGTTCGTTATTTACATATTTAGCCACTGCCAAGATAGCCAGGAACACCAATGTTTAAACATGATGCAATAAAATTTTTATACAAGGAATAGTAATGTGTTTCCAGTATTAGTTTCGAAGCAGTATAAAAAAATTACTTTTATTGCAAAATAGTAAAATACAAACTACAATACCCAAAGCCTCAAATCAGATTACACCAGTAACAAGAGTTTTAGTTAGCTATGGCAAACCCGATCGACAACTTCACGTATTAGACCATCCCACTGTGGTATTAGACAGTAGATTGTTACAGGGTCACGTGACCGGCGTGGCTTAAAAACTAATAGCGGGTCGTGGAACTACAATAAATTTTAACATTTAAAATTTAAAATTAATTTGCTAAAAAATGTTTTATTAGACACAAAGCTTTTCTTAGCGTCACTACTGCATGTGTTTTAATGTATTATTGTGTATTTGTTGATATGGTTCAAATCTTCTAATTATATGTTGCCTTACTTCGAGAAGCAGCGTTCTAAAAGTGCGGTGACATTAGAAGAACATTGATTTTTTAAATATTTAATAAATAAGTTTTATTTACTTTATCTTGAACATTGCGAAACTAGGAGCTTTAGTTGACCTAACTATGGTGCGGCAATGTGAGTTTGTAAAAAAATGGCCGTTTAAGTTTATAATTTTCTTTTAATCACTAAGTAAACAGCAAGATTTCCTTTTCCAGGAGACATGTCTAATGGAAAATACCTTATTCACTTATTTTAGGTCACATGACGTATTGACCAATCCAGTCTGGTATAATAGAACATTTATTTCGTCGGGGGCCATGTGAGATTCTTTGGGTATTAAAAGTAAAAATGTGTTCTTAAACATGTTCTAAACTGGTTAGGATTTAAGATTTAGGATATTAAAAATTTAAAAAAATCTTTAATTTTTAAAATTTTAGCTATTAACGTGGAAAAACAATATGACAATTTTCTATTCTTATCTTATAGCGCTCGCTTTTTTTTACTTTCCTCGCAAAAGGAAAGTATTCTAGTTGCAAAAAAACATGTTTTCTCAGTTCGGTCGGTTAGTCTGTATGTCTGTCCGCAACAAATCTCGAGAACTGCTTGTCCTATTTACTTCAAGTTTTGGTTAAAAATTGAAGGTCATATGATGATGACGTGGTAACATTTTGGTAAAAATCCAATGTGGCTGAACAAAATGGCGGTCTATGGAAATGTTAAAAAAACTACTAAAAAACTGCTTATCCATTTTATCCAAATTTTGCAGAAAAATTAGGTTTGACATGACCATCAACTGATAAATTTTACTACAAATCCAAAACGGCGCGGGCGGCTTAATAAAATGTTATAAAAGCCAATGCAGAAAACTACTGCATCGATTATGTTCAAATTTTACTCAAAAATCAAATATTATATGGGGATGAACTGGTAAAAATGTTGAGACAAATTTAAAATGGGTAACAAAACGGTGGCCTAATTAAATCTTTAAAAATATCTGAAAAAAGTACTTATCGGATTGATTGATTGATGACATCCCCATTTTGAATATTTATTACTAAAAATGTATAAATTGCACACTTAATATAGATTTTTAATCAAATCTGTATAAATGTTAAAATTCGCTCGCAATCTAGGCATGCCTACTCTCATTTTTTAAATACTTACTAAAAATGTATGATATGTATTCTCAAATCTATACAAATGTTAAAATTCCGCCGCCATGTTGGCATTACAATCTTTAAAATGTTGACAAAAATTCATGATGTGCAGTCCTAAATACCCCTAAATGCCGAATTTTAATCAAATCTGCAAACATTTTGAAATTAGTCTGCTATGTTGGTGCCGCCATTTTTAATTCTCAAATATTGACTAAAATTTCATACCTTTCATTCTTAAAAAATTCTAGATACCGGTATTTCAGCCGAATCTGTACAAATGATAAAATTCGTTCTCTATATTGGCGCCACCATTTTAATTTTTGTTGTTCATTCTTAAATAATCCCCACAAATGTTAAAATCATCCGTCCGACCTGTTAACATTGTCATTTTGGTACCGCTATTTTGAAAATTTAAATGCTGACACTCTTAAATTTTCCTAGGCACCAATTTTCAGTTTAATCTACATAAGTAACAAAATTCGTCGACCGTATTGGCGCCGCCATTTTGGATTTCTAAACGTTGACTAAAAAAAATCGGACTTTTATATCCCAAAGTGTATGCATGTCAAATTTGAAAATAATCGGTAATGGAAGTGCTAAAAAATCCACTACAAGATTTGAACCAGACATACAAACATACAAACAGACGAGTAGGAAGCCAATAAAACTGCGTTAAAAGCATTGATTATGGTCTAAAACTCTAACAATAGTATTCACTAAAGAGGTTTAAATTTAGACCAGGTCTAACTTGGCAGTTACAGGTTTAAGATGGCATTTTTAACAACTGAACAAATAATTTTTCTAAATGTTACAATTACAAAATGACAGTGACATAAGGCAACATAACTAAAAAAAACGAAAGTTTAATAATATATAAATAACTAATTTCCTTTTAAACTTACCTAACTTATTGGTTTGATTTTAATAGTGAAGCAGGGAACGATTATTTCTTTGATATTTGTAAAAATACCTATTTGCCTCATTAAGGAATAGGTAAGAATCCTTCCTTTTGTCAACGATAATGAAGCATGGCCCATTTCTTTATTTTCGTAATATTTTTTGTATCAGACGTAATTTTTGTGAAAAATTAAAATTAATCCAGTAAGTGGATTTTTTAGCTATACCGGAAAAGACCGACCGACCGACAATAATGGAAAAACATGAAGATCTGTAAAAACGCGGAACGAGGATTTTTTCACGTTTAATGATGTTTCCTTATGCGGGAAGTGAAAACTCGCGCCGCCACTGGCATTCGTCAACAAATGGCCACGGCTTGAACATGGGCCATCCCCAATTCTTGTTTTATTGTAAACATTGGTCGATAGAATGTAAAAAATAGGGGAACCATGTTGGCGCATACCCCTAAGGTGATTTATGAATGAATTGTGATATCTACTTTAATTCTTACTCTAAAGTAAAAACCCTATCATGTGTTATAGAGAGAAAGAGAACGTTCAACTTCATAGTGGAGTCAATGGGAATATATTTTGCTTTTTATGTCAGGGATTTTCTCAAATTTATCGGATGATTTAAAAGAGGTGTCAGCCAAAAAATGGTACATAAAATATATTAACCATAATCAGCAAGACAACGGAGATATAAATCGTTTTTCGTTTTCTTTGGATCAACAAGTAGTGGTCTTTCTAATATCCATTCTCTTACCATATTCTCTTCATTGCGTCCCATTTTTATATAATTTGGAGCACATAAGCCAGAAACAGCTATTGTTTTTTGACTCCACATTATAGCCACTACCTAGGTAGTAAATTTGCACAACAAATAAGACCTATAGTCCATGCCCATAGGGAGAAAGAACTAGGCTTGCCAATACACATTGTTTTTCAAACCCTAAAAGCAATGCAGTCATCGGGAATCTGTTTGCGCGAAATATAATACTACTTGTCTCCTATAATTTTTTTTTTCAATTCAAAACACACTAAAATTGTAGACTTAAATGGTTCTGATTTAATCATTATATACATCTGGATATTTATCTTTTTTGGTTTTTCAAATATGTAAGCATGAAACGCGCTATCAATGCTAATCGTTTATATCCTCTGGATTGAGTTAAACAAATACACAGTTCGTCACCAGTACTTCTTAGCAACCTTTAGAAACACAATGGGTCTTAATAAAAACTGCCTTTATTGTTCTTTGAATATAGTATATTTCCTAACAAGTGCGGAAACTACTATTTTTCCGCACGAGAAGAGAAATTAGCGTTTGTTAATGTTCACTATTTAACAATTTTATTATCAAATACAAAACATGTAATATTAATTGTATCTATTGCTTATTATTAATTGTACAAATTAATGGCTGATAACAGATTACTTGTGGTGCTGGAAGACGCTGGTAATTCTAACTCTTTATTCTCCATTGTAACGGTCATCGGTAAATGTGTATTTGTTGAAGCGACAGCTGCTCTTTGACAGGATAATATTTGGTTCGACATTTTCTTTCTTAATTTCATGGATTCTTCTAAATATCTCTCTGCAATCGACGTTGATTTCCATCCTCATAATCTTTTAATGTTAGTGATTCCTTCTCGACTGTCGGTCAACATCGTCGCCAAAAATGTACGGAAACTATGACCAGTATATAACTCTGGATTTGAAACTTTGAGGTATGCTGCTAGGAAATTTAGCAAAGGTATTTAGTCCAACGCATTGAATGGTACAAACTGCTTTTTTGCTCTTCACGAACAATTTTTTATGAGGGACCCTGGTTTTGGCAGACTTGCATACTTTCTATACAAAGCTAAATATTTGCCATCCTCATCAGTAACAAATCCCCCTTGTCCACAACATTATCTGTCTTATTTTTGCGAGCTCTTCTCGACTGCTCCAGTTAATCCAAATATTGCAGCCACTTTAATCATTAAGTAAGGAGCTTCAGACAAAAAATTTGACATTCCGTCTTTGGTGAATATCTTTGTTTTTTTGGCGTAAATCCTACGTTTTTTCTTCAAAATATGCTGTTAACTTAAAATAATTGCCTGTCGACATTTTGTTCAGTTTTATTGCGTTTTTAAGGATGGAATAGCGCGACCACAAAGTGTTTGGTTTGCAGGTTTTCGATAGAGTAATAATATAAGTTATTTACATTTCTTCACCAATTCATAAAAATGTTGTATTCTTTTTTGTACCTATTTACTATTTTTTCCGGTAGGAGATCAAGAGGGGGTAGTTCTTCGTCAGATGATGCCATTGTAATGACTGAATTACAAAAATTCGTAAGTAAAGACGCATTGAAATATTAAAATCTATGACGTTGCTATGAGTTTAAAATCATAGATAACGCATTGGTCAGTTCGGTATAATATAGACAGGCAACTTAATATTATACAAAATCGGTCCCGTAGTTGCCTCCCTGTAGCGTTTGTATGTTGTCTTCAGATTTTTTTTAAATAATACAGGTTGTTCCAAATTGATGCTCGTAGTATGTATGTACGTATGTTTTTTAAGACTTAGCAGGTCGTTAAGCTGTAATGTTGTATAATGTGTATGCAACCTTGGAACAAGAAATATTTATTTAGGAAAGTACATACAACTACAACAATCTGTTTGACTTGTTTGCCTTAATATTCGAGGAAACGGAAAACTTGCTTAACTTTCCCAATTTTTTGTCATTTGATGATTTTATAACATTAGTGCAAGTTTGTTAGTGATCATTTTTCCAAGCTAGGCTCATGATAAATTTGTACGTATTTTGCTTTTACTACGGAGTGCAACTACAGAAATCTTATTAGGAAAGTGATATTTGTTTCAATTTATCTAAAGCTAAACTGAAAATGTAATTGACATACGGATTTTTAATAATATACTTAAATTAATAAAAAAAAATTGAATACCCATATTCAAAAATGCCAGAGTAATGGCGAGCGTGTGATTGTTTGATTTCCTGGTTTCCATGATAATGTAGCTAATGTGCTGACCTCCAACGAACGTAGTCTGCGTAGAACGAGTATACGGCTGTACCATATAAGTTAGCACTGCATATTTAAAAGTATAAAACCTTTATTGATATAGATGTATCATTGTTACATAATAGGTATTTAAAAGTACATCTAAAGACGCGTATAGACTTGCAACCAAATCTCACCTCGAACTGCGCAGCGAACGTCACTGCGAACATCGTTAGCGCTTTAAAGCGGCGAACGAAATAAAAAAAAACATAAAGGCGATAATGTTTGCGACGGCAAGGCGCGTGGCGTTCGGTTCGTTGTTTTGTTGCAAGTCTGTATGTTTATATGTAAGTTCAGTGCGGAAAAGTAAAAGTTTTCAAGCTAAAAGTGTACTTTTCCGCAAGCTTGTAGAAATAATATTATGTGCCACCGCCTTTAAAAAAAGTCATATTTATTTCACAAATTAGGCAAGAAATTAAAAAAGTCACTTGTCAAAAATAATTTTGTCTGCTAAAACTTGTTTACAAATAATTAATCTATGGGCTATTTTAGTACCTATACTATGCAAATAAACCCTATAAATCTACAACTTTTAAAATGGAAATCCTATAAATACTTTGATATTTTAACCTCCGTATTTTTAAAATTTTGAAATATGAGAGAGAAAAAATGTCCTAACTCAATATTGAATCAAATTTAAGGCATAGGAAAAATCCCATACAGCCTTATTATGATATTTAGCTTGGGCCTTCTTTCTTTCCGTTGATTTAATACATTTCCATTTAGTTTATTTACCTTCGCGTATAAATATGAAATACTTATTATGGATAAAGTTACTGATCTAAAAAAACTAAGGCGTGAATTGTATACCGATGCATAATAAAATCAATGTCATACGTTTTTTTAATTTATTGTTATTTATGTTGATTAAAATTGATATATATTCTTTATATTATATATTTCTTGATACTGGTTTCCGTTTCTTATTTGTACATATTTTTTCATGTAAAATAGAATCTCTCACACTTCGTATGGAAAATGACTTTGTTCTTAATATAATGCATTGCGTTGACTAGTTTTAAAGCTACACGGTATTAACCTTTGCCCAAATTCCATATAGAATCAACGGGGAAAACAGGATGACACTAAATTAGTATTTAACATATTAAACGAATAAAACTTTGGAAAATAAGAAAAGGGTTTTATAAGAACATACTTTTGAACACGCTTTGTTTCGAGATACAGGCTGAATAAGAAAATAATACCCTATATATTGAGAACAAAACAGTTACATACAGTGCTCATATAAAACTTTTACATATTTTGGAAAGTACTATATATTAAATAAGTTGAAAAAGCTTATTTTGTAATATCCTGTTTTCCCTATACATTTTATATGGGTTTTGGGCAAAAATTAAACAATCTGTACACTAAAAATTAGTCGTAGGATTAGATTGTGCCCATGAGAATTTTTGATCGCGACATCGAGAACTGCATTGTATCAAATAATTACGAAAATTTGTCGAAAGCCATTTTTCATTATTTTGCAGGGTTATTTGACATGCTATATGATAATTATTCATTGAAATACCTACTATATACAGGGTGTTCCGAAATTGAGGGTCAATTTTTTTATAAATTAATCTATGCCATAAAAGAAGACTAAAATGTCATGTAAACATATAGAAAATTGCCTCGTTAGGGGGCTACAGTCCCGAGAATAAGCCCCTTTGAAGACGGTGTTTCCCAATTCGAAACGTTTGCTTCTTCGTAACTCTTAAACGTATTTTGGGTTCAGTAAATAATTAAATAATTTAGTTTCTATTTTCAACAATTTTTCTCGAAAACGGTGTATCTTAACGAATTAAACCAAGAGTGACTTTATTTATTAGAACACCTTGTGTTTTTATGATTTGGAATTGTAAATTGAAAAAAATCAATGCAGAAAAAAGTTAGGGTGTGTATATATATATATATATATATATATATATATATATATACGTTTCTATATATATATATATATATATATATATATATATATATATATATATATATATATATATATATATATATATATATATATATATATATATATATATATATATATATATATATATATATATATATATAAATATATATCCGTGTCAGAAAATAGAATTAATGATTTATTACTAGCTTTCAATAACTTTCACCCCAAATTGCAATTCACTGCCGAAATTTAAAGAAATGATTGCATACACTTTTTAGATTTAACTATAATTCGAAACAAAAATAATAATAAACTCGAAACTAAATGGTATACAAAACATACATGGTCAGGCCGCTATGTTAATTTTCATCATCTTAATAGCCAAAAAAATAGTGTGGTGATTGAACTGGTTGACCGCGCCATATTGTTAACGTCTCCAAAATATTGCGCGGAAACATTGAAAAACGTAGGACAAACTTTAATTGAAAATAATTTCCCACTTAAATGAATCAACAGAATTATCAAACAAAGGACATACCTATATTACAACAAATTAAACAAAGGGAGCAATCCAACAGAAAATAAAAATTAAAACAAATCTTATATATCATTACCATATATAAATGAACTCTCTGAACAAATTAAATACGCTCTAGCCAAACACAACATAATTGTTTGTGACAAATCCAATAATAATTTATTAGGCTCCCTATGCCCACCTCTCAAAATTAAAATACCAGTAAAAAAACAAGCAAACTGAATATATGCTGTACCATGTATGAATTGTCCCATGAAATACATTGGCAAATACAAATACATTGCCAACACCTAGAGAACAGAATGAACAGCCACAAGTACACCAAAAATGCGCCCACTGCCCTTCATAAACATGAAAAATCAAAAAATCACGAGTTTAATTTTTCTGACACACGAATTTTGAATAAAGATACCAACTATCAAAAATTAATCATTAAGGAGATGCTTCATATTAAAAAAGAAAAACATTCCGTAAATGATAAACCAGAGGTCAAGAATTTGAGTCAGATTTACCACGGTTTGATATTTTAATTTTTTAATTTCGTATTTCACATATAATAAAATGCCTATATACTCTATACTACACCTTCTTAAATATAATTTCTATGTCAACTTGATTTTACACCAATATAAATAAAGTAAACATTGTTAATCTGAATAATCGCTTTCAGCCAAAAAAAAACATATCGGTAGTATTTATTTAATTCCTCAGGTCACAACTGAAACATCATTGCTACTAAAAGGCAGTGAGTTGCGTATACCAATGTATTTTAACAAGATTTTAACATTAATTTTAAACTGGAGATTTAAAAATTGTAAGGTCCTACAACATTTTATTGTATATATACTTATTTAAGTAATTTTATTATTTTATTTTTCCTCTACTTTTACTTACTTTTTTTTGTTTATATGGAAAATTAATTATAGTTTTAATAATAATAATTTTTATAGCTTTATTTTAAAATTGAAGCAGTATATAATTAGCTAATTAAATATTAAATTCGTGTTTGGGTTGATGTTTCATTTTAATTAAACTGTCAAATCTGTAATAAATTCCATTTAAATTGTTCTTTTGACTTGTTCGAATGATTGCATGTTATTCTTACTTTTAGTATATTTTTTTTAATTCGTAGTGTTTCAGGTTGCTGACTTTAATTCTTCAGGGCATGGTGTACAATTTAAATTACTTGGGGTCTCAGTGATATGGATACTTGTCTGAGTCGAATGTTATTGAACATACAGACTTTCTCTTTTTTGAGAGTGAGTGAGTGAGTTTAAAGACTTGCAACTACAATGAGAGGAACTTTTAAATTTATTTGAAAATTGTTAATCTAACAATGAAGTCATTGTAATATCATTTTAGCACACTTTAACCAGTATTAGCTGTATGCTAGACTGGAGTGATTCCAAATGATTACGATAATAAATAAACTGACATGTAAACCACACAAGAGTAAATCAAAGCGGATATATTAAACCCATTTGCCAGAATTACCTTGTCTAACTGTCATTTAGCATTTCATTTAAAATATAATGATGCTATAACATGCTAAAATTATAACGATTTACACGGCTTTCTATTTACAATATTAAATCTAATATAAAGACTTCTTTTTCGAGCTTTCCAAGTTCATACTTTCTAAACTTCGCCATTTTATCACAGGAAAAGCTATATTGAACCGCTATAAATCACATTTTTATTAAAATTAAACAGTAACAAATACCACCACAGTCTATTAAGGATAATATTAAGCAATATATATTAAATTTCTATTTTAAAGTGGCACAAGGGTCAAAAAGTTGAAATACATTTTACGGCATGAATTAATAAAGTTTCAAATAGTTCTGTATTTTTTTTCAAATTAAAATATAATTTGTAATGTCGTGCTGCGACTATATTTTATTGTTATGCTGCAGTAGTATTAGTTAAACAGAGAGTGATGTGTTAATTGCCGATTAATGAAAACATTTTTACAAACGATCAAAACAATTCTTGGATCGAGTGGGCATTATTATCCCGATAAAAAACAATTGTAACGCAGTTACTAAATTATTTTCGTATATTCTTTTTATATTTGTTCATAGGTTTATATTTTATAATCATAATGCGTACTTTTCTCTAGAAGTTTTTTTAGAAAACAAAAAATTTAGAATAGAAACGTGCAAAAACTAATTTTATGTAAAATGTAAAGTATGAACTGGGAAGCTTTAATCTAAAATACGTGCAGTTGGTCAGATGCGAAATATAATATTTTACATTTAGAAACGAGCATGTTATTTAGTAGTAATGTTTTTACGGTACTTTTGAAGCCATACAAGTAAAAAAGAATTGTACATGCAGAAAATTGTTTTTACTTTTTTGAACTTTTTATTGCTATATTTTTTGTTGAAAACATTTAATTTTATATCTAATAATATTTATTTTACCAGAATTTACATTTGTTACAAGTCTTACCACAGCTCTTATACATCACCTTTTATTTAATCTCTAGATATGATACAGCTGTGAATAATTAAACCTCCGTGAAGGGCCAAATCTCGGACGTAATCATTATTAATACGAATAACTAATAAAGCACCTTAGCTAGAAGCCATGTTCGGATGATATAAGGTTAAGTCCTATAATTTACGACTAATTACTGCAATTTGGGTAACTTATCATACCTAAGGTGTTGCTTTGTGTCTTAATTAACTCGAAGTGGATAACCTTGTTCAGAAAGTAATAGAATAACGTATCAGTTTGAATTAATAGCGGATAAGAATGGAGAGTCATATGTTGTTAAATTATGGACACAATGGGTTCAGTGTTAAGAATATTAAAATATAACATTGACTTCAATTTCAAGCTAATAAAAGTTTTATCATGGTTCTTTTATTACAGCGCCACACTATTCATTTCACGTATTTTATTCAGAAAAATTAATATTTTTTTACACCTTAAATTTAAAAGTAAAAATGTCTTTTCAGATAAAGCTTTATCAAAACTACTCTCTCTTTGGCATAACAAAAGACTGTAACCTCCATGCAAAGTAATACAACAGAAAAATTTAATATCAAGTTTCTCGTCGTTGTTAAAATTAAAAACTTTTGCAACGTAATATGAGATACTCGAAACTTCTTGAAACATTTATGTCTCACCTTCTTATATAAGAACTTTTCTTTACTGTGAAAAATCTACCTCCCAAGATTATAGATCACCCTTATATTTATAAAAGCGCGTTGGTTTTATTTAAAAAGGAATTTGTCCACTTTTACGATATTGAATAATATGCTGTTGCATTATGCAATACATGGTTATACATAATATTGAAAGGAATTTGCTCGTGGAAATACTATATGATGTTTATTAAGAAACTGTCATTATATGTAAAGATAGTTGTATATATTTCTTATGTAAATTATAGAAAACACAAGAGACTAATTTTTTCATCTGCATTGTTTTGTTCTACGTATATGTTATTTTAAGTATTTTAAATGTATTATTAATTGGAAAGGCGGATAAGTATAAAATAGCACAAATAATATAATGCTGATAACTTGAATTATAGGGAAACCTATAAAAAATAATACTAATGATAATAAAGCAGCGGACAACAAACGTATAAATGAAAGAGTAGTAATTGTTTTGGATTTCTTTGATAAGTCAGTTTTAATTTATGTATTTAATAATAAAATATTAGAGAAATATCAAGATTAAAAACTTAGAAAGTGTATTAGGAAAATATGTCAGATAAATTAAAAAGAAAAGAGTAATTAACAAATTAAATTTTTAAAATAAAAAAGCAGTTAAAAAGGAACTACGTTAATGATAATTGCTAAATATAATAAATCTCTATGTTTTCAATTTTCTATTTCTGTACAATAATAATTTTGTTTCACCACACTAGAATTTACAGGTTATAAATTTAATATAGGATTTACAATGGGCATTATGCAAATCCACCTGATTGATAAGTAATAACCCGTATGTTTTTAATTTCTGTCTGTAGAATTCTAAAATTAACATTAAATGCATTTGATTCGTTTTGTAAATCACTTTCGAAATGTGAAATTTTTAATTTCTTTTTCTGTAGCTAGTTTATATTTTTTTTTCAATACTTCTTTTGGATCGTCCAATATACATTTTTTCTAACTTGGGTGAGCTGATTTTTTAGTATTTTCCATGGTGTGTTTTTGGTTTTTAAACTAATTTTAAATTAGTTTGGTTAATTATTATACGATTTTTTGGTGAATATTGTATTTACAATATTTGCTTTATATCTGTTATTAACTGCTATATGTTTAATTATATTTAGACCTATGGTATCATTTCATACAGGTAGAAATTTGTGCATATATCATAGCAGTTAAAAGGAAATAAGGATGACATAAACTACTGTCATTAACAGTATCTGTATGTGGAGGCTTATATCAGAAATCGTGCTTATCATTTTGTGTTACTGCTACAAATTTTCTAGGGTGTAAATTATTTACAAAATTTAAAAATTATTTTAATTGTCTGTTTTGAAACCACCTTGAATATCATCAGGGGATCAGTTGGTGCGGGACCTAATCTGATCTTTAAGTTCTTCTATCAGCTATAGGAATCAGAATTAGAACTTAAATTCTCGAGTAGTTCCGTGCAAAGTGATTTGATATGAAGATTTTGTACCGAGTTTTTAGTATACGGTCACCTACACAAGGATGAAACACGACAACGATCCGTACCTCAAATTCTGCGGCGAGGTAGAAAAAACGAGCAACTGGTCGATTTGAGACTTTCGTTAAAATATGTAATATTTTAAAACATTCTTAATTATATTTTATTGTGTTAAGAATAATAAGAATAATAATGCCACGTGCCTACATTCATTTACATATGTTGTCTGTGTATGTACATGTAGCATTTTTGGGTGTTCATTTCTATAGAATTTTTTTTAGGTATATACATAATAAATGGTAAAAATATCTAGTTAGCTGTCATTTCAGTTCAAACTTTATATTAACCGTGGTTAATGTAAAATTTGTGTTGAAAGCTCATAAACATTTTTAAATGTTGTATTTTATAAATTTTAATTTTATTTAATAATATTGTAGACGTAATAACAATAGTATTTTTTGATCGTTTATTTTTCCTACGTGTTCTTTCCGCTATCAAATTATTTTGAAACCTGGCTACACCACTGTGTTTCACCGGACACATCTTAAAAGATTAAAATTTTAAAAATAATTTTTTATAGGACTTACCCATTTTAATCCAAAAGAAAAATAATTATTTATGTTATAAAGATCGAAATAACGATCATTATGAGACTAGGCGTGAATATTATCAGATGAGGCGACAGCAGAGACTGACATGACGGCATGTCTCATAATGATTGTTTTCGATACAAACTCTATCTTCTGTCGTCAAAGGGGTCAAACATTATACAAATTTTGTTAAAAAATATTCGCGTTGCTAAGTTCGTTGGTTTAGGACTTTAATGAATCCATTACATTCCTAGGACTATAATGAATCCATTACGGTCCTAGAGCTATAATGAATCCATTAGAGTACTCAGTATCGTCAAATAAGTAATCACGAATACTTGCTCGATGGAAAGTGTTCAAGAAAATTAATTTCTTCCGACGGAAATAGAGGAAGCTGTTAAATTACTCTATGTTAAAGGCGATGATGAACATAATCAGGTCATAAGCAGATATTTTACACTGGTTGCTTTTTAAAGCGAAAGGGTGAAGGATATTAACCGAAAAAGTCGAAAGTATTGGTAAGGAACAAATCGATACATTCCTCGGATGAAATATATCTTATGCACAAAGCTGCCGCACTTTTCGTTGTATTTGGAGCCTGTCGTCGAGAAGAGCTGTGCAATTTAATATTAAATAACATCGAAGATTTGGTAACTTCACAAGTTGTGCATATACCAGACACAAAAACTAATGTGCAACGAACCTTTGTGATCAGTGGTACATTGTATATCAACTATTATAAAAATTACATAGCCCTTCATCCAGCGAATATTAATCATTCAAGAATTTTTATAACATGCATTAAGAATAAATGTGCCAGGACCCCAGCAACACATTTGGTAAGATGCCTGCCAAAATCGCTTGATTTCTAAATTTGCCTGATTCCCATCTTTATACTGGACATCGTTTCCGGCTTTCCTCAGTTAATTTGTTACTCACTGCCCTGGTACAAATTTTACTAAAATAAATTCTCTTACACCTACCAGTGAGATTGGCCATGGTGTTTATTTTTTAATAGTAGTTTCCCTAATTGTACGTTTAATTGAATAATTATATTATGTTGATTTAAAACTCCTTCTGTTTTTATATTTCAAGTGTGTTAAAAGTAAATCACCTTGAATACAAATGCTAAAAATACATTACTTTTAACACCAGTGTCAGAAAATAACGTTTTTCACAGTGACAGCATGCGTTAAAAAGTATACTTTATAGACGATTGTATTGAAAAAAAATCAATTTTCGGAACTTTAGGCAATTGTTTATATATTTTTCCCATTTATTTTTTGGATGTATTTTTGTAAAACAACCACTATTTAGATTTAAACAATTTGCATGCGTTTTTCTTAAATCATAATATATTTTTATTTTCCTGGCCTAGTAGGCACCATACAGGAAAATATTTATATAACACACAAAGAGAACATCCGATACAAAGGTTATTACTTTTGCTGCCAGATCTTTTCCCAACAGTATTGTCGGTAATATTACATTTTCCTATTTTGGATTTTTACAAAGAAGAAAACTGTTTATCTAAATGTTTTGAATGAATTTCTAGGAAAGGCTAGAACGCACACTTGCTATTAGAATTCTCTGGCAACATTTGGAGATAAATTTATTTGATTTGTGCAATTTTTTATTTAATTTTACTTTTCTGTCTGGGTTAAATCTTGTCTAATTTTGAACCACTACGATTTCCCTATCGTTATATATATATATATATATATATATATATATATATATATATATATATATATATATATATATAGGCCCAGTGACAATACAATAATTTAGTGACTTTAATCTCAACTGTAACCATTACCCCAGATAAAACCAGAACAGATGCGATAGACTGCCAAATTTATCGTTTAGTTTCAATGACCTTGACGCGTCAGATTTAAGCGGTCTGCCCCATCACGTCTTTATAGCTATTGCAACGTGTGTAAGAAAATTGCCCGCACCAATGCAGTTCTATTTAAATCGTGTTAAGTTTGTAAAATTGTGGCAAAAATAAAACACCCATTTTATAATAAATATGTCGTTTATTGGTAACTGAAACAAGCAATTTATCATTGATGCAATATTATTCTAGGCAAATAAACTGAAGGATACAACTATAAATGCAAAAATACATACGTATATACTCACTAAAAGCTGTCTAAATTACGAGCGCAAATGTTTATGGCATTCCTAAATCTAAATTAAACTACTGTATATTATAAAAGAGAAAACAATTGGAATAACAGTGAAATAACGTCCATAATAAAAGCGGAAAAAGTCCTAGTTTGTGCCTTACATTGCATTCTTTTAGGAAAGGGTAAATTTCAACTATCCCTTCTACCCCTCAACATTACTTAAGTTACTGTTAAATATCAAATACGTTCTTAATTTGGGATATGTATATCCGGGAACCCATAAAACGATATATTACCCGATACTTTAACTTCTTAATTTTCCTCCCATTTTCTTTTTTCCCTAACCTCTTACTTTCGACAGAAGTATTAAAGAGGGCTTATTATTAAAATCTATATAACCAAAGTCTTGTAGATGCGGAAGAAACACGTTAAATGTCTTGTCTTGTTGTCAAATCACAAAATGGATACATCTTATAATCGTTTATATAGGGTGTTTAAAAAACATTGATCATCTCTTAATGAGAGATTTCTTGGCATAAGATAGGACAAGTTAAGAATTTTATATAAACAAAGATCCAAGACAGTGTTTTTTTCTCTGTATATTAAAACCGGTTTATTCGATTTTAATGAAACTCGGTACAGAAAGAACATGTATAAAAATATACGTATTTCCTTCCGTCGTTATAGGGAACTATTGTAATCGCGAAAAAATCACCATCCAAGATTTTTGCAGATCATTGGTTTATGGTCTCTCAACCCCGAAAAACATATTCTCCTATTTCCGTCAGTTTGTCTGTATGCAGCGTAGAAAAAACACAGTTATTTATAGAACAACCTTGACCATGAAAAATATAATAGTAATATTTTATTAACAGGTTATAACATTTTTGTCTTATTTTACGCGAACGAATACCTCATTAAGCGCTGACCTTTGTGTTTTGAAACACCTTGTATATTTATTTTTGTTAAAAAACTTTTATAATAATACTAAGGTTATCTTTTATTTTTAACAGTTTTTACTACTATCAAGGCGACTAGATACTGAATACATAATTAGATTATACATACGCAAGCGGTATCGTTATGTTATTCAGTAAAACAAGCATTACAATGGAACATCTGCTTGTTTGTTCATCTGGAGAATATAATCATTAATTTTAGTAGGGTCAGTAGCACTTGCTTATCGACAAATCTGTTTGAGTTCTTCCAATTAACTATCCGTTATCGCTCCTTATGATTTTGAGATAATGATTAACTGAGTGTCCTATCAGTTTAGATTAAATTTTGAGCTATATAATTTAATTAGAGGACCATTGTCGATATAGTCAGTATGTAATTAAGTATGAGACTTAATTTACAGTCTTATTGCCGATCAAATATCATACAGTTACTGTTGGTAATATTTTAATAGGAAATCTTAATCTAATTAAATCGGAAGAATTATTGATTTAATATATTATTTGTAATACCCCCAAAAAAATATCAACTTAAATTTAGTCGACACATGCAATCTTAGAATCCTGCGTACATAGGTTTCCATGGGGAAGTTAGGAGGCCGTTAATTTCATAATTTATTTTTGTTACAAAATTGTTTCTTTGTTTCTGTCTTTTATGCATGTATCTTACAGAAGGCTTATACTATTTTCAATATTCAATATATTAAAATATTGCTTATATTCAGAGTTTCCCACTAAGCACAGAAGAGCAAAAACTTTTTAATTTGTTATTTACAATTAAAAAAATCATAACTATCTGTATTTTTACAATATATGGGCAAAAGAATAGGTACCAAAACATACAAGCCCATGGCGAGAAAAACACCTATTTTTAGTTAAGCAAAATAACATCAAAAAGTTGTTTAACAATAAATTTTATATTTCCAAACAACAAAATAAAGATACTTGTCATTTGGTCTTGTTACAAAATGTTTGAGGGCAACAAAACGTCTGCTACTCTATTATATGCGATTCGGTTTATCTCAAGAGTGTCAAACTCATTGGTGGTGAAGGGATCAATTTAATTGTGTCGGGTCGCATTGAAGTGATGACAATTAATAATCATAATAATATTTAAAATCTAAAAAATATCTCAACTAAGTAAAATACATTTCTTTCGTCTTGTGGTTAAAAAATAGGAACACTTACGTAAATAATATAATCTGATGTACTTAAGGAGAACAATATAACTGAAATACATTTTTGATCTTAGCCATTCTATATTTATAATTCTTGTAAAGAATTATACTCACGGAATTTGACAAATTTGAAATATATATTTGAAAGATTACCTTTTTTAAATAATTCCAACAGACAAAAAATTGTGGATGAACGACTTTTTTCAAATTAGAATCATAAAACCTAAGTTTTTGGAAGGTTGCACTTAACTTGTTTTTGGAGTGTAGCTAAAAACATATTTTTCACAAACTATAACATATAAAATACGTAAAAGATTGATTATATGATGCTTTATAATACAAAAATGTATTATTTCTAACTAAAAGTACCTAATTAATATGTTAGATATTCTAAAGGGTTGACCATATTCATTGATATTTATAAACGCTTGACATATAATTCAGCTGAGTGATAAATAAACGAAGAATTCATGACGTTGGGGATGCCATGTTGCCCAGATTATTTTTAACATATATATACATTATGTAAGAAAAATGGAATACAACTTTGGTAACTCAGCACAGCATCACCGATTTTGTTGATTTTTTGTATATAGGTGGAATTTGGGGTCTTGATCACGAATCTGACGCCAAATTATTTCGGTCACGTTTCGTTTTTTAGTTACTCGTCCTCAAAATTCATAAACATCCTAAAGTTTTTTTCTTTTTCTTTTATGAAAATAGCGAATTTTCTGTAGGGAACTACTACAAACAATTATAAAAAGACGTAGAATAAACTCTCTTTATGTTTTTTTCTTGCTTTATTCATCTAAAAAATTGGGGAACACTGAAATAAAAGCCGTACTTCATATTTTTTGGACTAATAAATTTTCCTTCGTGTTGGCATCTTGATATCATGAAAAACCATCGAGATACAACCTTAAAAAGAAACTTTAATTGACACAAATTAATTATAGACACTTTTGTTGCATACATAGGTGGATCAATGCCAGCAACAGCGCGAAGCTCTAGGTGTAGTAATACCGGATTAGCACCAGGTTAAGCGCCGTAGGTCCTAACCTGGGACCCCCAGGGAGCCGATGCCGAATGTTAGACTTCCGCCAGTATGCACTTCAGTGTGCATTAGTGTTGATCGCCTTTTATTGTGTTAGGGTCTTATTATGATGCATACGGTGCCAAACCTGGTGCTCACCAGGTACCAATTCACCTAGAGCCTTCGCGCTCCAGTGGCATAGCAAGATGGGGTTAAGGGGGGCACATTGTAAGACAGCCTTTCTTAAAACTTTCATAATAAGAAGTTTTCGTATTGAAATGCAGTGAAAATGTCGAACTTCTTTTTGTTTTTTTTTTAAAGAAAGAGTGGTTCACGCGTTTATTTTTTTCTTTTAAAATAGTTGAAAGAAGGTAAAGTTTATATTTTATATTCAAAAATTATCAAGTTCCCTGGTTATAATTGTTTACAAGACCCTATATTTTTGTTACACGTGTAAAACGGAATTAAATAAAACTTATTTCAGAAGTCAGAAAGAAAACGATAAAACCAATAACATTCCAAAAACTTGCATTGCAAAACGCTGTTTAATACTTATTTATACTTATATTGGAGAGTGTTCATCTAGTTTTTAAGAAATTTCAGTAATTACCAACTGAAGGAGCATATAGCACTAGATAGACTCAAAATATTCCTTTACCAATCCCAGCAACTACTAAAATAAAAAATAACTTTATATATAATGGGATATACCCAATTTATAAATGAAACAAAACAATTTCTAATTCAACGGTCATAAGGAATATTTTGAGTATCAGTTTTAACTTCTTTGTCTCGATTTGTAACTAGACATAACTTTGTTATGTTATGTTATAACATAACTAACTAACATAACTTTGTTATGGACTGGATATATTTGTTTGTTGTTGTCTTGACTTTTAACTAGAATTGTGTCTTTTTCTTATGGTCTCGATATATTTATTTGTTTTATTGTATAATGTCTCTCTACAATTGTGGGTATGAGCAAAGTTTACTGAATAAAAATATAAGTTGCAGCACTGGGCCGTCGGCACTTTGAAAATCGCAGATAAAAGGCGAGCCCTCTAGTTTCAAACCCCATTAACACTGCCTCCTATTACCGAACTGTTTAAAAGCAGTTTGGCTTCGTGCTACGAATTTTTATCTACCAGGGAATTTCAAAAGTATAAATAATAACTTTAGACAAAAATTATTGAGTTGAATTTTGTCGACGGACTAGTTTAATATTTTGGAATTACAGTTTTAAATGTTATTTAAATATAGTGAATTTAATATTAAATTGTTACTTACCTGCTAGTCGAATTTAAGAATAGAATATTTTTATTATATAAATAAAAAAATCGGTAAATTTCCTTTACCCGGAACTTCCCTCGTTTTTTTCCATTTCTTCGGAATAGTGAAGTGTGACTCAGTTTACTTCAGCACATAGTCACGGTATATAAGTGTTACATATGCTTTTAATTTTTATTCGCCGCCATTTTGTTTCATGATATTGGATTCCTACCAATATTTTACCATTTTCTTTCTACCAACGTCACACTTAATTTTTGGGCATAATTTAAAATAAATTCAATAAATAGTTTTTACATTGACACATATCGCCATTTTGTTACGTCATGTTGAATTCGTACCAGTTTATCCCATTTACACATTTAATTTTTATGCAAAATTTAAAAGTCAATTGAACAAGATTGTTGTACGTTATTTTTAAAAATTTTATTTGGCCGCCATTTTGTTTCGTTATCTTAAATTCGTACCACAACCTTACCAGTTTATGTCTACATCACACTTAATTTTTACACAAAAATTGAAATTAATATAATAAGTAGTATTTTAAGGCTGATTTTTTAAATATTTTATTAGGCCGCCATTTTGTTTTGCTGTCTTGGATTCATATCAAAATGTTACCAGTTCATTCCTATGTAACACTTGATTTTTGTGCAAAATTTGAGGTAATTTGGATAGATAGTTTTTTAGTTATAATTTTTTTGACATTGTTCCGCCATATTGGGTTTTTACCAAAATATTACCAGGTCATTCCCACGTGCCCCTTAATTTTTGACTAAAATTTGAAGTCAACCTGATAAGTAGTTTTTTCAGACTGAACTTTTAAATATTTTATTATGCCGCCATCTTGGACTCGCACCAAATTGTTACCAGTTGATTCCAACATAATACTTGATGTTTGTGCAAAATTTGAGATAAATTGGATAAATAGTTTTTTAATAATATTTTTTTAAATTTCACTAGGCCGTCATTTTGTTTCACTATAATAGATTTCTACCAAAATATTACCCCATATGACCCTTATTTTTTGATCAAATATTGAAGTCATTCGGGTAAGTAGTTTTTAAGCTACGCCGCTAACTGACAGACAGACAGAAAGACTGACAGACGGAGCGACAGATTCATAAAACATACGTTTTTGTATCTAGGGACGCTAGATGAAGATGTGTAAAACCTGAGAGGGTGATTTTTTAAAGATTACAAACCTTTTGTTTTGTCATTCTAGTACCACAATTTTGCTAGTTGATCCCTATACTACAGTTAGTTATGGCACACAATTTGAAATCATTCCATTAAGCAGTTTTTTCAGGCTGAATTTTTAAATATTTTATTAAGCTGCCATTTTGTTTCGCCATCTTGGATTCGTACCAAAATGTTACCAGTTGATTATGATCATATATCATCTGCTGATGATGCTAGCTTGGTTAGCGAAACGCGCATCCAGAACGTAACAAGTTGTGGTGTAGTGTAGTTGGAACTCTTGTATTTTGATTTTTTGTTTTTCTGCATCTAAACCACTCTGAAACGTGAAGATCTAAAAAAATCTCGGAGGGTGATATTTTCACGATCCCTTTTACGAGGGAAGTAAAACGGCGTTTTTTACGCTTTCTCAAAAAAAATCTGTATACGTTGCTTTAAAAACAACATGATAAAATCTAGTATAACATATGTGTTTTACCAGTTTTTTAAGGAAAAAACTAAAGAGGCGAATATACATCTTAGGTAGAAAAAATAAAAAAAAAATGCCACGAAAACTCTATTTTTAATCATATATTAATACGTTTGTATAGGTTTAATATTTTTTCTATTTCAATAAATGTATGACATTTACTATAAAATCTTTTGACGGGAGTAATCAACAATTCCTTAGGAGTTGTTGGAGTAATTCAGCTGGTTTTCTTAAATATATAGTTTGAATCGAAGAATCGTGGTTTTTGTAGTTTAATTGCGTCATAAAATTCATCAAACTATTACTAATATTTCACTGAAGGAAATTTATCGGGAGTGAAACTGCTTGTCGTTAATTAATTTTATTACCCTAACGAGCGAATAACTGATGTCCCTTTGGTCGCACTGTAAACTATTTTTAACAATTTAAAATATAAAGGAAGCAATTTGGGACTTAAACAACTTCCCGATAAATAATTTACGGACAATGAGAAAAATGAGGCTATAACGACGAATAAATGTAGGAAATTGAAAATATGGACATTTTAAATTAGAGTTAATGGTTGTTACGAAGACATGTTTACTTGTAAGTTAAGTATGTTTTCACGCTAAATTATTTTCAATATATTAATAATAAAAATCGGCAAATTAGTATTTACTAGGAAAGGACGTTTTATCGATATATCGATATTTATCTATAGGTGAGTGACATGTCGAATAACAATAGACAAATAAAAAAATATAATTTTTTGGACTAATTTTCACTTATTGATAGGCGCTAGGTAAATTCTGGATTCTGTTATTGCCCATACCTGGTATTTATCCGGAACTTCCCCCATAGTGAATTCCATCCCACACATTGGAAAAGCATAATGATAAGCATATTTTTATTTGAAGAATGTCTGTTCACATTATATAGAGTGTAACATTTTCTTAATAAAATGAAAATTTTATTTTGGGGTAAACGTTAAATGTTTTTTTTTGGCCAAAGCATCCTAAGGTTCCTTCATAATGAAACTTTTGTTTCCATAATATACATTTATTATCCACGAACTTAGTGCATATAGGTAGCCTCTATTATTCGTGTATAGTGCAATTTGTTCGGGGTAAAGCCAAATTTTTGATGTTTACTTCCCTCGTTAAAGGGAAGTATTGTAATAAAAAAATCACCCTCTGAGATTTTTCAGATCTTCACGTTTCAGGGTCCCTAGACGCCGAAAAGCATGTTTTCTTAATTCCATCGGTCTGTCTGTCGGTTAGTTCGCGGCATAGCTAAAAAACTACATATCCGATTGACCTCAAATTTTCGTCAAAAATTAAGGGTCATATGGGAATAACCTGGTAACATTTTGGTAAAAATCCAATAAGGCGAAACAAAATGATGGCCCAATGAAATGTTAAAAAACTACTTATCAAATATGTCTCAGACATCAAGTATTATGTTGGAATCAACTGGTAACATTTTGGTACGAATCCAAGACCAAAATGGCGGCTTAATAAAATATTTAAAAATTTAGACTGAAAAAACTGTCCAATGGATTGATTTCAAATTGTGTGCCCCAACTAATTGTAGTTTAGTAAAACTGTGGTACTAATTCAAAACGACCGAACAAAATGGAGGCCAAATAAAATGTTTTATTAATTCCGTCGGTCCGTCAGTCGGTCTGCCAGTTCATCCTCTCAGCTTTTATATATCTTCATGCTTTAGTGTCCCTAGATGCCACAAAATATATTTCATCAATTCCGTCGGTCAGTCTGTCTGTCAGTTCGCGGCATAGCTTGAAAACTACTAACCAGATTGACTTCAATTTTTGATCAAAAATTAAAGACCATATGGGGATGACCTGGAAATATTTAGGTGAAAATCGAATATCGCGAAACAAAATAGCGGCTTAGTGAAATGGTAAAAAAAATTATTATTAAAAAACTACTTATCCAATGTATCTCAAATTTTGCACAAACATCAAAGTATTATGTTGGAATCAACTGGTAAAACTTTGGTATGAATCCAAGAAGGTGGAACAAGGTGGCGGTTTAATAAAATACTTAAATATTCAGCCTGAAAAGGCTCCTTAATGGATTGATTTCAAATTGTGTGCTATAACTACTTGTGGTAAAGGGTCAACTAGTAAAACTGTTGTGCTAATTCAACACTTTACTTCAAAATTTGATAAAAAATTAAGGTTCATATAGGGATAATCTGGTAACATTTTGGTAAAAATCCAGTATGGCGAAACAAAATGGCGACCTAGTGAATAGTTAAAAAAATTATTATTAAAAAACAGCTTATCCAATTTCTCTTAAATTTTGCTCAAACATCAAGTATTATGTTGGAGTCAACTGGTAAAATTTTGGTACGAATCCAAGATGGCGGAACATATCTTGACGGTCCCAAGATACCAAAAAATATGTTTTATCAATTCCGCCTGTCGATCTTTCTGTTTGTTTGTCAGTTCCCGGCATAGCTTCAAAACTACTTACCAGATTGACTTCAAATTTTAGTCAAAAATTAAAGGTCCTATGGGGATGACCTGGTAATATTTTGGTAAAAATCGAATTAGGCGGACCAATTAAAAAAATATATTACTAAAAAAACTAATTATCCAATTTACCTCAAATTTTGCACAAACATCAAGTATTACATAGGAATGAATTGGTAACATTTTTAAAAGAATCCAAGATGGCAAATCAAAATAGCGGCCTATTAAAATTGTATTTTTGTGCATGTGTGATATAGAGATAAACTGGTAAAGTTGTGGTACGAATTTAAGATCGCGAAACAAAATGGCGGCCAAATAATTTTTTTAAAAAATGAACGTAAAAAATCTCGTTCAACTGATTTTAAATTTTGTTGAAAAATTAAATGTAAAAGTGGGACAAACTGGTACGAATTCAACTACTTATTGAATTTATTTTAAATTATGTCCAAGGTAGAAAAAAACTGGTAAAATATTGGTAGGAATTCAATATGATGGAACAAAATGGCGCCCAATAAAAATGTTTGAAAAGCAGTATATGTAACATATATATGCTGACTATGTACTGAACTAAATTGGGTCACACTTTAGTATTCATAACAAATGGAAAAAAAAACATAACAAGGAAAGTTCCGGGTAAAGAAAATTTACCGATTTTTTTTTTTAAATATTTATTTTTCACATATTTTTACTCTTTTTGCTTTTTGTTACATGTCTAGGAATCATTCAGATTGCAAATATAAAATATGCATTTATCAAGACCTAAGATGCATGCATGCATGTATATGCACACAAGTCAATGAGGGGAGTAGTTTTTACGTTATGCCGCGAACAGACACACCAACGAAATGTTTTTTTTTCGGTAGCTAGGGATCATTTAAGACAATGGCTTGTCAAAATTAGTAATCAAAGGAGAACCAGGAATAACAATAAAAAAAACCTGCAAAACACGAAAAGACAGCGTTTCGGCGTGGTAGCGGTAGCGCCTTGTCAATGACTGGGGCGTTCATCACACGTTTCACTTTCACTCAAAAATAACTGAGAAACTATGTTAAATAGAATACGGCGGTTTTTTGTAAAATCATTCTTGAAGTCCCGATTTTATTTTATATACAGAGCGTGCGTACATAATAATATTGCAAATATTTTATTGGTCCTTTGAGAGAGCATGCAAAAATATTTTAATTGGTCCTTTGAGAGAGATGTATGTATGTAATTGTATGGTTGTACCTTAAACATTTTTTTCGACACATTTTTAGGTATCTTTTACTTCTATGTACAGTATATTTTTGATGAAAACTGGTATATGACACTAGTTTATCATTGTTTATCAAATATCGAGCCTATTTAATTTATTTTATAAAAATTGTGTATTCGCCCGGAATCGAACTGGAGGCTTTTAGCACTAATGGCGGACCCACATGCTACTGCGCTATGTTCATTAACTTCTATATACTTTTAGTTCTACAAATATGTCAACAGTTTTTGAAATGAGTTAAATTTAAAAAAAAAGGAACGACGCATAAACGTTATGTATTATTCGAGATATTATTGCTTAAATACTCCATTTATAACATTAACAACTGCTGCAAATCAGGAAACATACAATTTATAATTCATCCGCATTGTTAGAAAGGGCCTTTATATGCCCTTAACATTAAAGTTTAGCCATATAACGGATAATATCAGTTGAAGATAAAAATTTTACTACCCGTCACAGGTATAAAAAGTATAATATACGACCAAGAGTTACCATCTAAGGACTGTTAATTAGTGGATTTGCTATTTTGTGTGACAGAGGGATTGTAAAATAACATTTTTATAAAATCATTGCACAAAACTTAATTGCTGTTTATATTTAACCGAGCTTTCGGATTTGACAAGTTGCTTACAGAAATCTAGGAATTCGCTGTTAAATTTGACATTTCGTTAAATATTCTAAACTTTAATTGAGCTTTCGGCAACTAGCCGTAAGAGGGAAGTATTGTATTCGTGAAAAAATCACCCTTCGAGATTTTTGCGGCTCTTTGCGTTTTAGGGTTTCTGGACCCCGAAAAACATGTTTTCCCATTCCTGTCAGTCTGTCGGCCTGTTCGTGTGTATGCGGCATAGCTCAAAAACTATGCATCCGACTGATTTTGGTCAAAAATCAAGGGTCATACATAAGGGGATGAAATGGTTACATTTTGATAAAAATTCAATATGGCGGAGCAAATGACGACGTCACAAATCGTAAAAAAATCACTATTAAGAGACTACTTATCGGATGTACTTCTATATTTTTCTACAAATATAAAGTATGATTTAGGAATAAACTGGTAAATTTTGTATGTAAATCTATTATGGCGGAACAAAATGGGGCCTAATCAAATATTTAAAGTTCAGTACCAAAAAACTATTTTTCCAATAATAAATTACGGTTTATAGGATGTGTAAAGAGTTATTACCAAACGCACATATGCATATATAGACTGTGTTATATGTACGTAGTGAAATTCTATATGAGGGAGGTTGTTGTGCAAGCACTGTATAAGTAACACAAGATTGTTCGCTGAAGTAGATCTAGAAAGGAAGAATAAAGAAAAAGTTTTATATGAATATATATCCGAAAACGCTGTGTGACATAGGTATAGCAACATACCTTATTTTGTGTCATTCCGTTTACCCTGTGTATTTTATATGGGATATGGGCAAAGTTCAACACTCTAGATCCCAAAAACTAGTCATAGGTTAAAGTTGGTGCCATAAAGATTTTTGATGAAAAAGGTTACAAGAACATCATACGCAAATTTTACCAAAATTAGCAGGGCATCACAGTTGGTTACTAAATATCAAAAAATTTTACAAGAGAATGTTTAGAATTCTCCTCACATATTTGTGCAAATGTTTGAACATTTTATGAATTTGACAAAGCACAAATTATATTATGTTCCTCTCAATTATTTAACAAACTGTCATTTCCTATTACAATTAAGATACATAAATTATTAAAATATTTCATCATTATAATCACTGGAACATCTCTTAAATTATTTTTTGTACTGGACTAACGAAGAAGGCTTCTAGCGTATTAAAAAATCGTTATAGCTTCAGAATCTTTTATCCGGATTTTCCTAAGGATGGGTTTGTTTTTCGTGATACGGCTGGTGGTCGCCTTTAACCATTTATCCTGTATATTAAGGATTTACATAATATTTAACAAAAAAATAATAAAAAAACTTGTTTACTAACAATAAAATGAGGAAACGCCTTACTTCTTTATAACTTCGTCACTCTGATTATATTACTGAATGATGTCTAACGACATCTAACTAATCCTTTTAAACTTGTGCCAAAATTCACTTTCATAATAACGAAAAAATCATATTTGAGCATGAGACTGCAAAATGTCTTAAAATCGAAAGGATTTATCCCTATTTATTGAATCCAGTTCTTTATGCTGTTTGATTCCACGGCATATATGCCCCATCTGGCCGAAATAAAAAAGTGAACTGCAACATGCAAGCAAATTTCAAAGGACTGATCAAATTTCACTTGATAAACACACGAGCGACACATTTGTATGTGTTTTTTACTTCTATATACAGTACGTTTTAGATGAAAACGGGTATAACAGACTAATTTATCATCGTTTATCAAATATCAATGCTATTTAATTTAATTTAAAAATAATGTGGCATAGTCCGGAGTCGAACCGGGGGCTTTTAGCACTAGTGGAGGACCCACAACCTACTGCGCTACGTTCATTAACTTATATAACTCTTTTAGTTCTACAAACATGTCAAGAGTTTTTGACATGAGTTAAATAAAAAAAGGATCGAGGGATAAACGTTATGTACTATTCGAGGTATTATTGCTTAAATAATTTATTCATATATTAACAACTGCTGCAGATCAGGAAACATACAATCTAGAATTTATCTGCGTTGTTAGAAAGTGCCTTTATAAGCTTCTTAACATTAAACTTTAGCCGTATAATTGATAATATCAGTTAAGATAAAATTTATAATATACGACCGACAGTTAACATCTAAGGACTGTTAATTAGTGGATTTGCTGTTTTGTATACTAAGAGGAAAGTATTGTATTCGTGAAAAAATCAACCTCCGAGATTTTTGCAGATCTTTACGTTTTAGGGTCCCTGGACCCCGAGAAACATGTTTTCCCATTTCCGACAGTCTGTCGGTCTGTTCATTTGTTGGCGGCATAACTCAGAATCTACTTATCCGATTGACTTCAAATTTTGGTCAAAAATCAAGAGTCATAAGGGGATGAAATAAATTACGGTTTATGGGATTTGCAAAGAGTTATTACCAAATAAACATATGCACATATAGACTGTGTTATATGTAGGTAGTGAAATTCTATACGAGGGATGTTGTGCAAGCACTGTATAAGTAATACAAGATTGTTCGCTGAAATAGATCTAGAAAGCAAGAATAAGGAAAAAGTTTTATATGAATATATATCCGGAAACGCTGTGTGCCAGAGGTATAGGAGTTTAACGTATTTTGTATCATTCCGTTTACCCCATCTATTTTATTTGGGCAAAATTAAACACTCAAGGTCTCAAACACTAGTCATCGGATAAAGTTGGTGCCATGAAGATTTTTGCAATTACCAGGGCAACACAATCGGTTACGAAATAATCTAAAAATTTTACAAGACGAGAATGGGATTCTCTTCACATACTTGTGCAAATGTTCGAAACTTTTATGAATTTGACAAAGCACAAATTATGTTCCTTCCAATTATTTAACAAACTGTCGTTTCCTATTACAACTAAGATACATAAAATAAATTAAATTGTTTTCCACGGTTTTTAAATGTACTTATTACTTTCTTCATAGCTTTATAAAATATTACATTTTATTTTAAAAAATCATGGTGATCAATCTAATAAGAATATGAAACGCTATGTTTATAGAGGAAATGAAAAGATATTTTAACAATAAATTAATTTAAAATGTGTACGATTTTAATCGGTATAATAATTATTATACGAACGACATGATTAAAATATTTCATCAATATAATCAGTGGAGCATACCATAAATTATAGTTTTTGTATCGGATTAACACAGCGCATTAAAAATCGTTATAACTTAAGAGTCCTCTATACGGATTTGCTTTAGGATGTACAGAGTGTCCCGTTTTTGTTGTTTTTATGGGGTATCTCTCTGATTAGTGAAGATAGAGGGTTCCGATTTTCGCGACATGGTACTACTTTTTTGTGAAACGAAAGATGACCCAAACAAAATTTTGATAGCCCCCTTCGTTTTTAAGATACAGTGTGAAATTGGAAATATTGCATTTTTGGGCCCCCCTCGTATTTCGGTTGTTGTTTAACTCATCGAAAAGGTAAAAACTGGTTCTGATACTGTTTTTCACGTAGAATCCAGTAGCGTAGTCAGATTTTTTATGTGAGGTGTCCTTTTTGAGATATAACAGAAACTTATAATTTTTTAAATGGGATACCCCATATATTTTTATTTTATATTATTCATTTCACAATAAGCTTCTCGAAAATATATAATAGTATATACTTTTCTATTCGAATCGCTCAGTAATTGGCATTGTTTTAAAGATAGACTCAGTTTTTGGTAGTAGGCTGGGATTGCCTAAACAAAACAAAAGAAAATTGTTGTCATTCTAAATAAATTACTTGTCAAAAATCTCTGGTTCGTCTTGAAGCTAAACTAGATATTCGCAACAATTATTTTAAATTTTATAATAAAAAATGGCTAGAAACCAAACGTTTTCTAATCAAGAAAAATACATGCTGCTCTGCTTTGCACAACCTAACGAAGATGTTAACGAGGCTTCGAAACTATATTTTTTAAGGTATGCTTAGCATTCGTCGTTTTTTATAATAAATACATTTTTATGAAGCTGTTGGCGTTTTAAACATAGATATTACATTTCTTAGAATGAAAAGATATCTAGGTATAAACGAGGAAGACGTAGTTAATGTTCTGGCGTCCATTGATGTAGGTCCTTCAAGTTCTTGTAGAAAAATCCATCAGAATGTTGGGGTTCCAAAAAGCCGGGTACAAAAAATTTTAAGGAAACAAGGTTGCAAACCATTTAAATTCAGATTGGTGCAACACTTACATCCGGGCGACGCGCCGCGTCGTATGATTTTCTGTAACTGGTATCTAGAAAAATGCGAATAATGACCCTGACTTTTATAGAAAAGTCATATGGTCCGGAGTATTAAATAGGCATAATTCTAGATACTGGTCGCAAGAAAACCAGCATCGAATATTTTCTCGCGAACGACAGGGTAGGTTTGGGTTTAATATTTCTTGTTTCATATTGGGTTCAAAAATAATGTATCGTATATACCAGGAGAGTTTAGATATAGATTGATATTTCCAAATACGGGAACTTGTTCTACCGGAATTACTCGCCTTTGGCGTATTTACGCGACATATATTTTCAGCACGACGGAGGACCTGCTCATAATTCCGGTAGAATAAGGCAGTGTTTGGAAAATAGATTTCTTGGAAAATTGATAGGGACCAATGGTCCTGTAAGATGGTTGGCGAGATCGCCAGATCTCTCAGTTTTGGATAAATTCCTGTGGGGTACCTTAGAAAACAAAATATATAGGACAAGACATGACACCTTAGCCGATTTAATTAACACAAGAAGGGCATTCAACGAAATGCAACAACGGTCGGTTAGTTTTTTCAATGCGTAAAGAAGAATACGGAAATTATGTAGGCTTTGTGTAAGGCAAAATGGACATCATTTCGAGCCATATCTTTAGAGTATAGATTTAGTTTTCTGTTTATTTTAGTGATCTTTAGTGGTAGGATTAGTTTTTGTTGTTGTTGTTAGTTGCTGTTTAGAGGTATTAGAGGTAGAATTATTAACATGTTCATTTTATTTAATTAATAATACTTTTCAATATTGATGGATTCACGTGTTTAGCAGAGAAAAACAGATTAATAATAATTCTTTCTATTATAAAACCGAGTTTTCGGTCCGATTTTAAACCTTCTTCAAGGCAACAGGCTAAAATTATAGCAATGTAAGATAAATAATGCTATGATAGTTATTACAAATCTATTGACATTTGTACTGTATTATAATTATTGAATTATTAAATTGCTAAAATTTGAACATTTCTTTTAAAATAGTATAAAACAAGGATATACGAGGTAATAATTTATCGTAAAATTCTTGTTACTGTATATAAAATATACCTGAAAAATTCATTTGTTTTGTAAGCAACTACCAAAAACTGATTCTATCTCTAAAAAAATACAAATTACTGGGCGATTCGAATAGAAAAGTATATACTATTATATATTTTCGAGGAGCTTATTGTGAATTGAATAATATAAAATGAAAATATACGGGGTGTGCCTTTTAAAAATTATAAGTTTGTGTTAAATCTCAAAAACCATAGCTCACATAAAAAATCTGACCACTGGATTCTACTTGAAAAACTGTACCAGAGCCAGTTTTTACCTTTTCGAGAAGTTAGACAACAACCGAAATACGAGGGGGGCCAAAAATGCAATATTTTCAATTTCACACTGTATATCTTAAAAACGAAGGAGGCTATGAAAATTTTGTTTGGGTCATCTTTTGTTTTACAAAAAAAGTAGCACTATGTCGTGAAAACCACAACCCTCTATCTTCACTAATAAGAGAGATACTGTATAAAACAACGAAAACGGGAAACCCTGTACTTGTTTTTCCTGATACGGCTGGTGGGCTTTAATGACTTACCCTGTATATGAAGCATATAATTAAGAAAAAGAAATTGTATTTAAGAAAAATATAATAAAGAAACTCGTGTACTAACAATGAAATGAGGTTGAAAAAAGCTCAACTTGAAACGCTGTGCTTCTTTACAACTTTGTCATTCTGATTATGTTATTGACTGATGTGTAATGATATCTAATGAATCCTTCTAAAATTGTGCTAAAATTGACTTTCATATTAATGGAAATAAATCATATTTGAGCATGAGGTCGGCAAAATGCCTTAAAATCGAATATATTTGTCCCTATTTATTGAATCGAGTTCTCTATGCTGTTTCATTCCACGGCATATATGTCCCAACTGGCCGAAATAAAGAAGTGAACTGGCAAAGGGCTGATCAAATTTCAGTTGATAAACACTGAAGCGGGAGAAAGGGCATTGTTTGTTTTTGAACTTTGTCGAATTTTAGTCCCGCTACCAACATAATGACCTCTGCTTTTTTTAGAAAAATTTATGTTCTGTTTATGTATCCCATTCTGCATTTCTCAATGAATTAGAGTTATGTTGAATAAGGATATCAGTAGTTTGAGGCTTTTTCTATATTTTAGCCTTTATGCTCAGTTTCTAAATTGAACTTGTTTCTATAAATTTCCCATATTATGTTAGCTGCATTTTGAACAAATGTAATTATTGAAAAAGTTAACTTGCATTAGGCTAGATTTGAACCCAGGCAGGAGAGCTCTAGGTACACATACTAGCAAAGACAAGTAGGCATTTTCAATTTAACTGTATTTGCCTAAAATGCCATTAACATGAGTTTTTTTTCTCTTGCATAAACTAAAAGTTCAATGGATATTGGATTTATGCTTTACTTATGGTATTTAATAATTTTGAATATAATAATAATACGTCACAAATTTAGACACGTAGTAAATATTTTATTACAGGTGTGATAAAAGTAATAAAAGTGATAAAATGGATGTCACCATAGCTTCCTGTCATATTTAAAATTAAAAACTTTCCAGTCGCATAAAAATGCCTGTACGTGTAACCTCCTAAAAATTTAAATGTTGCTTCTAAAAATGCTTTCAGGATATTCATACGTGTTTCGTAGAAACTTATAATTTTAAACGATATTGGTAGATATTTTTATATAGAAGGTTGGCAAAAAGTGTCATCCATTTAGAAATATTTTATGTATATTGGAAACATGTATGTCCAATTTATCATCGCTATTCATGGGCGCCGTTAGAAAATTTTCCAAAAGAGCAAAATTATCAAAATATAATATGAATTAATGCAATATAAAATATACAAGAAAAAAAATAAAGAATTCTAAGATTTGAATATTTTCACAAGACCTAAAAAGGCAGGAAACAAAAATTTAAAAAACAAAATATTGATAAAAACATACATTTAAAACAAATATTAGCAAAATAAAACAAGTTTAACGAAAAATGAAGAAAATTATAAATGTTTGCTTAGTGCAATTTGGGTACTTTTGTAGGAGAGTTTGATTTAAGTTGAGAGACAAAAGAAAGGTCACACAAACAATTTGGTTGTGTGTGTGTTTTGTTCAGCATAGTGCAGCATTTTGTAATAAGGAAAGGATAGTTCACTAGGGTTACAGCATGTTGGCACCAATAGACCCTTATACAGGGCATCAACCAGCCCATTACAAAATAAGTGACCGCGTCGGAAAAATCATAAAGTAAATGTGATTTTCAATAATTCTCTGTTCATATGTTTTACAAAGAAAACTATCTCGTAGCTTCATCTGCTGAAGATATTTTTTTAGCTAATAATCTCTAGGCAGAATTTAGCTACAAAGCCGCAAATTTGTCTTCGATATTACCAGAGAGGTATCTTAGGGTATGTCTCGCAAACTGGCAACTGCTAGTTTCATCCCACATACATAGCTGCACCTGATAGTAGGAAGAGTGGTAAGCCTATAATATTATTCTCATACATACTCTGCGATTATTTTGTAGTTCCCCAAGGCTACGGTCTGTCTGTACAAAAATGCGTGTATTATTATTTTAGCAACAGCTCGTTTTCAGCAGTTCATGTAAATTGTGTAGGGTCTGTCAAAAATAAACCTCGAAGGAATGCTGCCGGTAAAAGTATTGGCCGCATCCTATAGGTTTCGTTGAGTTTCTTCTTATGCTACTTTCTGTCTTGGTTCTTTGCAAACAAATTTAGAGTCCTAGTTGCTAGGGGTACCACGTTTCTGTCTTTAAAGGGTATACAAACAGTTTTTAGATTATGTGTAAAGTATTTCCCCCAATTAATCATTTAAGGCCTTAATGGTCTACCGTTATAACAATGTGCACAAACAACGCATTGTGTGATAATTATTACAGATTACACAAATACCTAAAAAATATATTCAAAGAATACTCAAACGTAAGAGTGCTGTGTACGTTTAGTATGTAAATTTAGTGATTACATATTAGATTGTTGCACAATATCCTGGTGAGAAAGATCAGCTCTTAGCTGATTAGCTTAGCTAGCAGCGGATTAGCTACACTATAAAGGTTGTGGTATAGGTTTCTCCTCTAAATTAAACGAGATCGCTTGTGGAAAAACGTGTTGCATTATCTTAAATGATTGATTCATGCACAACGGTTCGACCTCAGTTGGTATAAAGTTGTATTGTATTGCTCTTAAATAGCTATTATTTATGTATTTATTTGCCGCTTTATCATTTCTTCTGCTTTTTACTTTCCGGGCAAATGGGAAGTATTGTAATTGTAGAATATCATCCTCCGCGATTTTTCCAGATCTTTACTTTTCAATTTTGCATAAAAATCAAGTATTATGTAGAAATCAACTGGTGAAATTTTGGTATGAATCGAATGAGGAACAAAATAGCGGCTTAATAAAATATTTAAAAATTCAGCCTGAAAAACTACTTAATGGGCTTATTTCAAATTGTTCATTATACCTAATTGTTGTATAGAGATGTTCGCGGCATAACTTAAAAACTACCTATCAGATTGACTTCAAATTTTAGTCAAAAATTAAGGGTCATGTGGAGATGACCTGGTAATATTTTGGTACAAATCTAAGATGCCGGAACAAATGGCAACCTAATGAGACGTAAAAAAATTATTTATTAAAAAACTAATTATTCAGTTTACCACAAATTTTAAATGAACTGGTGACATTTTGTTATGAATATAAGATAGCAAAACAAAATGGCGGCAAAATAAAATATTTATAAAATCAGCCTGAAAAAACTACTTATTAGATTAATTTGAAATTGTGTGCAAGTATTAAGTGTGATATAGAGACAAACTGGTAAAGTTGTGATACGAACTCAAGATGGCGAAACAAAATGGCGGTAAAATAATTTTTTTAAATCAATGTAAAAAAATCCTATTTAATTGACTTTAAGTAAATTTTTGCAGAAAAATTAAATGTGATATAGGGATAAACTGATACGAATTCAACATGACGAGTGAAGTTCAGGTTAAAGGAAATTTACCAATTTTTAAGATGCAGATGTTATACATTTTGTTGTTACAACTCGTTCTATGACAGAGGCTTTAAACTCTTTTGTTTCACCAAACACTTCCCCATTTTCTAGTCATATCACCATTATTCTTACAATTGGTCAATAAATTATAATCATTTATTTATAACAGAAAGTATTTTTTTATTTATTTATATTTTTATTTAACTTATCTTGTCTGTTTGTATATCAGGTTTTAGGTCGGTTTTGAGTTAGTTATATTTACCCAGTCTGCATGAAACTTGAATTATTTACGTATTTCCGATGACAATACAATATTCTGATATCCAAAGAAAGTATAAAACCATTATTAACGTGAAAGTTCCATAAAAAAAATTTTATGTTTATATTCGATACTGGTTGTGTCATCTATAAGCTGAAAGTCACGTCTGTTAAGTATTAAATATAAATCGAGGGAAGGTTGCTGATTGGCACACACAAAACGCTGTCTTGAATTGCACTGCTGTGTATTTATTAACGTGGAACTTTTGCAAATGCCGCCTGTAATTCGAAGTCCGGCGAATATCCAATTACCAACATAAATATACGACAAGCGCAGGACAGATCCAAGCCTCTCTCTAGATGGGTCTTCACCTCACGTACAACAAAACAAGCTGAATAGTGCTATTACACAGATTTTGGGGGAACATCCCTGTTGGTGTTTATCAGAAAGATACAATATCCACCTTTATTTTTATATAGTTATTTACTAATAATTTTATAAGATTGCTTGTTATACATTATTGGAGTCGTGCTTTTAATCAAATTTTGTCTAATCTTTTTTTTTACGTGGGGATCCATCTTAATATTTTGGACAAGGCCGACTGTCGGATTTTCTTGAACCCGCATGCGATACAGCGTGATTAGGCAGGAATAGTCTAGAGCAGTGGTCGCCAACCTTTTCAAGGTGTTGAGCTACTTTGATAATTTATAAATCAACCATAAGCTACCTAGCACAGTTGTATTTGACATAAGTACATGTTTCTATAATTAATAAGTACTTAACTAATACTAATACATATCTAAAAAAATAAACAAAATTTTCATAAAGCCATAATGGCATGTCACATACGACTTAATAAAAGTAAACAAAGCATTATAGTTAAAATTTTAAACAAAAACATGTGATAAAAATGCGTGCATTCAATGAGAAGGTTAACACTTGGACTCATCGATAATTTTTTTTGATACAGCCATTCGAACACAATTATCCAGATGTTCATTTGTAAGGTGAGTGAGGTATTTATTCTTAATAAACTTCATATTTGAAAAAGAAGATTTGCACAAATAGTTGGAAGTAAATAACTCTTTCACTTTTAGAACTGAATATTTGTCTTTATTTACTATAGGCCAGATACATTTTCTACTTGAAACTAACGATTTCAATGCTAAATCACTTTGAAATGGAACCACTTCCATTTCAGTTGCAGAGATGTCTTCGCCAAAGTTCTGCATAACACAAGTTGTAAACTGTTGGATATCAATTTCCATGAAGTGTGAAGTGTTGTTGAAATCCTTAAACCAATTTTTGAAGTTATCCTTCAAGTTAGAGACTATTTCTACATGAGATTTACTGTCATAGAGTTCTTTTGGATTTTGAGATATATTCTCTGAAAGAACAGAAAAATGCTTGACATCACGGTTGACTAAGGTTTGTTCCCAAAACTCAAGTTTTTTAAGAATGCATTTATATTGTAAATCATTTCCGCCGGTTCTTTATCTCTTCCCTGAAGTTGCAAATTGAATTCATTAATCTTGTCTGTCCACAAGTAACCCAAAATCACTAAGCCAAATTGAATTTTCCAGTTCCTGACTCGGTTCGCCGCATTGTTTGAAAAATTGAACTATGACAGATGAACTATGGCTTCATTAAAACGTGTTATCACTCGTCCTCTACTTAACTATCGCACTTCAGAGTGAAGAAGTAGATGCCCGTACTGACAATCAATTTCATCGGCTAAGATTTTGAATAATCTTCTTTGTAATTCGAAAACTCTAATCTTGTTTACAATTTTGCTACCAATTTCATGACGTTGTTTAGTTTTAAAACATTGCCACATAATGCTTGCTGATGAATAATATAATGGTAACACATAAATTGTGGAAAGCGTTCATCTTTACGACAAAATGCTACCAGACCCTTATCACAACCCACCATAGCTGGAGCCCCATCAGTTGTCAATTTTGTAATTGGAATTTTCTCAAAAGATATAAAATTGTTTAAATGAGAAAACAATTCCTGTCCAGTGGTATATCCTTTTAGTGGAATAAACTTCAAAAGATTTTCTTTAATCATAAAATCGCTAAAGACCATCCTGACGAACACGGCCATCTGGTAGGTGTCAATCACATCTGTTGATTTATCCAGTTCAAGAGAAAAATAAACACAGTTATCTAAGTAAGTTTTTAACTGTAAAAAAATATCTTGGCTCATTACTTCCACTCGCCTCATCACTGTATTAGCTGAAAGTTACATAGATTTTATTGCTGAAACTATCTCGTATTTATTTTTAAAGTTGGAAAGTAAGGAATCTGCAGCTTCTAAAAACGCCTGTTTTATCAGTTGACTGTTGTCCGATTAACTGGTTCTTTAATTGTTTCAATTTTTCGTTTCTGCTGGCAGCAACCGAAACACAGACATTACATAACAAACATACATTTTTACCTTTAACTTCTATAAAAAAATACTGTTCTGCCCATTCCGAATGAATATTGATGTCTTTACTTTCTTACTACTGCTTTCCATTATCTTTCTTATTGCTCACTCTTGTACTAACACATCTAATGCCTTTAGGTTTTAAACTCAACGCGTTGTATGCCCGATATGCGCATTTATCGCGTTCAATCAGTCTAGATCGTTCTTGTGTTCAATTTTAGTAGCTGTCCAGATCACTCAACGCAGTGTTGCTGCTGCTTGTTTTCATATTGTGATTTTTTTTCGACATTTATGGACGCTTCTATGATTTTTACAAAATATGTTGTGAGCTACCAGAAATGTCTTCGCGAGCTACTGGAAGCTCGCGATCGACGGGTTGGCGACCACTGGTCTAGAGGACTTCATAAGCCAGAGTTACAATGCAGCGAATACTGACGTCACATAATTTAGAAGATATTGAAATAAGAAAACGGTAAATGGTTGGTTGATTACGATTACATTGTAGCAAGTAGTTCAGTTTAGGCAGGTTGCTATGTATCGTGTGTTTTCTTTCTCTCTTTAATCTCGTTTTATGTTTTGAATAATAGGTTTGCGTTTGTGTTATGTTTAGATAGCAATTTCAGGTCAGGTGGTAGGTATCTTTATTAACAGTATTTTTAGTTGTTATAGATTTTCTAAATAAATTAAAATATTCAAAAATAATGTTAAAAATATCTTTTTAAATGACAAGCTTTTATTAAATTGCGCTACAAATTTGCAGTTATGCGATATTTACGTCTCATGTTTTTATTTTTAGTTAACCACAGGACTACATCGTACAAAACGAGTGCATTGTCATTTAAATAGTGCTTTTATGTCATTTTATTTATTGTAAAATATAAATAAAGGTATTTGAGATGCAGATATCTAATTTTAAATTAACAGTTGAAACAATTGTATTTATCACGACTGAGTAGCTTAAATATGTTATGACTATCTCTATTAGTTTTCGAACCACAAGAAATAAGAAATATCGGGCTTTCTGCTGTTCTGCGGAATCAGAAATATGATACTAAGAACTTTTCCGTGTCTAAAGCAGTTGTGGGAAAATATAGCGTAGAACGTCAGACGTAATGGTATAAAAACCACTTACCGCTATGCATTCTGCATAGTAAAGCAAAAATACAATGAAACTTTTAGCACATTGCTAAATTAGGGCAGTAAAATCAGAGCAAACAGCACATTAGAGTTCCGTGCGACCAGTGGACAGAGGCGAAGTGCATTTACTTGTACGGCACCGTGAATTCGTATTACTTTATTTTAGTTTTATAATTAGTTTTCTCCTGCTCGCCCGACACACTCTCGGCCAGATTCAAAAACAGCTGCCCTAATTTAGGACCTGCCATAAAATTCCTACTCAAATAAAATGCGAAAATTGCGAATTTCATCAGTGATGTAGAGATATTTTAAATAATATATAAAATTATGTATTTTTGCAATGTAAAAAAATCGTGATTGGGTTTAATTGGACAATTTACATTAGTAACTTTAATGTAAAAGAGTTCTATTGTGTTCAAAATTTTTGATTTGTTATTATTAGAAGTATAAAAGATTTAGAAGTATAAACTTAAAAATGGAGAATGACTTTTGTTGCTGTATGAAACATTTTAGGCAGCATTAGTATGTTTTTATTGAGAGTTCTGTGTCAGAACCTACTACACTCAAGGGAGTTTTTCTCAAATATTAGACAGTTGTGTACCATATATCTAAAGTTAGTTCATTATTTTAATTATGTCGTTTAATAATAACATGTTTAAAAACTTTTTAAATGCCAAACTATTATTAAAATTCACTAGAAATAAAAAATTATAGCCCGTCTCCTCTAGAAGTCTAAATAGTTGATTAAAAATAAAAGCATGTGGCGTATATATCGAATTTCGCAATACGAACCACGTTTTTACTATTAGTCAACTATTTTTGTATATAGGTGAGACGAAGAAGCAAGAATATGTTATTTTTTTAGTGCAATTTTAATAAAAGTGTTTTTTAAATATTATTTTATTTTAAATCTTATATTTAATACGCATTATATAGATATCACCTTAATTTATTAACCAATAATAATACAAAAAACAATTATGAAGAGTAGTCGTTGCTAAAATTTAAAACGAGACTAAAGCCATGGAAGTCACTAATTCAACCATACGTACTAACAACAATGTAATAGCTCAAATATTAATTAGATGGTATGGTTTCGCGACCAGTTCACACATGGCGGAAATTATGGAATTTTTAATGTTTTGTCCTCGGAAATTTATAGGTATATCTTCCAAAGGACTCCGCAGAATTCTTATGGGAAATAGCTTTCAGTCAATTTTCCAGAAAATTTTCTATGTTGCAGCTCTCGACATCCTGATCAAAAGTTTCATAGACACAACTCAATCCTGCCGCTAGTTTTCGATCTACAGGACGTAAAAATTGGAATTTTGCCTGTTCCACATTATTTAGATATTTTTTTGTTTTCAAATACTTAATGCGTGTTCAAATAAGTTAGTTTCTTAGAATATGTGAGATTAGAAGTTGCTATATGTATTAGTAAAAATAAACTCATGCAGGGTGTAACTGTTTTCCACATTGCGGTGATTTTTGGGACATATTCGACCGCACCTGAAACACTAAATTCCAATTTTTATGAAAAGTTCAATTAAGTAGAAAAAAATAATGAGATTTGACTAATTGTTTAATATGTTTATAAAAATTAAATAAACTGTAAAGAATTGTATCGAAAAAATTTGTAAATAGCTGACATTACTGTAGTCATGAATTTTAATACACGTTTTGTAGTAACAGCATATTGCAGGTATATTTATGTAGCCGGTAAAAGTGACATCAATTAATTATAGAGCGAACCTTGTCAGTAAATATAGCATATGAATATAACTTATGTAAATAAAAATAAACAATGTGGGCCATAAAATTATGTAATGTAACATTAGGTTTCACTTACTTTAATATAAGTATGCCTTCTTAAATATTACGATAAAACTTCACTAATAGGTCATTATTATGCAGGGTGACATTTTCTAATACTCTAGTAACTAGAAGTCTTATTATAAATACTATAGAGTTCCGTTTTCTTAACTGTGACACCAAAGTGATAATTAATTGGCTAAAAAAATTAAAATCTGTGATGTGTTCACCATACGTCCAAGGTCGCGTACAATAATTAACTATTTTTAAAAATATGATCTATTATATTGTTACGTTACATAAAAGAGATTTTTTTTTATTTTGGTATTTTCGATAATATTTCACAGTTATTAAAACCAAGTAAGACCAATATTTATAGAACTACTTGTATATAATGTCATATTACTAGAATTATTATGTAAAACCAGGTGGAATCTGACGTAGCAGTCCTCGTATGGTCTGCTCGGTATTTTTTATACACTTTGTATTATACTACAATTTATATTATATCTGTTAATATTTACCTTTACATGGTTTTATTTTTTTTGATAATTAAAATGTGTCACTTTTACCGGCCACCTACTTAAATATCCTTGCAGTAAGCCTAAGAGGTCTAAATTTTCAGATGATGAATAGGTTATAAAACGTGTGTTAAATTTCATGGCCACGGTAAAGTCAGGTATTTACAAATCTTTTCTATACAATTCTTTAATCTTTATTTAATCTGACTGTTTGTTTTAACTTAATTGACCTTTTTGTAAAAACTGGAATTTTAGTGTTTCAGGTGCTTTTGAATATGAAACAAAAATAACCGCAGTGTAGAAAACAGTACGCTCTATGAGGTTATTTTTACTAATACATATAGTAACTTCTAATCTCAGATATTCTTACTGACTTCTTTGAACGCGTATTAAGTATTTAAAAATACCAAAAAATGCATAAAATAAAGAAGAGGCAAATTTCCAACTTTGACGCCCTGTATATCGCAAACTAGCCGCAAGATTAAGTTGTGCCTATGCCTTGATCAGGGGTTTGAGAACTACAACATATCACATTTTCAGGAAAATTGACTGAATGCCATTTCTCGTAAGGATTTCGCGGGGTCTTTTAAAATATATTGTGTAAGTCTAGATAGTTTAAAATATGTTCAAAATTTGAACTCTAGTGTGTGAGTCTAAGTAGCTTAAAATTGATGTACAAATGAAGTTAAATAAAAGCTTGTAAACATATTTATTAAATGGGGTAGTCTGAACTCGAAATAAAGAAAAATTTGGTTTAAACATGCAATTCGACCAATTTTACTGCAATTTTAAATTCCAAAACTGATGTTAAAGACAGTTTTTGTCTATAACAATGTTTTTTTCTTGTGTGTAAATTGACTAATAATCTCACTGTAGTATCGTTGATTGCTATCGAGTTTAAGTTGGCAAGTATTTTATGTATTCAAAATCAATGTTTTTAATATGCGTTTAGCCTGGTTTCACCCTTTTGGCTAAACACATAGTTTAGAAGTTTCGCAGATACTGAATTTAATGGATTATTTTCGTTTAAAAATGTATCTGGTTAAAGGTTTATCTGTTTCGGTTAATTTTGGATAGAAAAAACTGCCCAATCTAAGTTATTATATATACAAACGCGGGTCACCTGCCTGATCATCTAAACTTTTGTCTATTTATAAATGACTTATCTTTCCCAGGAATAATTATCATGTTTGCTGATGACACGTCGGTGGAAGTCTCAGCAGTAAATGAGAAAACACTTTTACAAAACATCCAGCAATATGTGACAGCATGAGTGAATAGTGTACTCAAAATAGACTGATCCTCAACAAACAATAGACAGTGTCAGTTCACTTCTACAACAAACCAAAAGCAATTATTGAGGACAGTGTAGAAGTGGTAACATTTTTTGAACTCTAGGAATAGTTGGAGTTCCCAAATAGATTATATTTGCTCCGGACTAAACAGAACATATTTTGCCATTCTAAAACTGAAACAAACTGTTCCCATAGATACACTTCTGAACTCTTATTATGGCTTTGGCTTATCATTATCTGACGTATAACATTATGCTCTGGAGTCAAGCCATCGAGGTCAGTAGAGTTCTTATTGCACAAAAACGTATTATCAGATTAATATTTGGATTGAAGCCCTTAGAAACATGTAGAGACACATTTCAAAAGCACACAATTCTGACTGTTGCTACAATTTATATATTTAGATAGACACTTTAAAATGTGTTTAAAATCAAAGATACATTGACACAAAATCTATATTATCATGATTATCTGACACGAAATGCTTCGGCGTTGGTAATACCATAACAATCTTTGAAAGATCTCCACACTATTCCTCCATGAAAATTTTCAACAAAATACCAGATAAAATAAAACGCCAAAAGAATGTAAATCAATCATTTTAGAAAGAAACTGAGAGAATACCTGACCGCGAATGCGGATTTTTGAGACCTGAATAATAATTAATGTAGTGTACTATTTAATGTTAGTTATTAAGTCCTATTTTTGTTCTATATGTAGACACAATGTTCTTTGAAAAACAATTTGTATTATACATGTTTATTTTACTTTTTATTCTTTACTTACTAATGTTTTTAAACTTTGTATTGTTAAATCTGACCTGTTCAATGTCATTTATGATGATCTTATGAACTAATAAACGAATTTGAATTTGAATATATTCTGTTGTACAGGCTTATCAAAAAAACAAAGTCTCTACAGCACCATCTACCTTCATTTCTTAAGTTAAAATATTTTTAGTTAACATATTGTCCTAATAATATATTACATAAAAAATATGTGATATACAATTAGGCATGTATGTAAAGTATATGCATAATTTTTGACACTTGTTGTAATACTTCACTTAGGCAATTTGAAGATTATATGCGACTAACATATTTACTTAGTATATAGTGTGGTCCAAATTGGGTATACATGTATGGGTATCTTGGAAACTATAAGAGACAGAACATTAGGTAAATGGAGGCCATTCAATGGACCTGTTCAATGCCGCTTTGAGATCGATTCTATCTTTTTTCGTTTTTGAGATATTTTGAAAAATTCGATGCGGTTTTTAATTTTTACACTCCGGTTCTGATGTAACATCATCAACTTATTTAGAACTGTATCCTGAGAGGCAACAGCCAAGTGAATGACTATTCGCCATGCATGTCACGAACCTAAGAACTGATTTTAAAGAACCAACGCCAAACAATTATCAGAAGTACAATCAAGTCCGTGATCTATCATTAAAGGATTTTAATGTGAATCCGAAGTCGTGGACTCGAATAGCGCAAGAGATATACTTATACCAAGGATAGCTAGTCACAGAGTCTTCAAGGGAGTAAATATCGTCCGAATAAGCCTACTATTGTTTTAAATTTAAGAAAAATAGACTACCCAATGCGATTGGAATTTTTAAACTGGTTTGTAAGGCAATGCAAAGAAGTGCACATTTCAGGAGGAAAATAATTTGACCGACGAAACGCTTTCCAGCAACTACAGAGTACTGTCGCGGCATAATCACCATTTTTTGGGCTACTAAGAATCCTCATCAAGTGATCTAACGTAGGCTACAAGTAAAATTTGGACTTAATGTATGATGTGGTGTGTACGGTAAGTTAACCACCCAGTCCGCAAAATTATTCTAAAGTCAAATAGTATAATTTGTTTTTAGATAATCACCTTATAGGACCATTTATTTATAACCATACACTAGCAGACTAAAGGTATTTAAATCTTTTTCGTGAGAGCTATAGTGCCTAGAGGACAAGTGCTGAATAATGAGTGGTTTCAGCAAAACGGATGCTCTGCACATAATACTCGAGAACTTCAAAATCTATTAACACAAGTGTTTAACAACAAAATTATCCCAAACCGCGGTCTTGTAAATTGGCCAGGTAGGTCCCGGCTATTACACCCCTCGATTTTTATCTTTGGGATCTGTTAAAAATGAAGTGTACGAGTTTGAGCCCACTGCAACTATAGAACAATTAGAGGAGAGAGTTCGAGATGTCTTGGATAATAAAAATAGAAACAGCCTTCGCAAGGTAAGTGGAACTATTTTAAAAAAATGTGAAAAATGCATTAAAAAAAACGGCCATTTTGAGTAGTTTAGCTTAATATTATAGTTAAAAGTAGTTTATTGTGTTATTGAATATGTAAGTATAGTAGTAACTATAGGAAAGTTAGTAGTTTTAAGCGTCGAAAAACGATACAGTTAGGAAATTGATAGTAATTGTTTTGTACCACAACTTCTCTTCATAGCACCGCAGTCATGGCCAACTCGAGATTTCATCATCATCATCATCATTAAAAGGTTCTTTATTGATATTATCACAATATCATCATTGTTCTTCTGACAATAATCCTTTGGCTTTGGCTTTTCAAAACTTCCATAATTTCTTAGATTTATGGCAAGCCTCGCGGATAATCTTTGGCTTACATGGTGGCTTCTCAGAATAGAGTTCCAAACAACTGCCGGTGGTAAATCTGTATTCCTGTTACATTAAATATAGGTAACATTCTAACATATTGAATATTTTTCACTCATATATCTCAGGGTCACTTTTAAAAGTTACAATAAATTAAAAAAAAAAAAACGATTACTAACAAAATAAAAGGCAATCAAATATTTATATGATCAGTGTTTTGTAGACTTGTCAATGGAATAAAGCATTAAGGAATTGTTTGTACGACAAATGGCCTCCGTAGTCATAGCTAAGAGAAAAATAAATTTTTTCGTTTTTTTGACATAAAAATAAATTATTTGTATGAAGTGTTATACGTCATAAGAAAAGAAAAAAAGAAGTTGATGATGGTATCTCAGAACCGAAACGTCAAACTTAAAAACTGAATACATGAATGCACCGCGCTTGCAAAATATAGCACTTTTTCGAAAATGCAGCTTTTTGTTTTTTTCAAAATATCTCAAAAACGAAAAAAGATAGGAACGACCTTAAAGCAGAAATTGAATTGACAATTGAATGCCCTACAACTCTCCCCGTTAACCAATTTTCTATCTCTTATAGTTTTTTAAATACTCATACATGTATACCCAATTTGGTCCACAATGTATAAGTAAAATAAAAAAATAAAAATCCGTTCCTCAAATTGAAAAACACAAATAAAACTAATAGAAATAATCAATTTTTCCACTTTTTTTTTGATTTCTCAGGATGTGTTTTAATTTATTCTTTCCATTTTAAGATTTTCGGTTCAGTTTTAGTAGTAGAGAATGTGTTCATTCATACGGCAAAATGCAAAAGTCAAATGTTCCATTTCAGAAATTGGATTTCTGGATATTACGTCATAAGTTTTGCATTAAGATATACAGTTTCCCTCCGTTAGTTTATGTACGAAGAGTTGCATGTGCGAGTGTCCGAAAGCAGAGAAATGTAGTGTTACATGTCTGAATTTATGTAGACGAACAAAAAGGGATCAACACGTTTGCGTAGATAGAAATAATTAAACAATCCACAGGAGTATTTTTATTTTATATGCCTTCGTGTTTAGATGTAATAATAAAATCACGTCTATTATGAAAAGATGTGATAAGGTTTTTTTACCTGCCTGTAATTTTGATTGCACCAGAGACATGTCAAAATTATTATTTGCAAAAATATGGAGACCAGTTTGAAGGTCAGACCCCCAAAAATTATAATAGGAAACAAAAATCTTGTCTATATAACAATTTAATATCACAAAATGAGGAATATCAATAGGTGACGTTCTTGAATGTTTGTATTTTATACTTAATTTTATTAAACTGAAAAATTACCACTTTTACCAATTCAGTAATTGTATACCCAATTTGGTCCACAATGTATAAGTAAAATAAAAAAATAAAAATCCGTTCCTCAAATTGAAAAACACAAATAAAACTAATAGAAATATTAAATTTTTCCACTTTTTTTTTTTTTGATTCCTCAGGATGTGTTTTAATTTATTCTTTCCATTTTAAGATTTTCGGTTCAGTTTTAGTAGTAGAGAATGTGTTCATTCATACGGTAAAATGCAAAAGTCAAATGTTCCATTTCAGAAATTGGATTTCTGGATATTACGTCATAAGTTTTGCATTAAGATATACAGTTTCCCTCCGCTTATGTACGAAGAGTTGCATGTGCGAGTGTCCGAAAGCAGAGAAATGTAGTGTTACATGTCTGAATTTATGTAGACGAACAAAAAGGGATCAACACGTTTGCGTAGATAGAAATAATTAAACAATCCACAGGAGTATTTTTATTTTATATGCCTTCGTGTTTAGATGTAATAATAAAATCACGTCTATTATGAAAAGATGTGATAAGGTTTTTTTACCTGCCTGTAATTTTGATTGCACCAGAGACATGTCAAAATTATTATTTGCAAAAATATGGAGACCAGTTTGAAGGTCAGACCCCCAAAAATTATAATAGGAAACAAAAATCTTGTCTATATAACAATTTAATATCACAAAATGAGGAATATTAATAGGTGACGTTCTTGAATGTTTGTATTTTATACTTAATTTTATTAAACTGAAAAATTACCACTTTTACCAATTCAGTAATTGCGTGAATCATTTTACTTGAAAAGTTTATGTGCCGATTTTAGCCATTGTTTTTTCCTCCTAAAATAGATAAGCCGACATCTTAGTTAAAAAAATCAAATATTTTTAGAATCTCTGTAGTCCAGATTGCTAAAAGACAGAAAAAATGTTTAATTATGTAAGGGCAGTTTTTGACAACACTATAGCACAATGGATACTTTTGCGAGTGATGTTTAAGGGTCTATTAAATCATATACATTTGAATAAGTTTGCATGGCAAATGATAATACAATTTTAATTTAGGAAAATTATGGTACATGATTTTTTTATTAATTGTTTTTCCCACCCTCGACTATTCACCTAAGTTCGTTTTTACGTGCTTTAATCAACTGCAGTCTCTTTCACTTTCTAGTACTTCCGCACTTAAATAAATCATTACTACCTAACAAATGCAGAGAGGGTTCAATTAATTCGCCATAAATTTCACTTTATACACAACTTTATCTTACATCACGAAATAAGATTATTCTTAAACAAGATCAGTGGATTCTTAATACAGTTACAACAAAACTATTCTGGTCTCGATGATATATCTGCCATAGTGCCTCCAAGAGCACATATGAACTGGCAATCCTTTCACGATTATTCCAAGTATCCTAAGATTGTTTTGCCTCTACAGTTGAAAAACTGCTCTTGTACAGCCTAATCTTAAAAAAGGGTCAAAAGCTCTTATTTATGGCTGCAGTTCCATATCTACCCATTCTTGCAATATAAACTCTCATCTCCGCTCCATTCAGTCTCCACACGAGAGTAAAAGTACCTCTTTTTATTTCTTTCAAAGGATAAAATTGACCGAGTTGTTACTTTTGAGATTGTTTCTAATATATCAGTGTTTTTCAGAAAATGCATGTCTTGTATTTTATAATGATTTTAAATTTAAATATTAGTTTTGCGCCTCTAAATGATATTTAATATAAATAATTAAATAATGCCATACCTCATGTACAAAGTTTTTGTTTACATTTTATACTATTATCTAGAAGCGCAGGATTTGCTAAAAAATAAACAAATGACTATTGGAAAGTAGAAAAATAAATATGGACTTTGCTATTTTAAATTCATAAATATATTAGGAGTTTGATACCTTTTTTTTTGGAAATAAGTGACAAAAACCCTGCCATAAGAGGCAGTGTATTCCTATTGGCTTAAAATGTGTGTATTAGAGCTTCGAATGTTCTGTCTTCTTCTAACATATTGCCCCTTATGGAGGGTTTTTGTAAATTTTACCGTCCAAATAAAGTCGATGGTCATTTTTTTGCATTCTAGTTGCCATTTCTTTATTTCCTTTCTGGGTGTCTTAGATACAAATTTGAAACTTTTCTTTTTCTCTATCGTATAAAATATGAACAGAAACCCACGACAAATGACAGGTAATTTGTTGCTTATTATTGTTTCTGTATGTGGGGTACTGTTGAAAGAGCATGAAGAACAATAGTAAATATTTTAAATGTAACTGCCTAAATATTATTGGTTTTTGAATTATATTTAAATGTCTATGAACATTTCCAATTGTGAAAATTTAAAAGTCAAATAATACTCTACAAAATATTAATACGATCTCAAAGACCCTTTTTGACAGTTTTTGATAACTATAATAAATGATAATAATCTAAAGTTTCCTTAATAAATATATAATTTAATTTTTAAAATCTACTAATTATTTCCAATATTTTCATGTACAATTTAATAAATATCAAAATATATTTAGCAGTTGAAAAGTGCCATCTTTTGGCGAAATGAAATCCTGTAGAGAGCAAAATAGTTTTGTACTTTTCCATCTTTCAACGTTGTCATAAAAAAGGTTATTTGATAGAAGCTAAAATTTTATGTAGTATTAATTTATGTATTGTAAATTATCCGCCAAATGGTTAGAACGCATTTTAAAGGGACTAACATCCAGACAGGTGCGATAAATGTATCATTTTATGAATGCGCGCGATTTGCCGATACACAATCCCGAATGTGAGTATTTATTACTAAAATTTCGTATTCAGTTGACAAATTTATTTAGCTTCTAACCGGACAGAATAATGTACTTTAAGTCAAAACGAGATTTTTCGAGACAAGATGTGACAAATTCTGATATCGTCTCGTCTCGACCAAAATTTCGAGACCGAGACGAGATTAGCCAAAGTCGAATCAAAACGAGATGAAGCCTTAAGAATGAACAACCGCAACAGAAAATCTCAATAATCTAGAGAATTTCATTTAGCTTAGTGATCTTCTGTTCCCTATTCACGTCAGTAAACTACAGCTGTCCTTGTCTGGCTTAAAGCACCGACTGACCCAGACATACGGCTGCTGCTAAACGGCTAAACGCAATGTAATTTCTTTATTTCGAAGCAGCTAGGCAGGACCGGCATTGTTGAGTACAAATCTTCTATTATGACAATTTTTTTGTTTTTTATATCTGAATTGTCAAAACTCAGATTTTAAGTGGACCATGCAAATTTTTAATCAAAAACCAAAATTAAATATTTTCAAAATAAATTAGATTAGATATTTAATGGCCAATTTTGAAATATGTTTGCCATACACGTATTATATTACCTGGTAAACAGGGCTACAAAGTTTTATAATAATTAAATTCTACAAGGTGCCCAGTTTTCGTTGACATTATTAGCAAATATACGGGGTTGGAGTTAAGGATATTTTTATAGAATTCATTGACAAAGTTACCTTTTTACTTCCCTCGTAAAAGGGAAGTATTGTCATCGTGAAAAAATCACTCTCCGAGATCTTTTCAGATCTTCACGTTTCATGGGCCCTAGATGACGAGAAAAAAGTTTTATCAATTCCGTCTGTCTGTCGGCGTAGCTAAAAAGCTACGTACCCGATTGAGTTCAAATTTTAGTCAATTAAGGGTCATATGGGGATGACCTGGTAACATTTTGTAAAAGTCCAATATGGCGAAACATAATGGCGGCCTAATAAAATGTTAAAACATTTATTATTAGAAAACTACTCATCCAATTTATCTCAAATTTTGCAAAAACATCTAGTAGTATGTTGGAATCAACTCGTAACATTTTGCTACGAATCCAAGATGGCGGAATAAATGGGCTTAATAAATTATTTAAAAATTCAGCCTGAAAAACTGCTTAATGGTTTGATTTCAAATTGTGTGCCATACCTAAATGTGGTAAAGGGATCAACTAGTAAAATGGTGGTACAAATTCAAGATGGCCGATCAAAATGGCAGCCAAATAAAATGTTTGTAATTGTGATAAATCACCCTCTCATACATCTTTACGTTTTAGCATCGCCACATGCAAAAAAATATGTTTTATCAATCTCGCCGATCCGTCTGTCGGTCTGTCTGTCTGTTTGGGCTGTCTAACATTTCACCTAATAGCATAAAGACTATTTACCCCAATGACTTCAAATTTTGGTCAAACATTAAGGGTTATATGGGGATGACCTGGCAAAAATCCAATATGGCGAAACCAAATGGCAGCCTAGTGAAATGTTTAAAGAATTATTATTAAAAAACTACTCATCCAATTTATCTCAAATTTTGTAAAAATGTCAAGTATTATGTTGGAATCAACTGGTAGCATTTTGGTAGAATTCCAAGATGGCGGAACAAAATGTCAGCTTATTAAAATATTTAAAAATTCAGCCTGAAAAAACGACTTAATGGTTTAATTTTAAATTGTGTGCCATAACTAATTGTGGCATGGGTATCAACTAGTAAAATAGTAGTACTAATTCAGGATGGCCGAACAAAATGGCGGCCAACTAAAATGTTTGTAATCGCGGAAAATCACCCACTTAGGTTTCACACATCTTTACTTTTTAGCGTCCCTAGATGCCAAAAAATAAGTTTTATCAATTCCGTCCGACCCTCTATTGGTCTGTCTGTCTGTCAGTTCGCCAGAATAGTTTAAAGACTACTTGCCCGATTGACTTCAAATTTTAGTCAAAAATTAAGGGTCATCTGGGGATGACCTGGTAACATTTTGGTAAAATTCAATATGGCGAAACAAAATGTCGGCCTAGTGAAATGTAAAAAAAAATATTAAAAAACTACTCTTCCATTTTATCTCAAATTGTGCAAAAAACATCAAGTATTATGTTGGAATCAACTGGTAACATTTTGGAAAGAATCCAAAATAGCGAAAGAAAATGGCGGCTTTGTAAAATATTTAACAAATCAGCCTGAAAAACTGCTTAATGGTTCGATTTCAAATTGTGTGTCATAACTAATTGTGGTATAGGGATCAACTAGTAAAATTGTGGTCCTAATTCTAGATGGCCGAACAAAATGGCGGCCAACTAAAATGTTTGTAATCAAGAAAAAATCAATCTCTTGGCATCTAGAAACGCTAAAAAGTAAAGATGTGTAAAACCTGAGAGGGTGATTTTTCACGATTACAAATATTTTATTTGGCCGCCATCTTGAATTAGTACCATAATTTTACTAGTTGATCCCTATACAAAACCATTAAGCAGTTTTTCAGGCTGAATTGTTAAATATTTTATAAAACCGACATTTTGTTCCGCCATCTTGGATTAGTACCAAAATATTACCAGTTGATTCCAACGTAATACTTGAATTTCAGATAAATTGGATGAGTAGTTTTTTAATATTTTTTTAACAATTCACTAGGCCGCCATTTTGTTTCGCCATATGGAATTTTTACCAAAATGTTACTAGATCATTGCCATATAACCCTTAATTTTTGACCAAGGTTTGAAGTCAGTCGGGTATGTAGTCTTTAAGCTATTCCACGAAGTGACCGACAGACAGACAGACGGACCGACGCAATTGATAAGATATTATTTTTCGCATCTATGGAAGCTAAAACGTAAAGATGTGTTAAACCTGAGAGGGTGATTTTTTTCACGATTACAAACATTTTATTTGGCCGCCATTTTGTTTGGCCATCTTGGGTTAGTACCACTATTTTACTAGTTGTTCCCTATACCACAATTAGTTATGACACACAATTTGGAGTCAAAGCATTAAGTTTATTCAGGCTAAATTATTAAATATTTTAATAGGCCGCCATTTTGTTTCGCCATCTTGGATTCGTACCAAAACGTTACTTGTTGATTCCAACATAATACTTGACTTTTTGCCAAATTTGAGATAAACTGGATGAGAAGTTTTTTAATAATAATTTTTTTAACATATCACAAGGCCGCCGTTTTGTTTCCCCATATTGGATTTTTACCAAAATATTACCAGGTCATCCATATATGAACTTTAATTTTTGAATAAAATTTGAAGTCATTCGGCTAAGTAGTGTTTAAGCTATGCCGCGAAATGGCAGACAGACAATTAGACAGACAGACGGAACGATTGAGTTGATAAATTTTTTTGGCATCTACAGACCCTAAAACATAAGGATGTGTAAAAATTGAGTAGGTGATTTTTTTCACGATTACAAACATTTTATTTGGCCCCCATTTCGATCGGCCATCTTGAATTAGTACCACTATTTTACTATTTGATCCCTATACCACATTAGTTATGGAACACCCTTTGAAACCAAACGATTAAACAGTCTGTTCAGGCTGAATTTTATTAAGCCGCCATTTTGTCCCGCCATCTTGGATTCGTGCCAAAATGTTTTTCAGTTGATTCCAACATAATACTTGATGATTTTGCAAAATTTGAGATAATTTGGATGAGTAGTTTCTAATAATAATTTTTTTAACATTTCACTTGGCCGCCATTTTGTTTCGCTATATTGGATTTTTACCGAAATTTAAAGTCAATCGGGTAAGTAGTTTTTTAGCTACCCCACGAACAGACAGACAGACCGACGGAATTGAGAAAACATGTTTTTCGTCATCTAGGGACCCTGAAACGTGAAGGTCTGAAAGAATCTCGGAGAGTGATTTTTTCACGATTACAATACCTCCCATTTACGAGAGAAGTAAAAAATACTATATTTTCCTATATTTAAAATATCAATTCATTTTTAAAACCAAATACTGTAACTATATTATCTCTAAAAGTTGAAAAGAAAAGAACTACTATTTGACTTGCAAAACGTCACCAAATCTTTGAATCCACCCCTGCTCGCAAATGTTTTAACACAAATTCTGTGTACTCCCAATGCCGATAAAAAATATGCGGATTTCAGGAAACAAGGATAGCAGTACCAAAAGACTGAGATGCGTTATTGGCTGTTCAGAAAATAAGATGGAATTATTTCACTTATAGGATCATTTTGTAGAAGAAATCCTGAGTTTATTTTTAAACCAATTAGGAAATGGTTTTGGAAATCACCTAGAAAAATGTTGATTATTGAAGTGTGGTATATTTATAATTAAATATTAGTCATCTAAGTGTTAAAAAAATGGATTAAAACTTTACATTTTTATGAAATTTTGACGTTCCTTTATTTTTTCTAAATACGTTTTGTATGTTTTTTTAAAAGAAAAAAGTATAATAATTGACTGGTTTAGGAACATGACTATAGACTGGTTTGGGATTTTCTTATAAAAAAAAACATATGCGGTCATATTTTGTTCCAGAAAATCGACCAAAATCGTGTTAAATTTCAGGCGTATGTTCACCCTTATTCCCGTCTCGTCTCATCTGTCGACCCCATTAGTAAAGAAGAGCTCCCTGCCAAAAGTTGCCCTCCAAATTGTCATTTATTTCAAATAAAATGTGACTCTGCTTGGGATCAAACCGTGAACCTTATGGGAATGTACACAATTACTGTGGTATGCTCGCTATTTCCTATAAACGCTGCAGAATCCTATCTTTTCTATACTTCATTCAAAGCAACCACAGGTAGTAGTACTTATACTTTCATCTTTCGTAGTCCCAGCCCCTAGATAAAAAAGTGACATTTTTTTATCCAGGGGCAGGGACACTTCATTTGGCGAGGTGCAAAAATCGATCATTACTAATGCACAGTAAAGGCTCTTTTTCCACACACAAAAGATTGATTTAAATACGTACGTCATTTCATTAAGAGCCTCGCGAATTTGAATAGGTCCACATGCGATTTAAAAGTATAGTTTCTCTTTTATCAACAAAAGATAAGTTTGAATTAAAATCTGAAACTTCTTATTATAAAGACTAGATATTTTGACATTTTGTATATTTTACTTAAGGATTATCTTGATTTAAGGAAGTGATATAAAACTTTAATGTTTTGTGACAAGACCCTCCTGGATAATTTAATGTAACTTATTTCTTGATCCAAATGAATAGATACTTTAAAGGAGAGACATTCTTTTGGCTTAAATTATCCACATTTTTGAATAAAAGCCCTATTATTTCGAAACAAAATTAACGAGATGTAGAGAAGTACGTATAGAATTGACGAAAGTAAGGAAATGTTGAAAATGTATTTAAAGTTACCCAGCAATAAGCGAGAATAACGATTTATTTAAAAATTTTAAGTTAAAAATCACCTATATTACCTTCTGTAATAAGGCATCTTTAAAAAGTGTTTGCTCTATAAGAAATAACATATTGCTGTTTCAGTACATTGATTTTTTAGTATAAAAACTCTTGAAAGCTTCGAAGAGTATAGAACGTACATGGAAAAGTAATTTCGTTTTGACACAATACCCAAATGAAATGAAATTTACGTGAATAAGCTCTCGGTTCAACGGCGCTGGAAAAATTTGTAATTGTAGGCAAGAAAAAACAATTTAACTTTTTTATGCATTTTTCAATAGAAATATTAAAATATACTCTCATCTTGATTTTGAAACTTACACACACATATATATTCAAGATGGCGGATGCGCCTAAAAGTTACCATAATTTAAAAGACGTTGGAACTTTTTTCGACATCCTGTATGTTTGATTTCAACATAATATTAAACCCTATTCATTTCTGAGTAATTTAGGTTTTTAATAAGCAAAATCGGTCAAAAAACACCGCGAATATTAGCAATTTACCAAAGGTCGTTTTCCCGTTCAATGCGCCAAATGAAATGTTGGTTTTCGGTTACCGGCATTTGTATTTCCTTTGTTAACTTTTTTGTTACATTACCAATATTATTCGCTTTGGGCTTGCTCGAAAGAAAAAACAATAAAAAAGGACATTAACTTACATTTATAATATTCAAAGAAAAGCGATGCGTCTAAATAATAATTCAATTATTAATTAATTAATTAAATCGATTTTGATATTTTTTGTGAAACCCCGTAAAATTGATTTTCACTAAGTAAGACCTTCATAAAAACGTTTTCTTTTAATTTATTGTTTTTTTACTGATCCATAGCGTTAACGACTAAATTTAATTGTGCCAGCTTTAGCAATAGATCCATTTCGTGCCAGCAGTCTATAATTCGTTAGCGCAAGTCTTCACAACTATTAAATATTTGCCCTTTTTTATGGATTCGTTCTTCTAAGTCTCCCCACAGATAATAATCACAGGGATTAAGGTCAAGGCTATAAGGAGGCCAGTCGTTAGGCTCTACAAAATCAGCTACTTGTCCTCTTAAAAAATTTATTGTATACCGGCTGGTATGGCACCTGGCACCATCCTAAAATCAGTGCTTTTAGTTTAAAATATGAAAATTATTTATGCACAAACTAATTCTCGGCTAAAAAAAACTTTTGTTTAACAAATACAAAGAAAATACCTGCATAAAGATAAGGTCTGGTGCAAAACGTTCAGTCTGAGGTAGCATTTGCATTAACACAAGTTCACAATAAGTATGTGAATCCAGCCTTATTCCTCGCTCAATAAAAATTAGTTCTGCTTTATAATTTCTCGAGATTCGCGCCGATACTATAACATACTTGCCAAATTTCTCTCTTTATTCATATTTGACTTTATCGTATATATTAGGGCACATTGGTTTTAATGAATCCATCGAAATACACAACTGATCGTTTTGTGATTTTTTTTTGTTCCCGATAACGTAAAGATTTTTTTCATCAGAAAACCAAATCTTCGAAATTTCGTCACGCGTTTCGAAATTTATTAAGTAAACGTCTAGACCTGACTGGTCGTCTTCATATCTTCATTCAACTTAAATATCTACCCACGTTTAACATGTTTCAACTCTAAATCATTGTTAATAATTCTTTTTGCTGAACTTCTAGAAATCTGTACTTCATTTACTAGTTGAGAAACCGTTAGGCTAGTACTAGGTGCTCTTTCTGGACTAACTGCTAAGATTCTTACACGATCTATATTTTCCTAAATTTTTTAATTGTTAATATTAGAGAGAGCAGTATTTATCTATGTATACAGTACCTGTGTTCGTGCAGTTCTAGGTCTGCCCCTAGTTGCTTTTCTTTTAATTGATCCCGTCTCTATTAACATTTCTACAAAATCATACACTGTACTTTCTCTTAACTCGTTATTAATGCTTTTAAATTTCACACACTCTGTATCCGCGGTTAAATAGGTTTTTTATCACAACTTTTTCTTCAAAAGACAATACCATATTATCTACTTTTACATAAAAAATAGCTATGAATAAGTAAAATGCTTTAAAATTATTATTATTTGACACAGTTCATTTGTTTTTATCTTTTTCATTTGTTTTTATAGAGACTTTTATTTTTGTTGAGCCAAATTTAATGCAAAATAATTCATTTTGGTAAATTGCTGATATTTCACGTGTTTATTGGCCTATTTTGCTGACCGTAGTCTTTTATTTCTCAGAAATGAATAGGCTTTAATATTATTTGAAAATTAAATATACAGGGTGTAACAAAAAATTACTAACGCCGTTTAAATTATGTCAAATTTTAGGCGCATCCGCCATCTTGAATTTCTTTAGGATTATCTGACAATCAAATCTACAGGTTGTCACAAAAAAGTTCCAAAGCGTTTTAAATTATGGTAAATTTTAGGCTCATCCGCCATTTTGAATTTCTTTAAAATGTGAAAAATGTATGTTTGAGCCTTTAGCTTATTTATTTCAACAAGCCCAAAGCAAATGAAATCGGTCAAGTAACAAATAAGAAAAACAAAATTCCTGTTTCTTTTGGACCACCCTATATGTTATATATGTCTATATATATCTATATATATATATATATATATATATATATATATATATATATATATATATATATATATATATATATATATATATATATATATATATATATATATGGACTTCTTTCTTGGGTATAGGTTTATTTGCAAAATCAAACAATGGGATTAACTTCCTTTATTTTTTTTTTTTGGTATATATGGCTTTCTTTACCTATCTACAATTAATTTAAAAAACATTTAGTGGTCTAATTATAAAATGACTTTTACAATTTTTTCAGCTTTCAAGCTGTTTTTGAGATACCGAAATAAAAACTTGTAATTAAGAGCTTTCGGGGATGGGGAACACGACTAAATTCTATTTTTTCATGTAATTTGTAGAGGGCGCTTGTTGCACCCTTGCTATTTCATGCCTTAACTTTCTTGTTTGTACCGTTTCAATATTTTTTATTGAAAATTGTGATTTCTAAAAAAAAGGTATACTACATTTAATTCGATTAAACAAATCGTTTTCGAAATATTTGCATTTTAATATATTATCGCAACTCAAATCGCGAACCCAGTCATTCTTAACAGTTCGTTAAGAATGGAGTAGACTATGGTTAAGAAATGAACGTAGTCGTTGATACTTGACATTCATTATTGTTGACATTCATTACTTTGAATAAAAAGTATTTTAACATAAATTTAAATCGTCATAAAAATAACTTTTTTTAATAGTCGTGTGGCATCAAGACGCTAACAACAATAATATCCAAATAGAAGGCAGTTGGATCGACTCATTTATCAAAGATTATACTGTCGACTAGGCGAAACAGGGTCTATTCCTCGTTCCTTTCCTCTTCAGAGCCATGTTGGGCGTCCTAAAGCTATATCTGTAGAACAATAAGAAGAAATTTGTATTGCGAGTAGGTGAAAACCCAGGTATAAATACAAGACATTTCGCGAATGCTAATCATGTGAAAAGGACTTGGGCTTTAGAAGTTTTATATACTGAAAAACTACATCCATATCATTTCAATCCCGTTCAACCAGCCAAGTTTCAGTTTTGTCAATTTCTACTTCATCATCACAATCAGGATCCAACATTTATGAATAGAATCCTTTTCAGGGACGAGGTGAGGTGTATTTAATTGGCGAAATAACCATATGTGGGAACGGGAAAATCCACACTTAACCAAAGAACGGCATTTTCAGCAGGAATTTTCTCTCAATATTTGGTGTGGTATAATCGCTGATTTTATTATTGGACTTATTGGACCTTTTGAGTAGCCCGCAAGGCAAAATGGTAAGCAGTACTTGACTATCTACAAAATTATTTGCCAAATTTACTCGATGATGTTCCTTTAAATTTACGACAAAACATGTGGTATATGCAGTCGCGATTCGGAATTTTTTAGATGAATGGCCTTACAGATGCTTTGGTCGAGGCAGTGAATTTCCATGGATCTATTCTTTTGAGGTTATATTAAATCTTTAGTCTATACAGAACAAATCCAGACACGGTAGCAACTATTGCAGAACATTCAAGATGTCACCAATGTTACCAGGAATAAACAGACAATTTTATTCCAAGTAAGGCGCAATTTGGTAAAGGGATTAAGAAAATGCATAAAAGTAAATGGTGGACATTTTGCCCAATTGTTGAAGTGATGGTTTTCGTTATTTGTTCATGATAATTTCATAATTCGTTATTAAAAGTATGTTATTTTAGTTTTAGTGTTTAACTATTTTTTGGCTTGCAATAAAATATTAAAATATAAACATTTCGAAAACGGTTTGTTTAATCGAATTGTAGTATACTTTTTTTCTTGGTAATCATCACAATTTTCAATAAAAAATAATGAAAAGGTACTAACAAGAAAAGTAAGGTATGAAATAGCGAGTGTGTAGGGTGTGTTGAGGTATGCAATTGAATGTTGAAGTTTTTCTGAACTGATCTGCTTATGACTTAATCTGCTGTTCGGGTTAATCTACTGACGGTTTTTGAATTAAGGTGGTCCTCAAAACCGCCCCAGCTTTCATGCAATTCTTCACGGATTTTTGATAAACTTGTACATTGCGCAAAATTTTTATCAGCTGTTTATTTGTTTTTACGACTTTTGTTTACTTTTTGTGTATTAAGTTATGGGACATTTCTGTAAGTGTGGTTTTATGAGCTTGTTAATGTTCAACGATGTGACAGTTCGAGATAGCGCCAAAAATCCTAGAACAGTAACAAAACCAGTACGAGTACTGAAATGAAGTCGAACAACGCTTAAAAGTACTAATCAATAACAGCGGAATGAGGCCATCCGTTCCCTCTCCATCCATTAGTTTGTTTACGTGGCGTATGTTTTGGAGAAAGAGAAAAATTCTTTAATTCATTAAATATTTATTCTATTGGCAATTATTCAAGAGTTAAAATACTTTTGCTACGTTCAAGAGAAGGAACCTTTTTATTAAATTACTTCATTTAGAATGTATATTTCTTGAAAAAGATAATCAAACTGAATTTTTGGGTTTCATCATATTATCAAATAATTTAATGCGTGTAAAATGTTTTTAAAAATCACTCACAGAAAAAATGTAATTTTATAGCAACCTTAAATTTGAATTAATAACCTTTCAAATTATGTTTTCTACCCAGAAAAATAGCCCAAAGTTATAAACCATATTCGATCGTGATCGTATGAAAAAGAAATATCGGGACACGCTATATCAAGTGAATAAAAACGAATTTGATGCATTAAAAGCTGTGTAAAAGGGAATGATTTTTAATATGTTGGTGATTTATTCGTTCATTTGTATTGAGTATTCAGTTTTATGTCACCATTTTTAGAGGGAAATTGCATGTAATTTATTTGATTTTATATGTTTCATGAGACCTATTCATACACTGGAAGGTCGTCTAAATTCGCGTTTTGGAAATCATTGGAAATTATTAAGCAGTAATGAATTACTAGAAAAAATATTCAAGCAAAATAAGCTCAGCAAATTGTTGAAAAGAAAAATATACAACTAGGAAAAACTTTAATTTGTCAAGATTTGGGTTTAAAATATGGGTGGATATTTAACTAGAATAAGTTCTATCACTTGGAATCTTAATTTGTTAAAAGGAAACTTAATTTGTTAAAATTGTTTTACCCGCCGAATTGATATATTTGACTGGGGATCTTCTGGAAATACATATTTGATCATGACATACTTATAATAATTTTGAAATGCATGATCCCGTATATTATTTTTCTTTAATAGCAAATTGGGTTTCAAGTCTGTGAAGTGTAAGTTATTTTGTTCTAAGTTTATTCATATGGTCATATGAGCTAGAAGGCTTTAAGTGGGCCAAAATGGCAATTTTGGACAAGATGAATTTAGATATAGAACATGTTACAAAATTTGTTTTCAAAATATTCCACTGATGGTTTTATTTAATGTTAAATGTTGCATTTTAAAAACTAAGTTATTGAATCGATTGCAGTTAAATGTTCGGCCTTGTATTCAGTTACCCAATTTTTGGGCGATCTAAGCAATTCAGCAGTGCAAGAGAATCGAGGTTCATATATTAGACACTGCTAAATGTAAATGTACATTTTACCCAAAAACCGTTCGGAAAGATTAGTTTTAACGTATCGATGCACATAAATATAAAAACATTTCCAATAACAAATATACGGCAATTGCATTTACTTCTGACTTACCATCCTGCGAAGGAAGTTTACGTTCAAATACTTATTTCAAATTCTTAGACAAGAAACTGGGCCATTATTGCCTCTTAAATCTTTAAATTATATTTATCGTAATAAATTTTTTATTATGTACATTTACTTTCCATTTGCAAATTATTATTTATTAAAAGAAGGGAGTCTTTAATCAATTAGCGAGTAAGGTCTGAAATAAAAAGTTTAATTTAATTTTTCTGTTTAATTTTGGATTCACTTTATTTATAGTTAGTTTATCAAATTCAAAAACTTCAGCTATTCTAAAGAGATATGTAACATTCGGCAACCGATGTAACAATCTGACATAAATGACATGGCTTTGTATTTACATTTTTGAGCCGATTTTAAGGACACTACCGGCAGTTATCAAGATATATATGAAAACAATTCTTAAACTAAATAATTCGGACAATTATACAAGAATTCCCGGACCAAAATATATTTACTGTATAAACTTCAATGCCAGCAAGGAGACTAAGCAATTTTCAAAATATATGGATAAAAACTTTCTACCATCTGATTAGGTATTCGATAAAAATGCATAAAATAAATATCATTAAAAGTTATTTTCAAAAAAAATTGTTTACAAATTCATAAATAACACTGCATATTTTCACCTTACAGTTTTCAGTCCATAAATGAAACACAAATTAGAATTCAGGGTGTTTCGGGAGGAAAGGGAAATATTCTAAGGATGTATTTTGGAGGTCAAAAAAATTAAAAAAAATATATATTTATAGGTCCGCATGTGCTTAGTTTTCGAGATACAGGGTGTAAAAGAAAATATATTCTGCGTTATTATGACATAAACCGGCATCTTTTGGAATAAAATGGTTTGCAAGACTTTCATCAGTGGCGTGCGTGACAACATTAAGTAAGATATTTTTCAGGAAAAAATTAGACCCCACTGCTTTTCTTCAGAATTGATAACTTCTGAATTGGTAATCTGTTTTAAGGGAAAAATATTTCTTTATTGTTTTGCGTCTGATACATCGTTTTCGAGTTATAATTAAAATACTTATTATTTAAGCTAATTTTGATTTAAGCAACAAAATAAATAAGCTAAAAGCAGAAGCATGAAAAATACGAGAAATATTTTTTACTTTATAAATAATAAATATTAAAATTAACGATTATTTTCAAGGATACTAATGTTGACCCCGATGCATTTATTTGTTTGTTTGGTAATCGCTCGGGTAGCACCATTAATCGATCGGGCATTATTTTTTATAATAGCTGCAGCATTCTCGATTCGATCAGATAGTGTTTTGTTTCCATTTTGTTGCATAAGCCAAAGATTTCATCCATCCCCAGAGACAATAATCCAAAGAATTTAGCTTTGGTGATCTGGGTGGCCAATTTTGCGACCCGCCCCTGCCAATCCATCGATTATGAAAAGTGTTATTTAAGAAATTTTCTGCTTGGACAAAATGCGGAGGGGCTCCATTGTGTTGGAAGTACATTCTTTGTTTAACATGTAAGGGAACATCCTCCAACATTATTGCTAGGTTTTCTTGCAAAAAATGTAAAACTGAGACCATAATCTCTTGTGCTTTAGTTTATGTATCTAAGATTTTGACTAAAGACTTCTACTGATGCATGTATAGATTCAAAACCACAGAAAAAACGGTTTCGCTTTTAAAATAATACGGAATAGGAAAAAATGCCTTGTTTACATTTCCTGGATCATTGTCAATTGCAAAATAATGTATCAAGCATGTAAATATCATTTCTGGACTTGGGCATGCCCTATTCAATACATTCCTGTATCTTTTTTTGTAAAATGGCTTTATTTTTTTATACGGCGTTAATAACAAAAAAACTCTAACCGCCCTTATAAATATATGATTTGAATCTATCTCCAGGCAATTAGAAATGCTGATTAAGGGAGACTTGTCTTAGATAGGTTTCTGAATATATAGAAACAGATTAGTTTATGCAACTCTACTGGGCGATTCTCTTGCGGACGGATTGCAGGGCATTGCTGTATCTATTACAAAGCCTTGTTATGAACGAGATTCTACAAACTCTTAACAGTGCTTATCACTCAACTCTAGAATGAACAGATGATGTAAAAGGTGGTTTTGACACTACTGTAAGGAGGCGTATGCAAAACATCCTGAAAATAGATTTAAAAAAATGGTAAATTTAATACTTTTGATACTACAACGCATGCTCCCTGAAACACGTCAAAAAATGATGGACTTGCATGAAACGTTTTAAATAACTATTTATTCAATTTATTTAAATTATATGGCTTAGACAGAAACTGGTAGGTATCCAGTGATTGGATCATACTTTACTAATCCCAATAAAGGAATTTTTTAGTTTACAGTCAGATTGAGATGAGATTCTTTGCCCCTACTAATCCTAATAAAATGAGAGATTCATAAAGAGGGAAGTACCGGGTAAAGGAATTTACCGATTTTTTAGTTTTAAGCCAGATTGAGTTGAGATTATTTGCGACAAAATTTACGTTTAACTGTCCATTTAAGCTGGAAATTCGCCATGCTTATTACCAAGTAAATGTGTAAAACGGTCTTTTTTTTAATGTATTACTGCACATACTCAAGAATTGCACCGTAGTGAAATACTAGAGACAGAAGGAATATATAAATATAAAACTTATTTAATTTTTTAATAATAAATTATGATTGAAGTCATTAAAATTTCAAGAAGACCAGTAAAATATTATACTAAGAATTAAGTGAAATAACTTAAGCACATTTTTATTAACTTTTTAAAGAGCTGCATACAGGCATATAAGAAGGTCTCAGTTTTCTTTTTTATTGCTTTAAGTTTCTGTTTTTCAGCTAGTATATACCGCAAAAATCGTTTTTTCAAGCGTTCTATATCCAAAATCCATGTTATTCTATGAAAAGCTGTTTTAAGATTTTTTAAGCAAATTATATAGGTAGTTATTCACACAAGCGAGCTTAATAGATGTAAACTATTATATTTAAGTATTAGTTTCATAAAACACGATTTCAGTGCATCTACCCTCTTTAAAAACCAGGCTACGTAAAGGCGAGTTTCTAATGGACAAGTGCACTCTAAGGGTTTATGAATCGAGCGCTTTATGCAATTTTATATCATCGTCTTCTGTATATTATAAAAGTAACACTTGTTTTCCAGAAATTCACCTGGAAAAAGTTTTCAATAATTAGGTTGGTAATAAGTTTGACGTAACGTTAAAATGACTGAAAATAGAAAAAAGAAGCGTTTGCTAGAACGCAACAAGATATAATATTCTACTACTTCAAAGATCTATACCGTATGTTGACTTAACCTTGATAAGTATGTATAGTCTATTCCCCCTTCCATCTGTATCAGCTTTGCTATAGAATATGCGCGAAATTACCTTGGGGGTTAAAAATGTACGACGTATTCTCAAAACACTCAATACCAAAACTTCCTCTGCCTTAATGTTATTCCCGTCATAGTCGCTTCCGAATTGGCCCTTATCCTTATCAGGTTATTTGAAGTGTCTAGTGACAAGGGCATTTTTCCTAACAGCTGGAAATTGCTTGTGTACAGCAAGTTTCCAAAAAGAGATCCAACTATAGACCCATATCCCTCCTTCCAATTATGAGTAAGGCAATGGAGAAGTATATCAATAATGATCTTTTAAATTACCCTGAAAGGTATAAACTTATCCACGACATTCAATACGGCTTCCGCCATCAAAGACCCACAGCAAATCTTCTTATAACCAACTGGAATATCCAAAGCATTTTATTAAATCTGGCATGGCGCACTTCGTAACCAAGGTCCTGCCTATGGTCTTCCGAAACTTTGTGCTTTCTTTCCAACAGAAGTATTACTGTAGTGGCTGACGGCCATTCAGCAAACTTTCGCCAAATCAACGCAGGCATTCCACAGGATTCAGTGTTGGCACCTACACCATTCCTCCCGCACACCCATTATATATTTGCTTCTACCACCAATCTGATGATTATCAATTATGCCCTCTAGTCGTTCCTGCCAGAGACACACGAACATCGACCCAATCATCACTGTCCAACTGCACAGATCAATGACCACCCACTTTGTTCGCTCCTCTATTCCCAGAGTGTCCCGATTATGGAATGTGTTACCAGCAAATGCTTTTTCTTCTCGTAATCTGCAAGTCTTTAAATCCCGCCTCAATATACTTTCCCAGTCTTCACTCAAAGCAACCACGGTAGCTAGTACTTAGGTCTTCGGCCTTCGTGGTCTCATAGATAAAAAAAAGCAGAGAGATCGCCCACTATTCGACGAAGCTCTCGTGAGGCAAGCTTCGTTGTGATCAGGCGAATAGCTCTTCTTTGTACAAAGTCAAGAATGTGGAGGATTGAAGGAGATGTTGCTTCTTCCGGGCTCGGAAAAGGAAAGCGAATTTTTTAGCGGCTTCCGTGGCAATTAACGTAATTTGATCATGCTAGATCTAATAAATAACCCAATATAATCATAAAACTGATATTTGCCAGTCAGTCAGGAGCTACTAGCTTTGTCTGAAATATATCAGGCTATACTAATGCGTCCTAGGAAATATGTAAACTTCTTAACAACGGCGGGTAATTCTAATATATCATGCGTGCGAATTTATAATTCCAGTGCCAATAGAGTCGTGGTGAGACTTAAATCGAGTAGTTTTTATTTGTGGATAATTAGTTTCATAATCTACTCTGTTACGGTTTAAAAATGGCTATATTAGAATAAAATTTGTGCAATTCTTGAGTCATGGGGATGATAGATTTAGAATAGATTTTATTTGTGAGAAATTAATTATTCATTTTAATTTACTCTACGATACAGAAACTGGCTATATTAGTAAAGAATTTGTAAGTGAATTTTGAGGTTATATTGTAATAAGTAAAGTAAATATCTCCTTTATTTCAGCCCTGAATAGCCTCATAGGCCTACCAAATAGGCTTCTTTCTTTCTTCATGTACCTAGAAAATTTTAGGCAATGAATTTCATATTTGTCCGCAAATTAAACCAGAGTGATTATGCTTGTTCTTTATTTTTTACCGAATCAAGCCAAACCAATTCTTATCTGGCTATAATTAGGCAATCCGGCTATGTGTCGAATCCATCAAATCTGAGTTTGTATCCGGTATATGACTTGCATGCAAAAATCGAAGCAATTCGATACTCTACAAATATTGAACGTACTCTATAAAACATAAGTTTAATAAAGGAGAAATACAGAACATTGTTTGAAATCAAATAGTAATTCTTTCGCGTTGCTAATTATGTTTTATTACTGTTTCAATCATTTTTAGGTTTATACTTAAACATCGAAGACTAAAACAGATTAGACTAAGGTAAATCCTATACTAAGATGGTGAATTTCTGCACCGTAATGAAGTAGAATATGTAGCTAATTTACCGAAATCAAAACCTACTCGGGTTCAATCGCACTCTCGGCTCTACAATTTAAGGAATTGTAAATTCCCGTCCTGACCCTAACAAGAACTCGTATGACCTGAAATCGGATATTTCCTTGTAATTGTTTTTTATAAAAACTAATCATATTTAGTGAATAGTGTTGCGCGTAGTCATATTTTTTCGCCTTTGGAACCATATTAGTAGCGTAGAAAGAGGGGGCGGTGCACCCAGGCTAACACTATTAAGAGGGGTGCTACTTGTCATGCAATAATAAACTTTTAATTTATTTTTTTTAACAAACAAATATTTTCTGTCCGTGAAAAGGGATAGGCGAGAACATTTCCCTGTTTGAACCTCTCCCAGAAGAATTATACAATGATTTTTTTGTATGTCTGTATTTTGAAAATAAGTTACCGAAGCTTCCTAGCTGTAAATGTTTATTCGTTTTCAAAATACAGGTAAATAAAACTGATAAAAAAATTATTTCGTTCGTGAGCAATTAATTTCAATGTAATTTTAACTAGATTTGTTTGTAAAAATTTTTTTTGATATAAAAAAAAGGCAATACTGGATATTTTATTCACGCTCTGGGTGATATCCAACTTAGCGACGCTACTGTATTCTGTATCTAGTCTACAGGGTATCCCACGTAAGATGACGTACTACCTTATCACAGAAGTTGTATGATATACAAAAAATAGTTTAATAGAAACGTTTTTAGGTTAATTTGATTTTTAAATTTTATTATTTTCACAGGGTATTTATATTGCTATGACCAGGAACTAACTTTCTTATTTTAAATCGGAGTCCCTGTATATTTATAAATATTTTTGGTAGATCTAAAAATACATAATAGTATGACATTTATCTTCAGGATTTAACATATATTTAAAGTAACTAAGATACTTAAATAAATTTTAAATATCTGATTGCGCCAAATAATTTTCTTATATATGTATTATATAATTTTAAATTTGTTAAACAAAGAAAATGGTACAGTGGTGACAAGTCTTGAGTTTTGATAATTTTCTTTTTTTTTTTAATGTAACCCACTGTATATTACCTTAAATTTAAATAGGGTATCGAAACATGAATTCAATTATGTATAATATCATGGGTCTACGATTAAACTTATTAACGATTATCTTCATTATTTATATTTATTTTTTTTTAGCTACTTATAGGTGCCAGATAGGTATATTATCTCTTTAATCCAGGGGCGTGCGGTGATATTTTAAGAAAGGGAAGCAATTTTTAGAAACTTACCTATTTGTAATGTAATCGATTCTTCGATCATTTTTTGCAAATTTGTCAATGACGTCATCATGAAAACGTCGATGCTCCGACATATTTTAGAGAAGTTTATTTTCAATGGACAACAGCGAAGTATGCGAAAGTCTCTCCTGCCCCGTTGAATTTCTCACGAAATTTTTTATACGTTTAAATGTTGAAAAATTTCGTTCTACTGATGAACTTGTGGCAGGTATTGTCAATACTAATTCACACAATTTCGACACTTCGGTGTACACTCGTTTCAAACAGTCCAAAAACCCCCTCGAACTATTTATTGCTTCTGAGTCCCACGTTTCATTATTTTCTGTTATATTCTCAAATAGTTTAATCAGTGATTCACGATTTTCAGATACTGTTAACACAAGTCTTCCATTATAGTTCCAGCTAGTAGGAGCTACTTTGGGCAATCGTTTGTGGATAATGGAGTCCAAAGCTTGTGTACGTTTTGGTGACTTGGAAAAAAAAGCAGCCATGCCACTTAAAGTAACGAAAAATACTTTACACTCTTTAATGTGATTGATGGACTGGGATAAAACTAAATTTAATATATAAGCAAAACAATGGACAAACACAGCACTTGGGAAAGTTTCTCGAACTTTAGCTTGCAGACCCCCTAATTGTCCTGCCATCACTGCAGCTCCATCATAGTTTTGAGCAACTAATTTTTTCTCTCCATTAATTTCTTTAGTAACGATGTAAACTACGGTATATAATGAATCTGCTGTACGATTTTCGGACACATTCTTAAAACCTAAAAATCGCTCTTGAATACCTCTGTCTGTTTTAACGTAGCGTATTATAGATAATTGGCTAAAATTAGTGATATCAGTTGTTTCGCCCAGAACAATAGCAATGAACCGCGCCTCGCCAATCTCCTAGTTAATACTTTTTAGAATAATGGTTGCAACAGCGGAAACTAAATCATTCTGTATTCGATTCGACGTTCCGCGAAAAACGCTAGACTGCTCTAAATAATTTTTTAAGCAATCGTCTTATTTCGCCATTAAACTAATTAAATCTTGAAAATTTCCTCTATTTGAAGAAACCCTTGTTTCTTCATGACCTCTAAATCCCAATTCGTGCTGTCCGAGAAAACAAACAACATCGATAAGTCTTCTTAATATTTGCCTATTTTTATCGACTAGTTCATTGTGTTGGCGGTGACTAATTTCCAAGTGTTTATTAAGGAAGTGTTCAATTCTGGTTTTGCCGAAGACTTTTTCTTTTATGACGGCCTGTAAATGCGCTTTGGACGTAATGTGTCTTTTTACAGCTTTATGGAAATTGTTTAAATCGGAAAAACCAGTTTTATTCCAGAGACCTTTTTCATTTTCAAAAAGTAAACATGGCCAACAAAATAATTTACTTACTATTTTCACAACCTGTTAAAATAATGTCTAATACAGTTTTTCATTTTTGTGGTTAAATTTTTCATAGGTGGTTTTGCCCTTCCTTTGGAAATTATTTGAAGCTTATCAGTGAAGTTTAATGTTGAAAATCCCTTTATTATTAAGACACACACCACACATTCACATACACACACTCTTCTTACTAAATTCTCCAACATTTTTAACGTTATGACCGACAGCCGAAGTTGACGGTATTTGCGTTTCCACGTCCGATTGTCTTCCATATCGCACGACGCGACGTACGGATAGCCGTTCAAACAAAGAACCTACTCCAACGATAGCTTCCGCCACCACTTAAAGCACGCGACTGAAATGCAAAAATTGCAAACAGCCGGTGGAAAGTTCAATAATCTCTGGCTCTATTCACAGGAAATCAAGCATACAGGACTTGGCTGCAGAGAAGCTAGCGGCCCGCATAGATTCTATTCGATATTCTATTGTGGCTGGGTCGGAGTCAAGGCCGCATTTATTATGGGCTTGATAATTAAGATAATATTTTAGCATTTTTAATATAAACTAAATTAATGGTTTCCTATTTCAAAAATTACATGTTAGAAGATGTTTTGTAATTTTTTTTGGGGAAGCACTGCTTCCCTTGCTTCTATGGACTGCACGCCCCTGCTTTAATCCCTTTTAGCTAGCTCTGGTAAGCCTGAGTGTGCTTTATAAATTAAATAAATAAATTTCCAATGCAACTTTTATTTTAATTTCTAGAAAAATCCACTTAAGTTACCACAGTTTGCCTTAAACACAAAGATAACTTTCTTTGTCTCGTGATTGCTAACTATGTATTTACTTATTTATTAAATAAATAACTTACTATTTAATGTGTTATTCATTAGGTAATTTTACTTATTTTGAAAAATTGCTGTGCTTATTCAATTTATCTAGTTATGTTAAATTTTATTAATTGATATAATATATCTGATATTGGTAACAAATAATCGTCAAAAATTCAGAAACGTTGACTCGTAAACTTATCGTATTAATCACTAAATTCGTCTTCCAATGTTCTCTTTAAATGTAAGATAATATATAGGGATTACGTTTTAAAAAAATAATTAAAACTTTACAACACTGCCCCATTTCTTTTGTTTAAAAAATTGTATATGTGAAATGAGGCACTAAATTTACGCTAAAAATGTTTCTGGCGTCAGAAAGTCTTAGTTGCTTCACTTTAATAATGGGTTAAATCCTGAAGATAAATGACAATATATCAGAAACGTAGCCTCTAACACTCATAACATTATATATTGTTAAGTTTGTCTTTAGAGGATCTACTAAAATATCTTTACATATACAGGGTGTTCCATTTAAAATAGAACGTTGATAAACGTTGATAAATAAAAATATGAAAATAATATGATATAAAAACTAAATTGAGAAACTTTTGTATTAAGCTTTTTTTTGTACATTACTATTCTGAGATACTTTTTAAATATTTTTCACGACAAAGCGGGCCGACGCGACGTCGCTTAAAATAAAACCAAAAACCTGCATGTGTCGTTTTATTCAATAATGTTATTTAAGTAAAAAATGTTCAACAGCAGTTTATAGTAGTTTGTAAAGTCAATGAAGAAACTTCTGTAAATATAAACTTATCGATTTTGACATTTTAAAGTCGGACGCGAAATCAATCTCTGACCACTGCAGTTAAGTATTTCATATTTCTAGCAGAAGCAGTAAATACCTTTGCCGTTCGCCATTTCCATTTCAGTAAAGGAAAACTAAGTTAAAATTTTGTTACCGGCAAATTGGAAATTGGGATTTTGCGAAAGTAACGATCGCTGAACACGTCATTTCGAGAGCTCTTTTCGGTGTAAATTGGAAAGTGTTGGAAGGGGCGACATTATGACTAAACTTTGTTTGGTTAGACCGTAAGTAGTTGATAAGTAGTTGAACTTAAAATACAATGTTCATGATACACTTTTTTATTCAGTATGTCATGGCTTAGCCTTGGTACTACTAAGGATATCTCGATTATTATTAAAGGTAAATAAAGGACAAAATAAAACAAAATAATTATGTTTATCAGAAAATACTTAACTTACATCTGTCTTATGTTTTTCCCCATTTTTTTAATAATTCGTAGCATATAGTCATAGCATTTCTTACCAGATATTTACACTTGTTTAAAACAAAAGAAGATGGAGAGAATACCTCCTCGATTAAGAGGATATCAGAGTAACTTTATCAAAGTAGACTTTTCGACATCTTATAAACCTACACAAAAAAATCCGAAAAAAACTATTTTGTTTTTCCGTTAAGATTATTTGAAAGTCAACTTTTTCTATCTCAAAAAAGTACATATTTTTGCAGAGCAGGATTAACCAGAAGGCAGATGAGACACGTGCCTAGGGCCCTGTAAACAGGGGTCCGGTTTCAAAGGTAATATTTATCTTAGTCGGCTTACTAGAAGAAAGGGGAACCTGTAAATATGTTCGAGCCTATTAATCTTATATTTTTGTTTGTTAAAAAACTGTAGACTTTCCGATATTCTGTTATGAAATGTAAATTAATTTATTTTAACTTTTGACTTGCGATAGCCACTCACCTATCGATACTTGCTAACTATCGATAGTTTATTGTTTTCTATGGATAGTTTATTGCTGTCTATAGATAGTTGCGACAAAAACGGTTTAGGGAGACATTCCTAAGAAAGATAACGTCTTTGCCAATAAATCAGAGAGCAAAAAATTCCTCCTTATCGATAATATCGGTATTACTGGCTATTGGTTCTTATCGGATACCAATCGATAGGTTTTACATTACATTACATTTACCTACTGTTCGATATATCGATAACTATAGATCTGTATATTATTACAGGATTTTACTGTTTTTTTTGTATTCGGTTTAAAAGATCGTTAGAGTTTTTTCTCCTGATTTCAAAAATATATAATATATATTTATCTTTTACAGTTTTCGAGACATTAATAGATAGTATAAATATAAAAATCTTGTTTTGAAATCTGAAGAAAAAGCACTGTCGATTAGTTTTAGAATTTCATAGGTTATGCACAAAAATTTAGGTTCCGATGTCAGCTTCGGTTAAACCTGAAACGATTTTCAAAACCCGAATACATAAAAACACAACCCCAACATTCAAATCTCTTGATAAATTTTTCACAAATCAGTTTTCCCGCTATTTTTTTTTTAACTTGACATTTAATTCTTTTTTTATGTCGTATACAAAGCCACCTTCAATTCTCTCAAGAAAACTTGTGAACCTTTTAACTTAATGACGTATGGATGATTTAAATCAAGATGTCATTTTTTTCAGTGTAGCAGATTTATCATAAAGACAGAAGAAATATTGCTTTATTAAAAAAAATAGGTGATAGCAGGTGTTAACTAAGGATAGTCTTACAATTCCGAAATGTCAAAGGATTTTTATGATTGAAGAACATATTCTACTCTACAGATAAAGCAAATTTGTCTAATCAAACAATCCAAACATAGCGAAATGAGAAATATAATACTTATACCGGTTGAAACATAAAATTAAAGAAATATCAGTATATTTTTTATAAATAATGTTGTTTTTAAACTTTTGTTTTACCTTTAGAATTTATCAAACTGTCTAGGAATTATTGTGGAATTCATAGGTAAATATTCAATATACCTTTATCCATAACAAATTGTCTCCTCTCAAAAGCGACAGCCATAAATCATGCACCATTTGGATTCCAGATTGCGTGCCGACAGCACATATTTCAGATCCGTAAGCAGTAAATACTCTGAAAAAATATTAATCTTCTTTACATCGATACGCATACGGCCATTTATGTCAATAAAGAAGTTTATTAAAGTACACCGTACATAGAAAGTGAATAAAGGGGCATGAAACATAAGTAAACAATTAAATAATAAATTAATTTTTACTTTCAGTCATTGATAGCAATAAATCCGAAACGCCGCATTACAAAAGCTCATATGTTTATTGTTGAACTCGTCTTTAAACGCATTATAAGTTATCTGTATGACTATATATTTTAAATAAGAAAGTTTATAAGAGCTCAGGAAAAATACAACAACCTAACATATAACTAAAAACAAAATAAATTAAAACTTCAAAAGAAACAAAGTAATATTTATCTTTAAATGTTTCCTTTTTCCAATACTAAAAATAAACAAAGATATTGTTTTTACAACAATAGTTTATACCAACACATTATTATAAAACCCAACGTTTTAATTTCGTTCCAATATTTTTTTCGCTTAAAGCCCGCTACTCACTATTCGTTGATTCGTCCATTCGTTCATTTGGCCGCCTCGTATGGAGGGTTCGGTTCATCCGTTCGATACTTTCGCGGTGATTTCATCTTTTAGGCGGATAATCAAGTATGCTTTAATCGCTGCGAATTATTGCTTTTGTCCGAATCAAATCTTTTTTTGGTGTATTTTCAAACATTGAAACGCATGAAATCCATGCGAAAGTATTAAATAAAAATTGATGAATAGTGTGGATGAAATATTCGTTCATTCCTTGATTCGCCCATTCTTTCTTTCATATGAATGGACGAAGCGAACCGAATAGTGAGTAGCGGACTTTAGCGTTGGCAAAATGTGAAAATGCTAGCAGGAATGTAAATCGAGTCGTGTAATAATGTGGCCGCCAGTGCATGCTAGTACTTATTAATTACACCTAACTAATAGCCCTTTTCCCAAAAATCAAATAGGAATGAAATTTCTAATAAGAACAATCTAAATAGAAACCACCTTGATTTTTTTATCATTTAATAATATTCGACACGAAGAATCAGTATAAATGAGAAAACAAAATTATATTTGATGCAAACCAATATATTTGTAGTAATTCATTTTCCGTTCGTGCAAACCACTTTTCAATAACACCTTTTCAGTTTTTGAAACCACAATCAACAATATACTGTTGTTTCGTTGTTGGGTATTAACTCTATTTAATAGGCTACAAATTCGAAGTTATTAATACGGAATGTCAGTTTTATTCATTCCTTTTTTATATAGGAAACATCGATGCTCTCTCACCTTTACGAAGGTTTATGAACGACGTATAAATAACATCTATTTGATAGCATATAGGGCTCTCCATCTTTATTACATAAAAATTTTGCGAGAATATATTACACGATAAAACAAGTAAAATCCCCCATCTATTATAGTCTGTCTTCAGGCTATACAAATACTAGAAATACTTTTTGATATCGGTCATCGGATTTTTTGTAGGTTTTTATTATGGTTTCAATATGACGTTTTTTATTATAATTCATTTAAGATGCATAGTGCTATCACGTAAGATAAATTAGTTATACCTATTCAGTTTAAGTATTAAAGTTAATATATGACTTAGGTAATTTTAGCTTCTAAACGTTTTGAAACAGTTATCTAATAATCCACTGGCAACTTCGTCATATGCTTGAAATCAGAGAACGTTATTTAGATAAGGGAAGAAACAAAAAACCAACAATTACAAAAGAATTGTGATTAAACTGGGTGCTAACAGTTCCACAAGCGACAGGTGCTGGTTCAGAGGGGGGCGAAGGGGCAATTCTTATTTTGCATAAAAAATGTGTGTACACTTAATATTGTATATGTAACTTCGGCATTATTTTGCCACATATCATTTTGAAATATTATAATCACACACGCAAACAGTTATCTATAATTTCGAGACTGAAACACAAAACTTTTCAAATTTTTCATGTTTATTTTGTAAATTATTTGTGGTTGGATTTAGATACGTGTATCTCTTTCGATTTATTCATCCCATAGTCTGGGCATGTCTCTTAATTTTAATAATTTATATATAACTAATTCTTTCAAACATAATAATTTACCTAAATTTAAATTTAAAATGATTTTTTTTTCAAAAATGAGTTATATAATATAATTTCCAATATTTAAGTTACAATCAAATTGTTATGATGTTGAAGAATGTTGTAAATAGCTATTAATCTAAATAAACTCATTTTACGAAAAAATATAAGTATAATTTTGTCAGTTTGTTTCAAACCTAACCTAAAACTATAAGAGCAGAATATATATTTGATAGAGATCTCAGACGAGCATTAAAATATTGAAGAAACTAATTTAGTATCAGCAGACGCCGATATCTATTGTCTTTCAGTTTGCTTAGAAAAAGAAAACATCGGTAAATTTCCTTTACCCGGAACTTCGCCTTTTATGAATGTTTCCTTTCACTAGGAATAGTAGTCATTTAGTAACACATATATATTGCCTTTTCAAAAATTTTTATTGGGCGCCATTTTGTTCCACCATAATTGATTTTTTCTAATATTTTACCAGTTTCTACCTAGCACCACACTTGATTTTAGGCGTAATATAAAATAAATTGATCAAGTAGTTTTTTACAGTGATTGTTTTTTAAATATCGTTGCACCGCCATTTTATTCTGTATGTTGAATTCGTACCAAATTTTTACAAGTTTATCCCTATATCACATCTAATTATTGTAAAGTCAATTGAGTAGGAAGGTTTTTTTACGTTGATTTAAACATTTTATTTAGCCGCCATTTCGTCCGACCATCTTGAATTCGTTGAATTTGACTATCTATCAATCTAATAAGTAGTTTTGTCAGGCTGATTTTTTAAATATTTTAGGGAGTTGCCATTTTGATTTGCCGTTTTGGATTCGTACTAAACCTTTACTAGTTTATTCGTACGTAATTCTTGAAGTTTATGTAAAATTTGAGGAAAATTAGATAAGAAGTTTTTTTTAATAATAACTTTTTTAACATTTCACTAGGCCGCCATATTGGATTTTTACCAAAATGTTACTCGATCATCCAGATATGCCCCGTAATTTTTCACCAAAATTTGAAGGCAATCGGGTAAGTAGTTTTTTAGCTTTGTCGCGAACAGACAGACAGCTTGAGATAACAAAATATTGTTTTTCATCAACTTACTAATTTAAAAAAAAATTATTAAACATAATGAATTTCATTTAACTATAAATGAAGGTAATATGTTACATAGTGTTTTTGTTTTTCTTTTATTTACCTTGTAAAATGGGCGTATTGCAATTTACCTCGTAAAAGGGGCGTATTGCAATCGTGTAAAAATTACCCCTAGATGCCGAAAAACATATTTTCTCAATTCCGTCGATATGTCGATGTCGGTCTGGCTGTTTCCCTGTTCTCAACATAGCTAAAAACTACTCACTTGATTGACTTAACATTTTGGTTCAAAATTAAGGGTCATATTGGGATGAGCTGGTAACATTTTCGTCAAAATCAATTATGGCAGAACATAATGGCGACATAATGAGATCCTCACGTTTTAGGGTTCCTGGATGCCAAAAAACATGTTTTCCCAATTTCGTCTGTCTGTCATTTCGCGATATAGCTAAATTCAATTTCTTTTTTTCCTAAAATAAATTACTTAAGTTAAATACATAATATATATATATATATATATATATATATATATATATATATATATATATATATATATATATATATATATAATCTTACCATGAGACGTAAATTAAAATGTATCCAAAATAAACAAGCAAACATTAACATTATGTAAAATATATACGGTACATACAAAGAGCATCGGTTGGAGACTAAACCGATAGGGACGGTGTAGGTATTCATTTTTATATAACTTTTTGGTGGTTACCGGCGAGTTTTTATTATTTAGATTTTTTATTTGTTTTTAATGCGTTGGAAAACTTAGGTGATGTTGAAATAAATTTTATTTACTAAACTAATGTCGGTTTTGTCATTGATTGAATTTTTATTTATTTTCCCTATTTCAAGAGACTCCCCTTTTCGTTTATCAGTTTCCGTTTTTAGAATTCATGTTTTGGTAAAATCGAATTTGTGTTTGTTTGGCTTTCATGTTTAGTAAGAGCTGTTGGATTTCCTTTGTCATATTTATGAGAGTGCAGTCTGGAGTTTAAATACTGGCTAGTTTGGCCAATGTAAACTCCGAGCAATCGATACATGGGTTCTCATAAACAACGTTGCTTTTTTTTTTAATTTAAGTATATTGGTTTTTAAAACGCTGAAATTTCAATTAAGCAAAATAAAACCTTTGTGTGCCACACTTATATTGTATTTTACAAATAAATGCTTCAAGTGTTCGAAAAACCCTCGTACATATGATAGCGTTAAAAAGTTATTTTTAGCTTTGTTTTTGAATTTATATTTGTTTTATTATAAAATGTAGGTAAATTAAGAAAACAGAACGTTGTTTATGAAATCCTATGTTGAATTTGGCCAAACTAGCCAGTATTTAAACTCGAGGTTGAACTCTCATAAATATGACAAAGGAAATCCCGCAGCTCTTAACGAGTCTCTTGAAATAGGGAAAAATAAAAATTCAGTCAATGACAAAAAAGATATTAGTGTGGTAAATAAAATTTGCTTCAACCTCATCTAAGTTACCAACCATCTAAAACATAAAGAAACTCCCTTATAAACACTAAAAAAGTATTATCATAAAAAATAATACCTACACTGTACCTATCAGTTTAGTTTTCAACAGATGCTCTTTGTATGTGTTTGTCCAAAGTTTATATGACGAAATAACAGTGTGCTTTATATATTTTTAATATTGTTAATGTTTTGATTCCTCATTTTGGATACCGTTTAAGTTTTTTAAGTCTTACGTATTTATTTTAAGCAATTTATTTAACGAAAAATAAAAATAAAAATTGAAAATGGCATTACCTGCCGAAACGTCAAATTTTAATTTGAACAAGACAGAAAATTAAAGATCGTTTTACTTTTATGAACACAAAACCCAAAAAAAGAAATAAATAATACAGTATACTTGACGGTTCAATTAAAAATATATATATATATATATATATATATATATATATATATATATATATATATATATATATATATATATATATATATATATATATATATATATATATATATATATATATATATATATATATATATATATATATATATATATATATATATATATATATATATATATATATATATATATATATATATATATTTATATATTTTCCCTAATAAACTTATGTAAAACAAAATCTGTCACCGTAAATATAATAAAACTTCAATATTATAGCTGAAAGTAGCTTTCATTTTAGAATAAACCTAACAGTAACACAATTCTGTTAAATATATAATAGCTGTGCCTGTTCGATTTTGCACTGTAGCTCTCATCACAACTCTAGTAAAAATGTATATGTTATCGGCGACCCAAATACTTGCCTATTATATTAGGGACGCCTAATGTTTTAGTCTTAAAATTTTTGCCAGAGCGTTTTTTATGCTAGATTTTTTAGGAGTTATATATAGTTTCATATATATATATATATAAAATGATTAAGTAAAAACATTTTATCTTGGAATTTATGGCATTATAAAAATAGTCAGGAATATCTGAGGTATTAGTATATACCCCTGAAATGTAATTAATATAGATGTATATTTTTAAGTTTTAACGAATTTTTTTTGCAAGAATAGGTGGTGTCCCAAGTTTTCACATCACAAAATATATATATGATATATATATATATATATATATATATATATATATATATATATATATATATTCCGAAAAGAAAGTCATTTAAAAAAGATAGAAATAGTACGAATTTATTATTACTATTATTATTTTTTTTTATTTTTGGTTACAGGTAACCCACCACCCCAATTCAGATGGTTGAAGGACGGAGTTCCCATTACAGAATTTTCCACAGATCCTTTCTACAAAATCATATCTGCACGACACGAAGATGGCGGCAGTTACCGATGTATTGCTTCGAACAAAATCGGTTCGATCCTTAGCGAAGAGATTAAGATTATTGTTGCATGTAAGTAGATTTAAATTATATATTCTCTTAAACCCAAGTTAGAAAACTATTCAAAGTCGACATAACACAAAGCAGTTTGATATTATATAGTTAAATATGTATCTATATTGTGTCTCCTGGTTAAAAAAATCGTAATAAAAATATTGTTGTGCAAAAATCCAGACTTGACAAAAAAATTATATTTCATATTTTTGTTATAAACAAAACAAATGTAACAGATAGTAATAGAAATACCGCTTCATGCTCGAAATAAATTTGTCTTGGCCACCAGCAACACCTACAATACATTTTAAACATTAACACCCGTATTCCCTAAAGAGGTTTAAATTTAGACCAGGTCTTACTTGACAGTTATAGGTTTAAGATGACATTTTTAACAACTGAACAGATAATTTTTCTAAATGTCACAATTATAAAATACCAGTGACATTAGCGAAACAACTGGCGAACTATTAGTTTTAAGTACTATGGCAACTAGATCTGGTCTAACTCTTAAACCTTTTTAGTGATTTCGGGGGTTGGGGTTTAGAATAGGCTCTCAGAAATAAAAGGAAATATCCTATGTATGCGGCAATGTCAACAAGAAACTTGCGACAAGAATACGGACAACTTGCCAACAAGGAAATGATACCAGAGGTAGTGTTACATGTATTCTGTGATTGTTCTGGAATCTTATCAATCGTAGAATTAATTTTTAACAAAAAATCTTGCCTGCCATCGCCAGCTTACGCGAAGTCATCGGATTGGACATATGCTTATTTTATAAGAATGGGCGGATTGATAGCCTAGAAGAAGCGTCATTTTAGGGAGAATTTTGTAAGGATCTCTAGTTAGCCACCCTTCATCTCTTTACAGAATTACATAATATCTGTCATACTGTCTAAACGGGCAATATTAAAATTTGAGCAAGATTTAAATTTAAAGTAAAATTTATTATATTTTTTGATCGTCCGGATATGGATCGAAAAGTAGGTTAAAAATAGGCGTTACAATAAAAAAGTTAGTTTTATCATCCATTGTGGTAATTTATGGGAAATCCAAATTGCAGCTTCTTTGGACTGATACAATTTTTTTTCTACAGCATACGTTTCGATACCAATATATGTCATCCTTAGGCCTAGATTATACTTTAAATTTCCCAACACATTTAGCAGGATACACCACTAGCAATTCATTCTTGAAACCGAATGACATTCAGACGAATTTGTAGTATCCATTGTTAACTGAAACCGCTGCCTTTGTCATCAAGATTAATCTCAAATTGGTGAGAGTCGTGAGATTGAGCGTCGAAAAACAATGTAATTTACCTAAGTCGCTAGTCGTTCAAATAAGTCTGAGATATTAGACAGGAGATATTTGTCATCGGTAATGAAGTAATTGACATTTTTAAAGTCAGTAACTACTCGCCACTTTTGTTTTTCAGTTCTTTTTGGTACCACTCATATAGGTGAGAACCATGGTTTCTTGGTTTAACATCTTTCATGTCTACGTTACTTTCTCTTTGTGTATCTAAGGCTAAAATTTTCGGGATACGGGTTTTCATTTTAGTTTCTATTACTTGCTCATTTTCAGTATTAGTATATAATCTTCGATATAAAATATGTCGGAGTATTGCATACAGAAATTTGTAATAATTTCTTTTTCTTCGGTATTTTAATGTTTTCGTTCGAATTATGTTATCCTATCAGTAATTATCTTGAGTATGTTAGTTTAGGACAACAGTATTAATTATAAATAGTTAAATATCATGGTCGGAAAAGTCGATAGTTTTTGGAGGTGGTGTATGCTTTTAAAAACTTAAAAGGAAAAAATTAGGGCGGAGCAAATGTACATTGCTGTTTTAGTTTTTTTGTGATCTTTTTTTTATAGCATTAACTTTGGGCCAAGTTTTTCGGATTTAAAAACTAAAAAATGCATTGTCATGTTGAATTGGAAAGTGACACGGTAGAAAATCATAAAAACTAAGTTGAAAATGTGCAATTCGTTTTGCTCAAAGTACGGAAATTTTAAATATGTAATAATTATGTATTTCATTAAAAAAGTATTATGTCACAACATCTAAATGAATTACTGATATATTCCCTTAGACCGTAGATCTTTTTTAAACACTGACAGGTGTTGTGTTCTTCTAGTGTAATTGCTAAATATGTGTATTTATAGACTCGATTTAAGTATTTCCATCTACGTAAATTTGAAAAATCTTGTTCAGGCATTACTTTAAGTTTATCCAGATTGCTCTTTAGTATGACTTTCTCTGTTTGTCTTTTCAGTTCTTCCAGCATTTTCTTTTATTAATATTCATTATAAGCTTAATACTAATGTCAAAAAAGTGCAATTCGCATGATTTAATGGTTCTTTTAAAATTTGAATCGAATTTGTGCAAAACTTCATAGGCGCATTATATATAAAATGGTTTTGACAAGATTGCTTTTGTTTGTCAAGCGAATGGACAACTTAAAGACATGAAACATTTTTTTTAGAATTACCAAAGTACACTGACGAAGACGTCAAATGACTCAAACAGAATTTGACTGATGTTTGAGAAGGTATATCTTTTAAACTAAATGGCGGATTTTCATAGGTATTTCGAAAGCTACAGTCTTTACCTGTATAATACCTTCATACTTTTTATTTTTTGCAGCCTCTGAAATATATCGGGTGAAACATGTGGTGATTTGTAAATTTTAAACTTTCATGTGGTTTTTATTTCGACATATCGATAGTCGACAAAAATTGGTTTCTTGTCGACATTTTGTTTTTTAGTTTGCTTTGATATAGTAAATACTAATTTTTGCAGATCTTTATCTTCTTCATGTTTTTGTGCCTTTCTATAAAGTGTTATAGCTACCACGGCTATTTTGATTTCCATTATTAATGCCTCAATAATGTGTACAGTACTCTTCTATCATAATACGGGGTCATGTCAAAAATGTTTAATATACCCTGAAAAATATTTGAACTTAAAGGAGTTATTATACGATAAATAAGAATATTGTTAAGCATCCGCAATAACGTGGTTTTGTTTTTTAATCTGTTTTAGCCTTTGTTGCCTATAATTAGCTTATTACGGTAAATGTACTTCTTATTATGACAAAAAGGTACTGTAACTTTATTGAGACAAAAAAATAAAAATCGAAAAGGAAGTATATAACAGTAACATTTTGTAGAAATGTGCATAAACATGTTAAAAGGTAATTCAACAAATAAAGTTCTGTTAAGTTGAAATTATTTAAAATATCAAAGTAAATAAAAAATAATCGACCAGAGATCAGTTTTCCCTATTATCGACATTTGGTCGATTCAGGTCCTTCAGAGAAACTAGAGTTTAAAATTTTAAAATGTACAAACAAATTATCATTACATATTCAACCCGTTATATTTCAAAGGCTGCAAGGAAATAAAATGTTCGAAGACTCGGTATATAGGCAGAGATTGTGGTTTTGAAATAACCCATGAATCATTAATTCTGTCGTTTCGAGTATCCATCAGCGTATAATATTCTATGTGCAAATATCCCTTATTATTCTCTCACGCCTGGCAAAACAAACTATATGTGTGGCTTATTCAGTTAAAAATACAGTATACAGTCTTCGATTTTTCTTTAAAATGAGTTTTTAGCTTTGGCGATAACAAATTGTGTTATTTGTCGCAGGATTGGAAACAAAGGGAAATGTATATAAAGAAACAAGGAGATATTCACAGCACAGACATAAAAAGGCCAGAATTACACCAATCAACTGAACTGACATTAGTGTGACTTTTTGTTTTTCTTTCTTATAGATTTCTATGATATATTTATGACACAATTTCCTAATGTTTGTATAAAATCAGAACTCCGTCGAAAACAAAATCATATAGAATGGAAGCTTTCACGGCTCTGGTCAATTAAAACACGAAACGTCGGATAGTAATTCCAATTTGACACGGTGTAATCCCAAGAACCATGATTTCTTAAAACCGTATAGTTCATTTTAATACTATAATTTTGAAATGTCTTATAAAAGTACTTAAAAATACAAAAATGTGTTTAGTATAATAAACAATCTAGTTTCATTTTAAATATACAGTTTCGTTTAAAACCTCCATTCAAGAGGATATCAGAGTGAATTTAAATTATCGATTCTGCTGATGCACATAAATCTCATGATATCTACAGTGTGACAGGGTCGTCATTTAGTAATATAAAACCGATACAGTTTTTTAAAACAGAGGAATTTGAAATATGAAAAATACTGAGTTTCCGATAAACGAAACAAAACTACAACTTTTCCTTTTGTCGTCTTCGTCGGGCAATAAGGCATTGAAAAGTCGACTAGTTTTAGAGTAGCTCTGATTTTCTCTAAGCATCTTGCAATAATCTCTTTATGTCGATCTCGCAAAAACAGTCGGTACCATTACTAGAGCTGTGTACGAAACCCTCGCCGTACGACGCTCCTTACTTGTCCTCACAGTCAGTGCCCGATTACCCATAATGAGCAATCAGCACAGTAGGCACGGGCCTAGGGGTCCTTTCGATTTAACCTTTAATTAGTGGCGGACCACCCAATGCACAGGCGCAGGAATGTGCTTGAAAGTGCCGAGTTACTCTCCCCTTGCAACTATCAAATAATGTTTACCATTATCATCACTGGTAGGAGCTGCATCCAGCCAAGGGTATTCCTGTGGCCTCTTACATGCTTAATCTGCCATTTTTCACAGTCCGATATACAAGGTATCCTGAAATTTCGTTCCAATATTTGAAGAGGCTATTTTAAACATAGAAATATTTTAAAACGTTTCTATGCACATGGGGCCGGAATCACTTCGTTTTCAATATATACGGTGTTAAAATGTTTAGTATATTTTAGTGTTCTTGATGTGATTCGTACATTTCTAGAGATATTTGGCTCACGATAACCCTAATAAATGCCTGTAATGTGACCATAATACATTGTATACATGTATACAGGCTGTAACTTTGTTTCGCGGTATGATCCTTTTGACCGCTCCATAAATTTGCTGTAGCTACACTAACCTAGTTTGGTACTTTAGAAGTACCAAAACACCAAAACCAAAATAATTACAATTTTTTATGCGATCGGTAGGTATTTGAAATGATTAAAATTTAATCTTACGTTATAATATAAAGTTAGGCAAGATATATTATTTTTTTTAACATTGAAATAGCCCCTTTTAAGCATTACTATTTGCGCACTGAAATATAGAATAATATAATAACACTATTTTTTTAAGAATATATTTTACATATTACTAGGAAATACCCGGCATGTGGCAATACCACTCAAACAAAGAAAGTATTTGTTTTGTTGGGGCACGATCGGAAATAAAGTAACATCCTGCAAATTTTTTGAAAATGTATTATGCTTATTTCGTAGACACATCCTATATTGTGTGCCAAATCTAAATAAATTATCTCTAGAAATGTACACGGTTGATAAAAAGTCAATAAGAAATATCACCCTATATCTTGGAAAAGAAGCACTTTTGACACATCTTTATATGAACTTTATAACTAAATACCTAACTACAACGTAACATAGTCAATTTTAAGATTAAATTCTTCGTGATTTGCTTCTGTTCCAGAACAGGTTAGGATTAAGTGTGGGTATACAAGGGCTATAGCCGCAGACCCCGTCGTGACCAGGGGCCCCAGCATAATTAATTTTTATGCTGCACAACTCTGTATATTGTACAAAAGTACTAAACATTTTTTTCATCTGTCGCGTGCATTTTTAGTACTCTTTCGTTGTGCTCTGTATTAAAGTTTGGTCCTTATATACAGCAGGGCTCCTAGCGTGAGTCGCCCTTTCATTCTGTCAGAATGAGATTACGACCACTGATTACTTTTAACTGTTTGTACGCTCTTATATTTTTGCCGTTTAAGCAAGGAGGGAGAGAAACGCCAAACCACAGTAGGGATTCTGCTTATTTATCACTAGGGATACCTAATTTTCATATTTACAAAATATGCATTTCTTAACTATATCTTAATTTATTTATTATAATTGTTTTAAAACACAACTACATTTTTTATTTAACAAAAAGATTCTAAGTTCAGACCTAGCTTTCAGATAATCCGGACCTATGCCAGAATGCTATATTTTTTTTTGGCTTGTTATATATATTACGGTGGGGATAATTCTCATCACGACTTCATCCTAAAAGAAATGATCGGGAATTTTATCTGGAAGCTTTTTAATGAAAACCGAGTATGTGTCAAGCTTATATACAGGCAAAAGGCTACAACATCTGCTAAATATTTCCAGAAGAAAGTGCTATTCAGTCGAACTTTTATACATAGATTATATATTAGACCACTAGACTGGTTAATTAAATTCTGGGGATTGTTCTTCATTTTATGATCTAATCTGTTGTGTTATTTCTGCATTACACAATATGCTTACCCTTGTTTGCGTGTAGTATTGTGTCGATAAATTTAATTTTTTTTAAACTTGCTGTTCATCGGGCGTTAAATTATTTTTGGGGGTTTGGCCATTCTTAATCAAAATGTTACGGTATCTGGTCATATCTTTCTTCATTAGGTATTTGCTGTTACGGTAGAATCGTCAATACAATTACTTTTTAGATTAAAATAGTATTTGTGCTAGTGTATAGTTCTAAGCTTAAGTTGAAACGGCTTTCGAAAAGTTAATATTTTGGTAGTATTTTACACTGATGGACACGCGAAACGACTGAAGTAGAATTTAACTCATGTTTGGAAACAAAATTTTAATGCTTATTGGATTAGGTCAAAGCCTCAATCTTTTCCTATATACGGAGTCTTCGAATTTTTTAATTTGTTTGCAAATTTCAAAATGTCATGTATTTTTCTAAAGGACACCTCCTAGGCCAAATATGAGTCACTTGTTAACACCTTAGTGTTTAGTTTAATTTAATATCTTAATTCAAAGTTAGGCGCTTTGCATTTGACCAACGCTTTTTCATAAAACGTTATTATTATTCAGTGCCTTTTTGATGTTTATTTTATTATGCCTCAATATAGTGTGTACCTTTATCATATCAAAAAATATTACATTAAGAAAAATTTGATGGCAAATGGTAATAAATGGCGCATTAATAAAATAATGCTCATTTACCCTAACCTATAATTCATGTATGAATCTATGGTTAATGAATAAATAAATACTTTTTTCGCGATCCACGAACTTTAAACGGCCTAACTATCGCTGGCATCAAACGGTTACCAAGTACGCCACCTTTGATAACTAGCAAACTCGCACTACTAGAACATTGCTTAAATTTAGAGGCGCCTATTATATCGCCAGTTTTTTTCGTGTTTTCTGCTCGTTACTGGATATTTATCAATTCAAAGGCAAAATGCAAATGCGACGATTGTGGTTTAATGCCTAACTATTTTTAATAGTGAACAAGCTGAAAGTATGGAGTAAAATAAAATTTACTTTGAAAATAATAAATATTGAGATCGATATAGATAGATATAGATAACTTAGTTAATGAAAACCCACACCCACTGAGTTCACAAATCATATTTATTTTAATTATTTTTATATTTAATTTATATAAATACGGTGCTGCACTTTAATGACCATCCTGTTTATTTTTTATACTAGTAAAGAAAAAAAATTTAAAGTTAGGACTCTTCAACAGCGCAATAAATGCTTCTTTTTGTACAGTTAGGTGCCATTTTAAACAAGAAAATTTAATGGAAAAGGTGCTCGAGTATCACAACTTTTGAAAGGTCCTTTTAAGCTTATGTCATCCCGAAAATATGGGGTACATTTCAAAATGGCGGCCATTCATAAATTTGATAGAATCTAAAGAAAGGGAAGTAAAAGTAGCTGAAAACGTATAAAACTCAAGTATTCCTTAATTCAAATGTTCACCTTTACCACACATATTGCATACGCTATTTCTTCTACAACCGCAAGGACCCATCACACCGCTTGTGGAAAATCGCGTTGGGCTAATTTTTTTGAAACCTTAATGTTGGAGAACTCAACGTTCTGATCAAATGTCTTCGGAGCCACAATGTAATCTAATGTATAGTTTCGGAAATACAGGGTGTTAAAGTTATGAAAGTGCCAATTTTAATTTTTTTACGTCTTTTCAATATCCTTACGTTTTTTCTACTTTTGTAATTTTTCTAGTAAAAGGTTTTAATAATTTTAGGAGCTCTATAGTCATCTTTCAAAGCTAACTGGTAATCCTTTGTATAGAGTGTTCATAAAAAATGTCGCTGCATGACAATTTTGAATAACCCATAAAGTGCTTTTTTTTCATTAAATAAATATTTCGTAGTCATTTTACATATTTTGTAAGCAAAAGTATACTAGGGTGTATAAAATATAAACGGAACTCGTTTTATTTAACTAAGCTTAAAAATATATATTATTTGTCTACATACACTCCCTCCCAAAAAATATATTCATTCGTGGGTTTGGGAGGATTTTTATTCCCTCATCGTAAAAACCCTTCGAACGATCTTATATTTATTGGAGCCCAAACGTTTTCACCGCTCCGTTGTCGTCGAAACGCTGGCCTTCCTGCGATTCCTTGAGGATGGTAGTCACAAGGTGATAAGTCTGGACTATTTAGTGGTTGTTCCAGTAGTTCTCATCCTAATACATTCAATTTTTGCATCATAGTGTTATCCGGATCAGACTGGCAGCCAAATCTCAAGTCATCTATCCCTATCAGTTGGATACTTCCTCCCCGAACTGATGTTCACTTCCTCAACGATTTCGAAGAGAGTTATGCGCAGATTTTTCTCTCTAAGATTTCGGACCGCCTCAATGTTGGCCTCGGTCACAGTCATGCTTGGGAGGCGATCGTGGCTCTCGTTCTCAAGCTTTTCACGACCTTCAAAAAATTGTTTTTGCCTAACACGCACGGATTCTTGACAGGATGTTGCCCCAGAGATGTACCTGTTCTCGCCACAAAATTTCGGTTGGGTTCAATTCCTCCTTGGTCAAAAACTTGATAATAATCGGCTGCTCTACGGAGACATGCACTGCTTTCTTCCTCATGGTTTCTTTTCGTACTAACGTTTTTTGGAGCATATATCTGAATTTGCAAATAAACCTTACGATCCCTTTCCTGAAAACTTAAAAGCATTGCCTATATAGATGGCACATATTTACCATTTGGACATGTTTTATGTCATTAATTTTCAGTACAAAAAGGGCAGGATTTGCTAAAGCCAACTTTAATAATATCCCCAGATGGCTATATTTTAGATATACTCGACCCCTATTTTGCTTTTAGTTCCAATAATGACGCCGATGTTTTAAGTATACAGTTGCGCGAAAATGCGAAATGCGTGCTTGGTTTCAAGCAGAGGATAATTTTATTGTCGATAGAGGTTACGGGGATGTCGCACCTTTGCTTACTAGTCTTGGATTCGGCCACAAACTTCCTATGTAGCTTAGTGCAACGTGGGCAAAGACAACTTCGCTACAAATGATTCCAGAATCGTTACTACAAAAAGATGGATTGTTGAAGCCCGCATTGGGTATTTAAAATCAAAATTTAAATGTTTTGCAAACAATAAATCAATAATTACGCATGCATCGCATTTAGCGGACTATTTAAAGATTGTTGCTGGTTTGATAAACCGATGTCATGGCAGAGAAATTTAATGCTTGAATCGAGTTGGCTAAGGAACTTTAACGCAACAGCTTGACGACCTTCATTTCAGAGCTGAAGCAGAATACTGATACTTAGGAAATGCGAGGTGAACTCCTCTTATTGATGTTGTTGTTGATTGTTGCTGATGTTTCCAATTTCCCTAATTTAACTTTAGGTTACTTTATACTCTGGAGAGACCTCACTTTAAAAACCTATCAAATAAAACTGTCACCATCATATGAACAGGATTCAATTTAACAGACAACCGGAACCAAAAGAGTTTGACAAACTCTAATAGTTGGACAATCCCCTTTTCTTGAAAATATGAATGCCTAAAACATAATTTACGTAATTTCTATAAATTGTGTTAGGTTAGACGTTTCATATATTATTTGTATTCAAAGCGGTTTTATTGTCAAAAGGTTTTTATATAGTTTTGAACTGACTTTTTAATACAATATATACCTGGGTATGTACCCATGAAGAATAAATAGGTATGTACAATCAGAGCCATTCATAACTACAAAAATTTCTTTAGCTTTGTATTGACCAAAATTCAATTTTTTAGTAGTCATTATCAAATGTCATGGCATATTAAAACCCGAATTTTGTTACGTCATGTTGAATGCATACCAATTTATCCTTATATCACATTTAGCTTTTCTACGAAATTTAAAGTTATTTGAATAAGATTTTTTTACGCTGATTTTTTAAAAATTGTATTTGGCCGCCATTTTGTTCCGCGATCTTAAATGCGTACACAACTTAACAAATTATCTTTATATCACACTTGCTTGTAGAAAATTTTAAATTAATCTAAAAGTTAGTTTTTTCGGGCTGATGTTTTAAATATTTTATTATGCCGCCAGTTTGATGTTTTATATTCATATTAAAATGTTATCAGTTCATTCCTATGTATCACTTGATTTTTGTGTAAATGCTGCAATTTTGTTTTGTTGTTTTATCTTCATATCAAAATGTTATCAGTTCATTTCTATTATGTAACACTTGATTTTTGTGCAAAATTTAAGGTAAATTGAACAATTAGTTTTTTTAGTAATAATTTGACGTTTCATCCGAGGTTTCATCAGACCGCCATCGTGTTCTGGCATATTGGATTTGTACAAAAATATTTCCAAGTCGGCCCCATGTGATCCTTAAATTTTTTTTTCGATTAAAATTCGAAGTCAATCTGATGTTATTAAGCTATGCTGCGAACTGAACAGACAGACAAACCGACAGACGGAACGACGGAATTGATAAAACATATCTTTTGACATCTAGGGGGCGCTAAAACGTGAAGATATGTAAAACCTGAGAGGGTGTTTCTTTACAACTACAAACATTTTATTTGACCGCCATTTTGTTCCGCCATCTTGAAGTAGTACCGTAATCTTACTAGTTCATCTCTATACCACAATTAATTATAGTACACAATTTAAAATCAGTCCATTACGTAGTTTTTCAGGCTGATCTTTTATTAAGCCGCCATTTTGTTCCGTCATCTTCGATTTAATCGAAAATTTTACCAGTTGATTTCTACATAATAATTAATTTTTGTGCAAAATTTGAGATAAATTGGATAAATAATTTTTTAGTAAGATTTTTTTTTAATATTTCACTAAGCCACCATTTTGTTTTGCCATATTGGATTTTTACGAAAATGTTACCAGATCATCCCCGTATGACCCATAATGTTTGACCGACGAAATTGAGAAAACTTATTTTTGGGCATCTAGTGTGCTTGAAATGTAAACATTTAAAAATCTCAGAAAGTGATTTTTTTACGATTACAATACTTCCCTTTTATGAGGGAAGTAAAAACAGCATTTTATGGGTTATTCACAATTGTCGTGCAGCCACGGTTTTTATGAACACTGTGTACAAAGGATTTCCGATTAGCTTTGAAGGATGACTATAGAGCTATTAAAATTACTAAAACGTTTTTCTAGAAAAATTATAAAAGTAAAAAAAGGAACAGAACATTGAGGAGAGGTAAAAAATTAAATATTGGCAAATCCTTAACTTTAATACCCTGTATTTCCGAAACTACCCATTAGATTGCGTTGAGGTCTCCAACTTATTAAATTACCAAAAAAAACCGAAAGTCATTTTCCATCAGCGATGTGAGTGCCATAGAAACATAAAACATTTAATTCAGTAATCTTGGAGTAATGTAGACTTTACCGCACAACATACTTTGTAGAAAAGTTATTTAAAAAGTCAAGAATAATGATTTCTTATTCAGTATTGAATACCGACAAAAAACAGAATACATTATATGACCATAATAATTTATTCCCTCAAATAATTGTAAATAGCCGCGAAGTGTAATTATTCCCATCATACCGAGGCCATTAAAATACAAATAACGAACCTAAGACAGGAAATGGCTGGAGTCGTTTTCCATGTCTTAGTACAAAGGAAATTGATATGTATGCGTACAAGGCCGGCACGTATTAAGATTGGTGTTAGGGTACTCGTAATATTCTTTGGCAAAAATCTAAGAAATTTCACCACTACAAAAGTAGGTATAATAGGATTTAATAACGGAACGGTTAACATATATATAACCATTATTAAACTGCCAAATATTGTGCCGAAGAACAATGTTACTAAATTTCTGGTTTTCTTACTTTATCTACAACTAGCAAAAAATTTCAATTTTTGGTATCTTTCAATATATGGTAAATCATGTACAGGGTGTCTGGATTTTGATGGTTTTACGGGGTATCTCGGTTATTTGGAAAGGTACAGGGTTGAGGTTTTCACGTCACTGTGCTACTTTTTTGTGAAACGAAAGATGCCCTAATTAAAATTTTCATAATAAATAATGTTGTTTAACTTATCAGAAAAGTAAAAAGTGGTTCTAAGGTAGTCTTTTACGTAGAATCCAGTGGTGTATTTTGATTTTTACTTTGGGTAGTAATTTTTATGATATGACCCAAAGTTAGGTTTTGTTAAATGGGACCCCTTAGATATTTTTAAATATTCTGTTTTTATTTTTATAAGCTTTTTAAAAGTACATATTACGCTATGATTATTTTCAGTATGAAGTCCAAGTTTTATATTAAAAAAATCAAAAAATCTTAGTGGGCCAAGAGAATAGCGAACGTATTTGCTGTATTGTTTCTCGATTTGCGTTAAAACTTTTAATAACATTAGACTTCTGAATTGTGGTAGACAATGCAGTATTCGAAAAATATGAAAAATACGATATGCTTGTCGCTTATATCCTGTGCGACGATAACGCAGATGAAGCTTGGTAACTAAATTTAAACTATTTAAATAGGTATTATTATAGATATTTATTTTTCTCATTCATATAAATTTAATTTGGTACAAAAGGTACATCCTGTTGACGTAGAACGCCGACTAGAGTAATCCAATTGGTATTTGCCAATGGGGACATGGTCATTAATTTTGAAAGAACTGTTATATGGTCCGATGAGGCGCGTTTTACTGGTGCTGGTATTTTGAACGGGGATAATGATGCGGTTTGATCTCAGGAAAATAAGCATGTTATATTTCTACGTGAAAGGCAACTCAGGTTTGGATTTAATGTTTCATGCTTCATTTTGGGAAGCAAAATCGTCTATAAAATCTATTACGGCACTCTTATTGCAATTAAATACTTAGAGATTCTCGAAAGAGTTGTGCCGGAAATAGCCAAAGATGTCCCTTTGGCGCGACTCAATGATCTGAATTTGCAGCAAGATGGAGCTTCCGGTCATAATGCTCAAATAGTGAGAGACTATCTAGATGCAAACTTTCCAGGTCACTGGATTGGAACCAATGGACCTGTAAAATAGCTACCTCACCCGATTTATCGGATCTTAATTCATTTTTGTCGGGATACCTTCAAGATTTTATACTAGGCAGTATCAAGCAATAGAAGAGTTGAAAAATGCTACCGAAGAGGCCTTCAGAGAGTTACAGCAGCGTCCATTTATTATTTTGAATGCCTTGAGGCGAATAGGCAATATGTGCGAAACATGTGCGTAAGATATGACGGCCAATAATTTGAATAATATTTATAAAAAAATTAGCCATTAACTTTTAGATTAATTTTTATATGTTTAATTATTTTTAGTTTTGTGGTTTAGCTTTTTAATTGAATTAGCAGGTACTGCAATAGTTGTAAGTAGTTGTAAATAATTTAAGATTCTAATAAATAGATATTAAAACTGAAAATTCAAATCCGCCTGGACCTACTAAGTTTTTTTTTTAATATAGAGTAGTTATATTAAAGACTGGTTATTTTGCAGAAAATATATTATCATAACTTTATTCTGTTAGTCAAACATATAAACATGAGTTCTATATACTTTAGTATCCAAGGTTTACTACTAGAAAGTTTAAGCAAAACTCAACATTTAAAAGCTAAATGACAATTATTGATTCTCTAACGCTGCTACTTTCTACATGTTAATTGATGATGGGTGCATTTCGTCAACAGTCCTGTCCCCATAAGATTTCTACTTCTCTAACTCCTAACCTCTTAATCTCTATAGTCTATACTAATATCTTTAATAGTTTTATGTTTTTACAGTAGGGTACTCAGCTGTCCTTCTCTAGGGGCTCCATAGAGATAATGGAGGTTCAGACTTTATCTCTCACTTTGCTTATATAAATTAGTATGTATTAAACTAGTTAGTAGTGGGCCTACTAAGTTTTTTTTAATATAAAGTAGTAGTATTGCAATTATACTTGAAATAAACATAGAGTGTTTTATGGTTTTGAAAAGCTATTAAATATCAATAACAGAATATTATATTCCCATTTGCCCATTAAAGAAACCTAACTTTGGGTGATATCATAAAAATGACTACCCACAGCAAAAATCAAAATACACCACTGGATTTTACGTTAAAAAACTACCTTAGAACCACATTTTACTTTTCTGATAAGTTAAACGGTAACCAAGATACGAGGGGGTTCCCAAAATGCAACATTTCCAATTTCACCCTGTATCTTAGAAACAAAGCGGGCTATGAAAATTTTGATTACGGCATCTTTCTTTTCACAATAAAGTAGCACAGTGATGTGAAAATGGTACCCTGTACCTTTCCAAATAACCAAGATACCCCGTAAAACCATCGAAATCTGGACAGCCTGTACAGGGGGTCTGGTTATATTTAAAACAGTGTTTGCAAGTTTAACTTTAGCGATATCAAAACATATTAGGTACAAAAGTTTTATAGTTTTCTTTGAAGTGTCTGAATGTGCTAAAAAAGTTCACAAATTACAATTGGAAAGTTTAAAAGATGAGCACCGACTTTGTTATTTTAAATGGAATATCCTGTATATTATTATTTCTATAACTAAGTATCTTATTAAAAATATACCAGGTTTGAGACCTTTATATTTAACGGCAACCGAGAAAATTGCAAGACCCTTGCCATAAGAGGCAGTGTACTCTTATTGACTCCACTTCGTGTTAGAAGCTTAAATGTTCCCTCGCTTTCTAACACATCGTCTCTTATGGCAGGGTTTTTGTCAATTTTCTTAGTTGTCTTTTAAAATATGGGCAATTAACATGGTATATTTAAAATCAGGAAGAAGAGAGCCATTTATTAAGACAATATTATACACGGTTATACATTTTGCTTTCCAATTATAATTTGTTCATTTTTTTAGCAAATCCTGACAGTTGAAAGAAAACCATAAATAATCTGTTGTGATATATCTAGAAGTTAAGTTTGTACACCCCGTTTTAGATATAACCAGACCCCCCTGTTAAAGAATATCGAAATAAATGTAAACAGTCCTTATAACTTATTTTTTAAAAACTGAAAGAAAATGTTAAATATAATAGTTTTATGGATTTTTATATATCATCAATATTACCAGCAAAACCGCTGAGCATCCAATAAAAAATATATTGTATAAAAATCGATTTTCTTGCTTATTTTAAATTGGATGGTATGGTTTTTATCGCATTTTTGGATTCTACGAAAAGTTCTTATTTTTAACTGGCTTCAAAAAAAGGAAGAGGTTCAGTTTGATCCTATGTATTTTGTAACATATTGAAAAAATATTAAAAATGGCGGAATGACACCACCTTGAACAATGTTATTATACATAATAGGTCCATAAAACATTTTTAACTTTTTAGTATATTTTTTTTGAAATCGGTTTTATTTGTTTTTTAGAAGAAAATGTTTTTATATATAAAATACCCTATGCGGTTTTACAGACATTTTTGAAAGATTTGATAAATATATGTGTGTCCAACTTGCAAAAAAGATACGTTACCTTTTTTATTTAAATAAAAAAAATTCACTAACGTGAGGGAGGCTCAGCAAAGGCAGTATGAAGAAAGTATTGCAGAGTTACAAAGGATTCGCTCATTCGATTCCATAATAAAAACAAATTGAAAACTAAACATGGATTCGAGGCAATGGAAGAAAAAAAGGGAAAGGAATGAAAAAAAGGGACTTTCAAGGGAATCCAAGATGCTCAATTCCCGATTATGTGCAGCGTTTAACATATGGAAGAAGTAGAATGTTGTGGTATAAAACAATTCAAAGAACCTTAAAGCATTTTAAGTATAGGCAATATAAAAATATGCCAATTCAGAAGCTTAGTGCCTCTCAGAAAGAAAGGAGATTTACTTGTGTCACAAATACTAACGGAAGAACGCTATCGTTTGAGCATACGTATCAAATTTTTCAACTGTGGAAATGTTTAATAGGCGAAATGTTTATATTTGGTGAGATGAAAATTCTCTTTCCATCGAAGAGATTGCTTTTCAAGGTCATAATTAAATCAACGTTTGGTCCAGCATATTACACAATAAAATTCTAGGTGCAATTTCTTAGACCATCGGTGTTAGGAATGGATCAGTATACATGGAATGTTACATTGGCCTACAAATAGTCCAGATCTCACACCTTTAGGTACATCCCTTTCACGGTAACGAAAATACTATTAAAATGTTTGAATTTTCCTTGCCCTGACTTAAATACCTAAAATTAAGAAGGTATATAGCAGATATCTTGTTTGCAAGTTCGTAGAATCCAAAACCATACCCTACCATCCAATTTAAAATAAGCGAGAAAATCCATCTTTTACACTATATCTTTTGATTGAAGAATGAACATAAAGAACTATTCAATTTTATTTGGATATTTCTGTACAAAAAATAATGTAAACCTTTGTAGAGTTATTTTTTTACTTTCATAAATTAACAGTAACTGTTTGATTTACAGATATGGATGTTTTTAAAGACCAGAGTGAAATAACGATGTCAGTGGTAGAAGGGAGTGCCGCCATACTTAATCTTCCCGAAATCGACTCAGTTCCTCCGCCTGACGTCACTTGGCAAACCGACGTGGGTGTTTTACCATATGCTCAGAAATACGCAAAATCGAAGTCCAATCAACTTATAATTTTATCGACTGACAAAAATGATCAAAAACCTTACAGGTAGGTGGTAAATTGTTTTTTTTTTGCATATACAAATTAATTTTGACACGTAGACTGTCGAATTATTTTAATTAAGAACGAAAGGTGTTAGGAATCATAAAAAAGTAAAGGACGATCTCGACTTAGCAGCTCTCAACGCCTACCGTTAAAAATGCTTACATTAAGACTACCTAGAGACATGTAGTAACATGGATGCGAACCAATTGTCACAAATAAAGTCATTCCATCAAAGTATTTTTTAGAATATATATAGGCATTATAAAGGTAGTGTTTTTGTGCATGTGTGAGAACATAAAATTTCGCTGGTTTCTTCGGCATATACATGTTAAAGCTGCGTCTGCCTATAAAAACGATCAAGGATTCATCAATACAAACATATAAACCAAGTGAAAATTTTCAATAAAGGTTTTGAAAATGCTACCTATTGAGCATGTATGATCTGCCTTTTTTTCTCTTCTCTGTCGAATCTTCTTTAGATTTTCATTACCTGATTTATGTATTCGGTATATACCAATAAACCAAGAAATTCCTTCAATTGTAATGTACAGTGACCGTCTAAAGTCCGTTCCCCCCCTACTAATTTTTGAGCCAACTCGTATATCGCAACGAAATTTGGAGGGCTTAAATAGGAGATGAAAAGCTATTTTTTTATGAAAAAATGATAGCTAAAAGTTATAAAATGGCGGCTACGCGCCATCTTGAATTAATATTTTAAATACAACACCCCGCATATTATCCCATTTTCAAAATCTGCTCATTATTCATTTTTCTCCAATACACTTTATTCCTAAATGTAATTGCTTTCGAAATAATGACGTCTGAAAATTGACATTTTGGTCATTTCAAATTCAATCAAAAATACGATCAAGTTTGCGTTGGAAACAAAATCGTTGTCGCGGTAACATCTTGATAACTAACTGTCAAATAGTCCGTTGAGCATCTTAATTATTTTATGAAAAGTGTGACCATGGCTCGCAGTTTACACGATAAATTTGAAGCAGTTTTGATTTTTGGAGAAGCTGGAAGAAATTTTCATCTAGCAGTCCGTATGTTTAACGATAGATTTCCCGAAAACCCTATTTCGCGGTCATATTTGTGCAAACTTTTAAATAAGCTCCAAGCAACTGGTACCATGAAAGTTGTTGGACCGATTTTCATCAGAGGCAATCTTACAGGAGGTCTTTACAGAAATCTTTTAGAAACTGAAATTGAACCTCGAATAAGACAAATTGTATTAAACAATCAGGAAGAGTTTGAAAATCGTGAAATCATATTTCAGCAGGACGGAGCACCTCCCCATTTCTATCGCATGGCTAGAGAGGTTCTCGATACAACCTTTCCTGGGCTATGGATAGGTCGCAGGGGAAGTACAGAATGGCCACCAAGATCTCCGGATCTTACCCCTCTAGATTTTTTCCTTTTGGGGATATCTGAAGTTAAAAATCTACGCCACTGAATGTCAAACAATAGAAGAGTTGGAACGCAGAATAAGAGAAGCATGTGAAGAAATAGATGAACAGACTTTCATCAACGTGAGAGAAGCTATTCATAATAGGGCACTTTATTGTCAAGATTTAGGAGGGGGCCACATCGAACACTTGATAAAATAATTATTGTTGGGGTTAAATAAGTGTTATTCAAAAATAAATAAAATATTTTTTTACCAACTAATTTGTTTTCCTTGTGAATTTACAGAACAAATTCGTAACCTTCAAGATTTTCCGGTAAGTGGTACTGTTTATCCTTAAAATACTGTCTTTACGCCTCTTATTAGTCGAATTCATTAAAAGATTTAACTACAAATTAATTAAAAAATTTAGTTAGCTGAATTTTTTATCGAAAGTGACTAAAACCATTACTTCATTTTAAACCGGATTTTCAATTTTCAAACGTCATTATTTCGAAAACAATTACATTTAGGAATAAAGTGTATTAGAGAAAAATGTTAAGAATAATGAGCAGATTTTGAAAATGGAATAATATGCGGGGTGTTGTATTTAAAATATTAATTCAAGATGGCGCGTAGCCGCCATTTTATAACTTTTAGCTATCATTTTTTCATAAAAAAATAGCTTTTCATTTCCTATTTAAGCCCTCCAGATTTCGTTGCGATATACGAATTGGCTCAAAAATTAGTAGGGGGGGAACGGACTTTAGACGGTCACTGTATGTTGTTTTTATAGTTTTGTCTATATTGTGTCAGTTTATATTTGTATATGCTTAGAAGTTCGTATATTTTGAAAAAATTTTTATTGTTAATTACGGGAAACGATCAAAAGTTATAATCGTATGAAATAAAGTAGCCGCATGTATCTCTCTGCGGTTCTCTAAAGATGATCATTTTTTCTCGTAACTTGTATTAAACGGCCTGTCTCTTACGAATGGCATGAATAAATTTCAGACAAGCCTTTTGAACACTCTATCCTTATCAACTTTACCGAAGCAACGGCCATACATGAAATAGGCAAAATTAAAGTGGCTTAGCACCAAAGAATCAGTGGTATTGTTTGACATTTTGTTAAAATATGCCTGCGAAGAAATAATGTATGCATTTATTTACATGTGGTTTGAATCCTTACTCTGTGTCAAAATGCAAACTATGTTTCGAAGAGAATTGGAATTTCGTCCGAACCTATTTTTATTTTAAAATTATTTTACATTTTCTCGATTTTTACTAAAATATTAAGAAATTTGATTTAGATGCATTTATACAAAATACAAAAAATGTATTGTATTTTTTGTAAGCTGTGTTTTTTAAACGAATCATATTTCTTATCGTATAGGTTAACCAAGCTGGTTTTTGTTTTTTTGTTTTTTTTTTGTATTAAAGGCTATTATAATACCATCAAAAATATTCATTTAAAAAAATTGTTAAGGCCAGCGATTTTCTCATTTATAGTTATAAAATAAATAATATTTTCAAACGGTGGCACTGCTAAAAACCTATAAAGTAGCTTCTTGTCAATATATTTGTTTTAAAACTGATTGTATCACTATATTTTTTAATTTCATGAGAAATATTGCAATAGGTCAAAAATGGTTCAAAACACCGGAATGTATCACGCTAACTTTTAAACTTTCTTCTTCACTAGGTATTAAAATTACGTCTAACACTGAGAGGCTAGCTTTTGATACCCTCGTTGTATTTTTAATAATTTGTTATAAATTTAAGGAATCTATGTATAAATCAAAATTTTTATCGACAAAATTTAAAAGAATAATATTAATATACTACCACATATTAATTTAGAACGTTAAAAGTCATATAAGCGTTTTTCGTATAACTCAAAAAAGTCGATACTTTACCTTTAAGGCCGATAAAGTGCACCGACAGCATATTTTTCTATTTTCAAAAGACAGTTTAACGTAAATTTCTTCCATTATGTCTTGCGATTTTGAGAAAACGTATTGAAAACTTGAAAATATTTGTATATACAGGGCTGCATTCCCACCCCTGGTAACTCTAACCATTCGTACCAACTTATATCTATTTGGTTCAATTGCACTGTTTAAAATACCTGATTTCAGCCAGGAGACTCCTATGATATCGAAACGACCCATATTAGTAACGTCCCTTAAGTCGTAAAATTGTCGCACCAGCGACGTTATGTTTAAAAAGGCAACTCGAATATTACTCATAATCTGCGTTTTATCAATATCAGATAGAAAATGTCTTATTCATACTAAAATAAAATCTAAAAAATGTTAAAAGAACGTGCTTGTTGTGAAAATACTTATTTTTTTTATCATGATGTGTACTTTTACAGATGCTAGTAAAAACCCATAGTTTTTAATACATTTTCTTTGACTTCCATCTCTTAAAAATTGTGTACTTTATTTATTATGTACTGTGTCATAAATTGGCGTCTGTGGCTACCGGATGTGTCAAAGAGTTAATTTTGGTCGAGGCTTTATACAATTCCGGCTGTTATAGTAGCTGGATCAATCTCTGCACTTATATCACTTCATGCATTACCACCGATCAAAGGTATGTTATCGGAACAACAAATCGTTTCACCAACAAGAACGGCCATGCAGCACCACCTACCAAATCAAGATAGAGCTTTAAATGTGTTAATCCTTCCGGGGTCCAAGTCTGGTGGGGTTTCCTTTGTTAAATCAAATTAAGCTCCAGGATCCAGTCCTTGTGATGCTCTTCCACCCTTCCTTTAAGTTTCAGCTTTGCAACCATACTTTCCCTGAAACGCAAGAGCTTTGATTTCGTTTATGGTTCTTCTTTTTCTTTATGGTAATGATTGAATTGATTTTACAAATTACTTGATTATTTAATGCAGACGTAAGCTCATTAAAACTGGCTTTCGAATCGTTTAAGTCTAGCCTTAAGACTACTAAGGGCGGACCTCCATCCCTTCTCCAAAACGCGTTTTATATAATATTTTCATTGTAACAATAAAATTATATTATAGAAGTGACAAAGTTAAGGCCATTCTACCATACACAAAAATTGGTAGTGAGGATCCCGAAGGAGACATCACAAATACGAATCTACGAAAAAAATCCTTTTAAAAGCGATAACTGGCTTAAAGAATTAATTTATTAATTTATCTTTAAGAAATGTTGGGGATGGTGCCTTCATATTCCAGATCGAAAATTGGACACGATCGTAGGATGAGATGCCAACTTTGTGTGCAATAGAATTTTTAAAAACTGATCATTAAACTCTTATAGTGCCTCAAGCGAACGCTTTAACGACCTGCAAAAAAACACATACACACTGTAAAAAACATTGTTTATCGAAACATGCAGTGTTTCGTTCTTAGCAATGTGTACCGTTCATTCACACACTTTGCATACATTTTGAATTTGAGAACTAATACTCTGGCTTAGAGGAATTTCTTGGTATAGTGGGTTGGGGAATGAATTTATATACTATTAGATATTGCCCTGAAGTTAATTAAAAAAAGAATATGCAGTGCAATATTATATATTATATTTATTTAGAACAAGGTATAATAAGTCAAAATAATAATCATTTTAACATTTTTGAGAAAGGAATGTTTCACAAACGAAACATTCCATAACATCTTGCGAAGCCTTTAATATTTTCCCTTCAACCGTCTTGCCTTACCTTCCATATTTTTTATAACATTCTGCACAGCGCCCATGTACTGTATTTCCCTTTGCATTAGTTTTGTTTTTTGCCAAATAATGCTTAGCTTCTGCAGTCACAATCCTCGAATCTGAAGGTTCAGTTTCTGGTAAATTCGACGTAGTATTCCGCTCAATCATTGCTTTGACTACATGTTCTCTGAATTTTATGTTGGTCATCTTCTTTTTGGTCGGTATTTTCATTATACAGAAAATGGGCGTTTACTAAGCTTGTACCCTATATGATGAACGCGAGCTTTCGATACCATTTAGTACAGTGCCGCAGATTAGATTCATATGTTGCTATTTAGTCGCTAATGGCAATTGATGACATACCGTTATTGTATTCTCCAATACACTAGGGTATAATTAATTATGGGTGCATTTTGTTACTTCTGTTGGTTATGGTTTTTAGACCGGATATTTTGGTCGAAAGCATTCAGACATCGCGTTTATCTCTCAACTTTAGGACAACAATTCCGTCATTTCTTGGTTGGAAAAAACGGGCGTGTATCTTTAACGATACACATGACCTGGGACGTGGATTCGCATCACAAACTTTCTACCAGGCCAATGTATCGAAAAAGATACACCTAATAAAAATACCTGAAATAAAAAGAGACAGCTACAAAATGATTTTCCTATTTTAAATGAACATTAAAAAAAAAACTTTTGAAAAAATTTGAAAAATTTGCCGAGTCGGCTTGGCGTTGAACGTGTTAGAATGATTTTTTACTTCATAAATTATAGTTTTAAGATATATTAAACAGTGGACGGCGAATTCATAATTTCATTAGTCATCAAGTTATAAATATACTTCTTATTGATACCAAATAATTGGTCTTGGGGATATAGTAGCAACATTAAATTTGGAAAAAAGTAAAGTGACGCAAAAGTAAGGTCAATATAAGTTTACATGCGAAACCGCTGATATCATTTTATTACCTTGTCATCAAACTTAACACCCGGATCAGACCAAAAATTGTCTATAATTTGCCAAAGAAAAGAATGTTCGGGGTAATTGGTGAGCATCGAGAAATTATGCGAACGGGATTAAAATGTTGGCACCTTACAATATTAATAATGTTTTGTTTCGATGTTTCTTTACATTTAGTAGTATTTATCTTTGATCTAATCTTATATGCTGGACTAGTGGTTATTACTGAAGATAGTAGGTCAAAGCTTTAGCAGCACGAAATAAGTCGAATATGTTTAACTTTTTGCCAATATCATGGTTTGTGTCCCAACGGTTTTGCACTTTCGCAACGCATATAAAATGCCAACGTTCTAGTTTCACATTCATAAACTGTCAAAGCTTTAGCTGCACGAAATTAGTGGACTATGTTTAGCGTTTTGCCAATCTCATGGTTTGTGTTCCAACCTGAAATAATGTATACAACATATTTCCGACGTTTTTTGTAGTGTAAGTTTCTAAAGCTTGTTATTGGTGCACCACAAAATGCAACGTCCTGCAAAGGTTTTCCATCATTATTATAAATTTCAAAATTCCACAAATAGAATAAATCAGAGATCAGTTTCAAAACTTTATCATCGATATTAATAACAGCATATCCAATATAATACAACGTATTGTCAACGCGCTAGTTTGAAAGGCCATTTATCATTGTTAATTTGGTTCAGGAACATTATATTCGTTTTAACATTCGTGGGCAGTGTGGACCTTTCCTATTATTGTGGTTTATTTAGTCAAGGATAGGGATATATTTTATCGATCTGTCAGAAACAAAAATAGGCCATATAACATCGTTACAAGTTGATTCCTTCCTGTTACTTATACAATTTTCTGTTTGGACATCCATTTTAAGACAATCATATGTGGCTTTTTAAAGGCTTTTTTGAAGTAAATACAATTCACTTATACATTTTTTGATGTATAGCAAGAGGTAATACGAATTTCTGCAAATGAGAACTATAAAAGCAATTGCATTAAGTACATTAATTAGAATAATTACAAATTTGGGTGGTTTTTGGATCTCTTAGTATTCTCTATTTGTTATCTACACATCTTGTTTTACAAAAATATTTAGGATTACCTACTTTTATATTAATTTCTCTAAAAACTGATTTTCTCTTGCCTCCTAAGAAGGTGGAGCTAATAATTGAAAAAAATAGTTGAAACAGGTCCTACTAAATATTGTCAGCTTCCATTTAACAAGGCCTATGAAATTATCAGCCACAAATTATTGTAGCTTTATTTTGCTCAAATCTAGGTTAAAATAGCATTATGAAGATATCCGTAGCTTAAATTAAATAAGCTTAGAAGAATCCGAGAGACATTGTCATCCGAGAGGGTTGTTCAAAAGAAACGCACAAAGTTCATACCTTCTGTAAGAGTCATTTCTCACAAAAACGCTGAAACACTTGAAGTGGTTTAAATGGTTGTTCGTTTTTAGTTTAATATTTTCAGCTCCCTCCTTACAACCCCTTAATTTGTAGGTACTCCAACTTTTTTTTTCAAATGGCAAAGGGTCTGCTCATTTTGTTACAGTAAAACGAGTCCACATGAGTTTTTATTTAAAATTAACTATCAAAGTAGATCCTTATGGTGTAATGCAGAACGACCTTCAATTATTAGACCTCATCAACATATCCAGTGACTTGGAAAATTTCATTGAAGAAACTTGAGAGGATTGATTAAACGAAAGTGGTATTTATTATTGCTCCATACGTTAAGAAGCAACTTCCTAATATCACAAATTTTACATTGCAAAATGCAGGTAAAAGGAAACCAAATTGTTGAAACTTTAGGACAGTTTTTTCCCACATTTGATTGTTTGTTTGGCAAATACCTCCACACATACAATAATACATTCAATTATTCCTTCATTTTGATCATTGAATTATAGGCAAGTGTCGGTATTCTGGAACTTTAACATTTTTGAGTGCTCTCAGAAAGGCAGCATATTAAAATTTTGATATTGTTGGGCTGTGGAATCAAAGCATGGAACCAGGATGAAGTTTGTGTGTTGTTCCACGAAAAGTATACCGAGAATACAATTACTCGGTCAAATGTGAGTACGATATTTCACAAATTTGAATAGCATGGGACAGTTAGGGATCTACCTAAAACGGGCCGACCACCCGTTTTAACTAAAGACAAAAAATTGGATATACTCCTATCAGTACCAGATAGTCCACATTCTTCAACCAATACCTTAGCGTTAAATAACGATGCCAGTAGAGCTTCTCTACAGCGATTATTAAAGAGCCACAAGTATCACCCATATAAAGTGCATGTTGTATAGGAACTTCTTGAAGATAACTACAATAGGAGGTCACAATTCTGTGAAGAAATGATAGGAATATATGATGAAAATAACATATTTTTTCAAAATATTAACCTCTCCGACATTTTATTTAAATGGAATGATCAATAGACATAATTATCGATTCTGGTCTGATCAAAATTCACAGTGGATACTTGAAGGACATACACAACATCGCCGAAAAGGCAACGTGTGGGCTGGATAATAAATAAACGAATTTAGGATCATATTTCTTTAAAGAACATCTTACTGCTGAGCGTTATTTAGATTTCCTCTCATTCGATTTAATACCTGCATTGGCAGTTAACTCAGATATTCCCCATGAAACAATATGGTTTCAACCACCGCATTTTGGTATAAATGTTCGAAAATACTTGGACGAAATTTTTCCAAATTGGTGAGTAGGTCGACGGGGTCCCATTGAATGGCCACCAAGATCTCCGGACCTTACAACATTGGATTTATTTCTACGGGGGTATTGAAGGAGAGAGTGTTTAAAAATAGATCAAACAGCGTTGAGGACCTACGAGATGCTGGTTACTAATTTACCAGTCGAAAGTATTCGAAGTTCGGTTGATAGTATTTATCAAAGACTCGGTGCAAGTAAAAGGTGAACATCACTTTCAGCATTTGTTACATTAGCCGAGTGAGTGCCTCGAGTATTAATTTTAATTTAAAAACATATGTGGACTCGTTTTACTGTAACGAAATGAGCAGATAATTTGTTGCTACTATCGGGTTCAGTTTTAGAAGACCATCTCATAGAGCCCCCACATGACATTTGAAAAAAAAGTTAGGGTACCTACAAATTAAGGGGGTGCACGGAGGGGGCTGAAAATATTACAAAAAGGCGAACAATGAATTTTTTTGCTTTTTTTTTAAACAACCCAGTATATAATTTTCAGTTGACTTTCTTGTTAATTTGTGAGTCAACACAAGATATTTGTTTAAAGTGTTAACGGCATGTATTTGGCTCTTAGTTTATACAGCAGAATTAAAATAATGACGATTTTCATCAAGTTTTGCATGCCAAAGATATAGCCAAAATTGCATGGCTATATCCAGGAAAAAAGTATCATTTGCCTTTAGAGTTAGTTTTAGAGTAAAGGGCTGGGACTATACTACTGCGATTATCGATGTTGTGTATTGTCGAACGCGGTAAAATTTCGTAAAATATGAGGGTAACACAATTTTGACATTCTTTTTAATTTGTCAGTCGACTCAAAATATTTGTTTAAAATGTTAACGTGAAAACACAGTACACGTATTTGGCTTTTAGTCTGTGCAGCAGAAGTAAAATAAAGACGATTTTGTTTAGGTTTTGCATGCCAAAGAACTGGCCAAAATAGCATGCCTATATCCAGGAAAAGTATCAGATGCATTTATGAATCAATTTTAGATTAAAGAACTCGGCACAGGAAAATGAATAAATAAAACTGAAGAATTTGGCGAACATATCAAAATAAAATCCGGGACCGTTTTTTTTACCAGACGTTTTTAGAATAATTTATTGTTGACAAAAGTCGCCTTGGATTGCACAAGGCATATTTAGGAATCTTTCTTCACGACATCTAAACGATGAATGTGTTAAAGATCCCCGAAGATGCCTCATGTAATCGAAGGAGAAACGTCGGATATCATCATGATTTCTTAATTGATCAAAGCCGGGAAAGCTTCCGTTCAATGTTTGACATCCATGATATTTAACGATGGTGTTGGTGTAGTGGACACGTTCTGAACTGCCGAAAGTTGTTTTTGTATTAATTATTAGTTATTTTATAATAGAAGTTACATTGCTTAATGACTGTAGTGCCAAAAAACAAATTTATTGAAGTGTACCACAAGTTCTTTTAACTTTCTACAGAAAACAGAATTTTTCACAAGTGTGCTGATCTTCATTAATAATTCTGCGCAAGTGCAACATGGGCCTGTCTAAAGATGCTCTGGAGAAAATAAGAAATGCTATTTAAAAAAATGTTAAATCAAGAATGTATACAAACGGTAACCAAGTCCGTCACCAAGGTGGTTTGAGAGGAGTGGAAAAGTCATCAATGCCCAAAATCAACGTGTTGATGCCCTGATCGAAGAGGTTAACTTTTTAAAATCCAGAAACATGTCATTGATACCAATCATTGACAATTGCACCACGCAAGGACGTTTTAATGTTAGTTAACAAAAACGTTAAAATATCTTAAAGACTAGGTGTAAAATCAGTAATTTAAGTGAACGATAATTGTTCAAATAGAATGACCATTAAATTCACACACTTAATGCTAATATCTCTGTAACACAGTTATTGTAAATGGGTAATGTTCTTCAGCTTTAAGTGTATTTAAAGATTTGTTTTGTATTATTTTCTAGGAATTAACTATTTGTTAAAATTAGATATCGGTATTATTGTCGAGGAATGACAACAATTCTCGCCAATTACTATAATAATAATAATTTAAATAAAATCGCCTTCCACTTAATGAGCCGTGCCTGAAGAGACGATATTCTATGAATCAAAATTAAATAAATTTAAAACAGAATTTCAAAAAATGTTTTAAACCATATAATAAAATGGCGACCAATGGACAGGTGATTTTTGTATATAAAAGGTTAGGTAATTAGAAGACCTCTATTGATTTCTTTTGGTTCTGGAGGGCTTATGTTGACATCATCAATCATCAGCTAATTTGTTACAGATAGGACGAAATCTATCCCATTCCGAAATTACTATAATATTATAAGTGTGTTTATGTGCAGGCAACTAACCATTTTTGCGTACCCTATTATTTCATGTGCGGATAAAATAATGAATGAAAACAAAGGACCTACATTTGTCAAGATTAAAATACGAAAAGGCCTTTATTTACCCAAAAAATATTATTCAAATAATGAAAGTGATTACAGTTTACAGTTCTTATATTATTTATTTTATCATAATGTATAATCAGTAATTACTAAAGGTCTAACATTAGATTTAGGTAGTCTTTAATTATATGTTGTGTTGTAATGATCAAAAATGAAAATACCACAAATTTATCCCCAAGCCAAAGTAATAATTATAAATTTAATAGATTATTTTGGAAATGAACAAAGAAAAACTCTCAAAATAGAAGAATCGTCATATCCCATATCTATCCTTCAAAAAATATCCTTAAAGTTATCTCAACATTGGGCTCAAATAATTATTCATGAACAAACATCTTCGCAGTCTGCACTAGGTGCAATTTAATATTTAAAAATATAACAGTAAAATAGAAATGTAATACTTAGATATACTATTTTGCTTATTAGAAATACATTATTGTAAAAAGTAATAAAAGATTAAAGACTAATTTTATAAATTAAAAAACTTAATTAGTACGCCCCTGACGTTAAGTTAACTAAAAATCAGAAATCCAAAATTGCAATCAATCTTTTTCTCCACCCCTCGTATATACTAAATCAAAATTCAGAACTTGCTTTTTTTAAATCTAGCAGCCTAGTACTAGTTTTCTAAATATCGACCAACCGCATTTTATTTCTCAAAATTACACAAATGTATGTAGATAATAAAAATACAAAAGGCAAATTTGAAATCCAAATGGAGGCGACATCTAGTGTTGACAGATACTCTTAGTCTCTAATGGCTGCTCAATTTATCTTAAGCTAATCATTAAAAGTTGGAAATTGGAACACAGTTTTTAATATAATAAACTATCTTGAACAGATAATTAATGGAAACATTAAAAACAAACAAAACAATAAATAAATTAGATGTAATACAGAATTCATACGTTTGTAGCGATAACTATTAATAAAATAACGCTAAAATTAAAACAGACTAAAACAATATTAATAAAATTAAATTTAAGTTTTTAAGCAGAACTTCCCTCTTAACAAATTCCTCCGCACACAAATAACATAGTTTGTATATGGATATAACTGTTTAGTAATAACGTTAGGCATAATATACAGGGTGAAAGGGAGACGATTGCAAATATTTTGGAAGGTAAAAGTACAAGGGCTGCTGTAGGGTTTCAAATTTTTTAGAGTATAAAATTGTTTGTATGACAAATTTGAACGCTAGTATATTAGGTAGTCGTTTTGAACGCTAGTATTAAGATCTTATATTTTGTCGTTTAATTGTTCCATAAAAGTATGGATAATTATTATTGTTTTATTTAGTATTTTTTACTTGTATTCGTAAAAAAATCTAAGATTTTTCAAATCTTCACGTTTCGTCTGTCGGTCTGTCTGTCTGTATGTCTTCTGTCTGTTCCCGGCATAGCTAAAAAAACTACTCATCCGATTAATTTCATATTTAGGTAAAAAATTAAGTCATTTGGGAATGAAATAGTAACATTTTGGTAAATATCCGATATGGCGGAACAAAATGCCGACCTAATGAAATGTTAAAAAATTGATTACTAAAAAACTACTCATCCAATTTACCTCAAACGTTGAACCAAAATTAGTATTGCGTAGCAATGAACCAGTAAAATTTTTGTACGAATCCAAGATGGCAAAAGAAAATGGCGGCTTAATAAAATATTTAAAAAATCAAAACATTAAGCTCGTGGTAGTTTGTTGAACATGTGGGCTGCTCAGGAATTAAAATATTTTTGAAACAGGGACGTCTAGTGTTTTGGATTTTTTTCCCATGCATGGCACTTCTAGGAACAAGTTTATTGGAAATGGGATAAAAAAATGTTTAATTGTTGCCGATAGTAGACATGATGTTACATTTAAAGAACCAAAATTGATGTTGAGTCCAGAAAAACGAAACACCCTGCAAACTACACAAAAAATGTGTTTTTTGGCAAACATATGTGTATGTGTGTAATAATAAACTACTCAAAAAATAAGAAAGTTAATTGTGAAGTGCATTTATAACCAAAAACCCTGTACATCTCCATGATAAAAGCTAAGACTTCCTGGGGAAGTTCTAGTTGAAGTCCTATATAGAACATTTTTACCCAGTTATCCACAAATTTATCCTTAATGAATGTTGCCTTCTATCAAGAAAAGTGAAGAATAATAAATGTACTACAAAGCAATTCGCACATAGTTCTGCTTTTTCACGCTCCGTGATAACAGAGAAGAGTGATAATGAGGGAAGTTCCGAGTAAAGCCAGTTTGTCGATGTTTATGTATTTAAGTCCGTTTTGTACAACAGAATACTCACACATTTACCTAAACTCTAAATATTACTCTAAACGTTAATCCATAAGTTACAATTTTCAATAGTCCATTAAAAGTGAATTGCATACATTAAAATTTTAAAAATCTGTTAAGCAGGTGATTATTTATTCATGCGCCGTAACGATGTAAAATAGAAATTTCAAAACTAACAACTTTTTAAATCGAGGAATTGGTAATTTATTTTATCAATACCTTATCTAGGCCAACTATTAAGGATTCGCGGGAAATCCATCGACAACAATATCCCGTTAATATTTTAGCTCTATTGCGAGTCTTTGGTGCTTATTTATTAATATTTGTGTCTCTATCAATCGATAAAATATATGTTTCCGTATTACGTTAGGTTATGAATAGGAAGAACTCAGGTTGGTAGTATTGAATATTTGATTTAAAAAGGGATAAGTAGGTCAGTTAACGTTTTGCAGAAACACAGTTGCGACAATTTTTATAATTTTATTATTAAACATTCATCAAATGTTTTGCCTTAGCTTGTGGTAATAGCCAGGAATAACCACCACTAGTTATTCTCGGGCAATAGCTCGCAGAAAGCTGCAATGAAAATACTTTAAAAAAAAATCTTGCATACATTCAAAATCGACTTACATTCAAATCGTAGCTGATCTTTGAATTTAACTCATTATCTTGGAATTTAAATTCTTGTTGAAAAATTTGATGTTCTAAAAAAAACACAAATTTCAACCATACCATCGCACCCGCTTTTTAATCAATTTTCTCTTCAAGAGGGAAATAGTTACCACATATATCCACCACTCCACATTAACCCCTAAGCGGGGATAAGGTAGACCCTACAATTTTAAATGGACAGGGGGTACCATATTTTAAAGCGTATTAAATTGCCATCTCAACGACACCAAATTTATTAAATTTGGTAAATTATTTAATGAGAGGTCGTATTTTAAATGTAGTAAATGGAATGCTAATCTCGCCATAGGTTTTAGTTTATTAAATGTTGAAATGTACTACCACTCCATATAAGTATTTATGTATCTAGGTCTTAAAGGAATCGTTTAGCGCCCGCGGCGTGGAAATAAAAACAGGAGCTGTCAGGCGTTAAACGCGGTTTATGACTAAGATGTATAAGATGTTTTATGTCCGAAACGAAACTTAAAAAAAATATTTTTCAACAAAATTGGGAAAACTGAGGGCACGTGGCCTTACTTTTCTAAATGTAGATATTCGCATAAGAATATTAACTATTTCTGTCTTTCTGAGGACCAGTACTTTCATCTCCAGATAACTTTTTTGACGAGAAATATAAAAAAACATACTTAGGTATACAAAACTGCATTATTTGAAAGTATCTTTCGGGCGTTAAAGTACCAAATTTCGCTCTCAAACACGGGCGTTAAAAATAATTAATTAAGATTATATTAGTTGTGACACTCATTTAGAATTCGTTATTGTAACAATTCCAATGATCGGAGTGAGTACCATAAATTTTAGTTTATCAATGTCCTCACAGAAAGGAATCCAGTAAGGACAAATCCGTTAGTTGTACGGGCCACTGAATAGGACCTCTTCTGCTAATCCAACGACCAGGAAATGTTCCGTCGATAAATCGGTTCACACGCAAGTCACAGTGCGATTGATTTTCTTCATTCTGTTTGTTCATTGTTTTTAATTATTTTTGTAATTCTTCGATTGATTCCATCTGACCAGAATCGGCATTTGTAACGATTCGCCTTTCCGTAAAAAATATAAATTAACAGCGTTGCAAGCGTATGTCGTAATTATCCTATTATTTCAAGTTCAAGGTCGATTTTATAAAGATGAAACCAAGGACCGATTATACTCTGAATATAAGATTTAACAAATAGAAAATAAAGGCGCTCTAAATGGTTTCCAGGTTTGTATTGTATTGTTTTAATTAACAGGATTAACACTTTAGAGGAGGTAGCTGTGCTAGCATATGTGTCTCTTTAATACAATAATTCGATCCTTATAATCCTGTGAGTAGTTGAATAATAGTACATTGTATACCTAGTAGGAAAAACTAAGCATTCCTGGGACGACCGTAAAGATTGCCGGTCGACGCACGAGCCGAGACAGGCAATACGTAGTCCACGAATGTGGCTTTTTTTACTAGGTATACATGCTATTTTTCCGAAAATCGAAAATTATTGAAAGGACATAAATTATTACAATCAACTTGTTAAAAATTATTGAATTATGAAATATTTGTTTTGCAACTATAGAAACAAAGCTATATTGGATTGTCAAACTTGACATTTTTTTCGTATACAAATATCTTTAAAGAAGTAATATTTTCTGACAGTACAAAAATAAATATTTCCTAACCGTTTTGTTCCTTTGCTTGGCAATGACTAGTTGCAAGGAAATATTGACTTTTTTTTCAAAAAGTGAAGATTTCTGAAATCCATATTTTTAAATTAAATCGGAAAGTTCGAATACTTGGAACATGAAAAAACGGTACATTTTTGTTAAATTTACAAAAACGTGTACTTCGCTGTACTGAGCAGAAATCTTATTTGATAATTCTTTGACGATTTCAGTTTGTTTTTATTAAAGTTTTAAGAAAATAATTTTATTATTATATTAACCCAGAACAGATTAGGAATAAATAGTATATTACATACCGAGGTGAAAAGTGTTTTATTTTTGTCGAGAGATTAATTAGTTAATCGATACGCGAGACACTAATGAAACTTTCCACCGAGGTTTGTATACTATTTTATTTACAACCATCGGCATCATAATTTTGACTACTTAATGCATGTAAAGTAAACTTTATATTTGATAAGTTTTGGCTTATTTAACAAAAAGTTTGTCACATCGTGAAGCAGGACTTGTCTTTTGTTTTTCTTTAATGCGATCAAATAAAAGTAAGATTTTATTGCGTTTGAGGTAAATAAAAGTGTAAAAATCAAGCTTTTAGAATGTCAGAAATTTCAACATTACATTCGTGGTAGTAAATAAAAGGTTTTTATGCAATGACTAGCAACTGTATTGTTAAGTTTCCAGTACGATTTCTCGGTAACCAATAAACCAAATTTAACAAACAAACTGGGAAAATAATTTACACGTTTTAAGAGATACTACTCAACCTCTTTTCCATTTAATTAAAAATTCTGGGGATCAACCTTATGCCCGTTGAGGGGGTTGATGCGCCAGGTAAAAAAGCTTTGGTAATTGAATATAAAAGTAATAAGGTATGTTGAAATTCGTGATTTTTGAAATAATGAATTTTACAAGAGTGTCAATTTAAAAAAGGATCAGCTATGATTTGAATGTAAGTTGATTTTAAATGTATGAAAGATGTGTATTCGGTTTTTTTTGCCAATTTTACTAATAAATATTCTCGTTGAAGTTAAGCCTAAAATATTAATTGGGTTTGGAAATCATGGTTCTTCTATTGAGACGGTATCAAATTACAACTAGTTTCGGATGTTCCCTTCAAATGCATGAAAATTTGCTCAGTAACGTAATCAGACTAAGGATAAGGGGCACTATCAAAATAGGTCCAATTCAGTTTACCTGAAAAACTGCTGCCGTTCTTGGACACAGATAATTTTTTGCATACGAGGGTGTCGATATTTATTTCTTTCTTCGGTTGGGTGGATAATACACAAAATAATTGAGAAAAAATATTTACAATCATTTTATAATACTTGTTTGTATCAAATATTTAAAAAATAAAGATTAAAAACTTACGGAAACTCTTAAAAATAATCTTAAAAGCTGCTGGACAAAAATTAAAACAAATGTTTCCAAATCTCTAGTTCGAGACATTTATATAGATATTTCTCAAGGGACGCGGAATCTATTTCCCAGAGATAATGTACTCGGACAAATATACCCGTTATTATGTGAATACAGGCGGTCAAGGGCAAGATCTTTATGAAAATCATATACAATTGTATTAAAAAATAAATCTAAATAATACAATACAAATTTTTGAGATGGTTTTGTCCCCTCCAAAGCAGCAGATGACGATAAGTTTCCTTTTAAAATGGCATTTTATTTTTTTTAAGATCAGGCATAAAATTAAAATATGTATAACCACAATACAGTTTTGGCAAAGCCTGCCGAAAAGTTAGAAGATCTCTCCAACGACCGATTGTATTTCGAATAGACTGTCCATCAGATACAAATAAATTAACTGCTCATGTCAAAGTTTAATTAGAACGTCGTAATAATGTGTGGTTTGGTGTTGCCGGAAGCATCTACTTGCTTGGAAATACAGTACACAAATTCTGCATGTTTGTAACCATTTAACGGGCGTTGTGCGAGGCTAACAGCATCGGCCCCGGGCATTGTGCTACGCAAAAATCTCTCGATGGATCCCAACTCTACGAAATACCAAACAAAGTTGGGATCTGTTTCGGGGTTAGTTAATTTTACATTGGATGAATCGTCTATTCAAAGTATTATCTGCCTTTGATCGCACCCACCAGTGGACTGTAAAAGATTAAGTATGTAGATTTCTCTATTGAAATGTTTTTAAGTTTATGGTGTAGGAAAGATTTATTTTTTTTCTATCAAGCCTGCAAAAGAAAGTATTCTTGAACTGCCAGTGGTTAAGTTCTTCAAGAAGTATCTGTGTTTGTGGAAAGCTATTTTGTCTACAGTGTTAATTTTAAAATTGTGGTTGGGGAATTTAGTTGCACAAAACAATATAAATCTTGGTAGGCCAAGATAAGGGCCGTGCCTCCTGTGCTCCCACTGGTTACGCTACTGCATCTGATCGAGATCAAAGTGCTGAAAGAGTTCCAGTGTCGTAGGCATAGTTAAGGTATTCGTACCAGATCTGCACAATGCACGCAAAGATTATACACCAACAAAAATACAAATTAATATTAAAAATCAAAAAACTGTAAAGAAAGAATTGCTACAATACATTGAGTCAAATATTACAAAAAGCTTTATTTGAACCTGTAGGTAATTGTGAAAATATAATCTTATATAAAAAAAATTAACGTTAATATATGAAATAATAAAGCTTAGTAATAAAAACCATAGATTAGTTTAAATGCCTGATTATTTTTATGAATATTATTCCCATATTATTGAAAACCTTTTACAGTCCTGTTGCCTGGCTGTGGATTCATCCATTTCTGGATAATGTAAACAGGAAAATACAGAAGGTTGTGTAGGAATCAGTTGTTCTTGGAATTCCTTCCAACCATTTAGCTTTTAGAATTCTGTCTTTTGGAAACTAAAAGCAGAGATAGGTTCCGCCTCTGTTTTTGTCATAGTATTAGATATAATGGGATCTACATACGCATTTTGTTACAAATCTTATAACATGGTACTGGAAACATCTAGTACCAATCTATTTTTTATTGACGCTGTCAGCCTGCTTATGTAGACGAATAATCGTATAAAATACTTTTCTACCTTCTTATTAGTTCACTGCCCAGTACAAAATACACGTGATATAAGAACAAACAAGTATATTATTTACATAAGGTGAAGAAAAACAAATAAGCTGGTGAAGTTAAAACAAACTGCAAGGGCCTACATTCAACATGCCTTGTTGACTATGAGAAAACGCGTTAAAAAATTCACATTATATTTAGTATAAAATATCATATGATGAAATGATTATCACCAACACATCAGTATTTGTACCAATACTTGCAAGAGTTTCTTTTTTCAAAAACAATAATGTATCTACAAAAATTTAAGTTTAGACCAAACATCGAGACCGTGTGGGTGAACGAAACAGTCACCCCGAAAGGCACTTTGCTATATTTCTTATTTCACATTTTGCTTCTTCGCATTTTTTTAATTTTCTTCTTAGACCCTAGAACTGCAATCAATCCACACCACTAGAGTGCGCGCGTACTTCAAATCTGATTTTCGATGATTTAAGGTGTGATTTTTATGGTTTTAATGACCAACGTGGCAGATCCAATTATACAGTACCTACAGGTTTTGTTAAACAAAATCCTTGTTTTAACATAGACTCAGAATTTTGTTAGCGCTTCCGCGCGCTTTCTTTACGGCAAACCTAACCAATCCTTACCTAACCTAATCCACATTTTCATTAATTATAAGTTTTATTGAAAGAAAAAATTAACAAAAGTCATCCGCATGAAAGGGGATTCGAACACATATCGCATCGAAGGCCGAGTATGCTACCACTGAGATAGGAAGCCCATGCTGAACATTCAATAAAAGTTGTTTATACTCTATCCAAATAATCACATTAAACAATCTGTGAATCGGGAATGGTTGCAGATCTAGGATCTTTGGTTTACACTCCTAAGAATTTAAACAGAGTTTAGACTAACATAATACCATTATTTTTCCAAAAAACTTATTGGATAATTATTGTTCTATCACAAGAAATTATAAACTTGCTTTATTTTAATTTGCCCCACACCTTACTGAAGCAAACAAGATATGAGCTCACGGACGAAAAAATCATTAATTGTTTTTAAATCGTAATTTCGCTCACCCTCGTTTTTATTAGAAGGGTTTGTTAAAAATATGCCGTGCGCGACAAATCTTATCCTAGTAAAAATATGGCCTAAACCATATTCGAAAAACAAAATAAAAGGAAGTCATTTTCCACAACGTATTCTCGCTGGTCGAATTTTCTTTTCATTTGTTATTTAAGATGAAATGTAGTTGCTGCTGACATTTGTTTTAAGATTAGTTTAATGGAGAGAAATAATGCAGTGTGTCTGTTTTTGTATCACACTCTACTGGATCATTCGCCTCGTACATTACGTAGATTTTTAGGATTGTTATTTCTTGTCGAAAATGGACGTATACAGTGGATATTCCAAGTTACTAATTCACGCATTTTTAATGGGGATAATCTTTTAAATTTCTTTCGATAATATCGGTTTTAAACTAATTAATCATTAGGAAAGCTTGCAAATAAATATAACTGCAATTGTCTATGTAACTGTTCATTTTTTTTATACTTTGACTTTGAAGTTTGAATGCCAATGTCAAAATTGGCAAATAATAAACGACTGGTGACAGTCGGTGCTGTGTGCCTTTGAATAAATAGACAACAGGAAAGAGCCCCCATGCATTATTTTAAATTAGCAGGCTTTTGACGGAACTACGTCATTTTTGGGACCTTATTTTTCTGATGTTTAGGTTTTGGTTTGGTGACGTTTCTTGACAAACCGTCGTCTTTACAAATTTCAGCTTAAGTTTTATCGAATTGATATAAAAGTTGATTAAAAAGTTGTGTTGTGTGTTAACGTAACAAACACATTTTTGGTGATTTGCATTATCTTGGATATAATAAATTGTCAGTTTTGTGGCGGCAGTCATAGCCGTATTAAAAGCACAAGGAAGAAAGGGATTTCGTTTTACCGATAAGTGTATTTGTATTTTCGAAAGTAAAGAAATGAACTAGACACTTTTTAATCCGATTTAAATGCAAAAATAATTGTTATTATAATCAAAATAATAATTCTTAAAGTGTCAAACAGTTAGGTTAGGAACCAAGTGGTATATAAAAAACACAGTAGCGTAACACTTCATGTAATATTTTGTTAGGGTATCTTTTAAAAGGAAAGAAAAAAGTTGGAGTTATGGGTGTCTAGGAACAATTTGATTATATTTCTTAACAAATGTTATTTGTTTAACAGGCACTAAAGGCAAACAATTTTTTGGAGATTTTAATTTTTTTTAGACTTTTTATGTTTAGGAAAAATCGAATATACCTATAGATAAATACATTTTTTAAATTTCTTAGGAAAAATCGAATATACCTATAGGATAAATACATTTTTTAAATTTCTATAAACACTATAAATATTTTGTTTTTTGCAAAAATATATTTTTTTTGGATTTATTAATTTATAGTAACCAAAAACTAACAATTAGTAGCCCAAATATTTGTGCTTCCATGAGCTATTTGTAGTGTAATTATATATTTTTTAACTCTAGCCCAAAATTAATTTAAATAAGAAAAACTAACCAAATCTAACCTTATGTCCTTTAAGATGTCCCGTAAATACTGACTGTATTCTGTAAGCTTAACTATATATATATATATATATATATATATATATATATATATATATATATATAAACACATATGAAACACAATATACTCTCATATAAAAGATCTTGTATTTTATGATAGTTAAGTTGCTCATTTTGGTACCCTCTATCCTGTGTCATCTTGCGGCAAATATGGTAAGTAAGAAAATCAATGTGATGTGTCTATTCTTATATTAATAAAAGTGGACATAAAATGATATTTAATTACCAAAATTCAATAAACAGCGTATACAGCATATTATCTCTTATGGTATCCAAAATAAAAGTATTTATCATGTTATTCTCTTCAAACTGTGCGAAGAAAACATAGAATGGAAGCTTTCACGGCTTTGATCAATGAAGAGGCAGGGGCCCCTTAACTTATTTTGCATTTGTTTAGTTAAGGCTAAAGAAGAATAGGCAGTGTTAGGTTAGGTCTGGTTAAGTTAGTTTACGCTTACAGAATTCAAATTTTTATTGTTAGTATTTTTGAGATATCTTAAACGATGTAGGTTAAATTAGGTCAGTCTTTTTTTATTGATAAAATAAAAAAATATATAATTACACTAAGAATAGCTCATCGAAGCACACATATTTGGGCCACTTAGGGTTTTTCTGCACTAAATAAATAAATTAATAAATACAAGAAAAATACAATATTTTTGCAGAAAACAAAATGTTAAAAGTGTTTTTAGAAATTAAAAAAAATGATGTACTTAATAGGTATTTTCCTATTTTTCCTATAAAAGGTCTGAAAATGAATTATAATCATTTAGCTCCAAAAAAGGATTTCATATTTTTTGTTTGCCTTCACTGCCTGTTGAAACAAATAACATTTACTGAGAAATATAATCAAACCATTTCCCCTTCAGCACAGTATCAGATCCAAAAAAAGGAGCATATAATGTTAGATATTAAAACTTATTTTGTCCCCTAAAATTTTTCCTAGAAACCCTAAATCCAACTTTTTATCTTTCGTTTTAAAAAAATACTTAAGGTAATTTAAATTTCTTGACGTAGCAAAATATTACATGAAGTGTTACGATAGTGTGTTTTTATATATCACTAGGTTCCTAGCCTAACTTTTAAAAGTATCATTTTAATTATAATAACACTTATTTTTGCCTTTAAATCGGATTTAAAAGTGTCTAGTTAATTTCTTACTTACGAAAATACATATACACTTACCGATGGAACGAAATTCCTTTCTACCTTGTACTTTCAATACGGGTTTAAATTAAAAATTTAAATTGGTCAAAAAAGATGAGGTAAAAAGTCATTTAAAGTTTTTTTGTACGAGGTGTAGTTTTAGGTTATTTAATGGTTAAATAAATAAATAGAGAATTTTAAATTGAGACGTTTTTTACATATTCACCACTAATTTTATCAAAACCAATGTCTACTACCAGGGTAAAAAGAATAAATTGCCTTTTCTACTACAAAAAAAATGCACTCTGACACCTTATGCTAGTGTTATTCCACTTCGAAATAATAATCATAACTGAATAGTGTACTTTGGTTTAATAAGAGTGTATGCAGACTAGGAAGTACTAAATAAAAATTCAAGTGTAGGAACTTCTGTTACCTATATAATACTTGATTTTTTTGCAAAATATCAGAATAAGCAGTTTTTTAGTAATATTTTTTTGAATATTGGATTCTTACCAAAATATTACCAGGTCATCCCCATATGACCCTTAATTTTTGAACAAAATTTAAAGTCAATCGTGTAAGTAATTAGCTATGCCGGGAACAGGCAGATCGACAGACAGACCGACGGAATTGAGAAAACATGTTTTTCGGCATCTAGGGACCCTAAAACGTGAAGGTCTGTAAAAATTTGGAGGGTGATTTTTTCGTGATTACAATATTTCACTTTTACGAAAGAAGTAAAATTAAAAAAGTTTGACGTATTTCACCGTTTGTTAAAATATCTAAGGATTTTCAGGGGTCTGCTTCATCCTCCTAGAATAATGGAAAAAATGTTTTTATATACAAAATTATAAAATAACTTGGAACTATTTTACTGTTTTTCAAGCAAGCTAAATATTTCTGAAGTATAATTTTTTTCATTTTCGCCCACTGAAAGGAATCATCCATAGAGCTACCCTATACGATTAAATGCAAAAAATAAAAAAATAGTGACGAGTTTCACAGTTTTCTGTAATTTTTAAATGTTTCTGAAATACAGTTTTTTTCATTTTCAGGTGTCTGTTTCATCCTCCTAGGACTATCTTGTATAGTTGAACAAAATATATTTGTATACAAAAAAAAAAGATATTTGACATGTTTCTCCGTCTTTTGATTTTTTTATCGTTTACAAGGTGTTGCCTTATCCTTTTATGGTTACCCTATCCTTTTAGGATTATACTGGACAAAACATATTTTTCGTACAAAAAAATAAAATAAGTGACGAGCTTCGCTATTTTTCAAAATATTACGTATTTTTTTTAATATATATATATATAATCCTAAAAAAGAATCAGGCCTGTACGCCAATGACTTCCACAATTTTTCAATGTCCGAACAGTTACTTTAACTATTTCTGTTTTCAATTTGATCGTTATCAGTCCTCAAAATATTAATTTGTTTGATTTTATACTCCTTAGAAATATCGAAGCTCATAACACCCAAAATCTAATTACGGCTAGACACTGAACTAGAATATTTTTGGTGAGAATTTGAAAGGAATCGGTTTGACCGTTCCCAAGTTAACGTTGGCGCAAATTTTGATTACTTACACACTCATCCGTACAGAGATCATAATTTTTTTTAAATATGTCTTTCGTTTTCTAAAGACTCTCAAATGTCGATTGAACCCAACTTATATTTTTCTAAAATTTTTGCTATTCCAATCTATACTTCCCTGTATAGCATATACATTATATTAATAATACAATATATTGACTGTTATAAGGGGAAGTAAAAATTCTCTTATGGAAAAAAGTAAATTTCTTTTGTTTTCTTTTTTTTGTTTATTGGGCATAATAAGAAATAATAAAAATAAATTGCTTCATGGTTTGCATTTCTTTAATGCCCTAAAATCGAAATGACATTAAAAGCGGTTTTTTAATGACGAATGACAGACCCAAAAGGTGTACTTTTACTGCCTGTAATCAGTACAAAATGTCGTTGCTACGCAACGTTCTTTCAGATAAGTAAATCAATTTGAAATCAAAATTAACAGTGACAATACGTAAACACAAAATGATTATTAGATAGGGGTTTAAATATAAAAATATCGCAATTTTGTGTTCTTTTAATGTCATTCGTAGAAAAAATTATATGTTTCACACGGCCGAAAAGCAGATTTAATGCTTCGGCTGGTTTCCTAGCCTCGTCTACGCCTGGGCCTTACAACGCCAGCCGCAGCATTAAATCTTGCGTCTTCTGCCTAGTGAAACAAATAACTATAAGATTTTTAATAGTTGTATTTCAATCCAATGTAAAATGTGTTGTTATGATTTTTTTCAATTTATTAAGAATGGTTAAGTGTGATAAAATTTAGTTCAGTACTTATGTGTACACACAGTATATATGTGTTACATATAATGTCTTTTCAAACATTTTTATTAGGCGCCATTTTGTTCCATTATATTGGATTCCTACCAATATTTTACCAGTTTCTTTCGACTATGCCATACTTGACTTTAGGGCATAATTTAAAATAAATTCAATAAGAAGTTGTTCCATTGAGACGTACCGCCATTTTATTACGTCATGTTGAATTCGTAACAGTTTATCCCATTTTGACATTAATTTTTGTGAAATGAACATGATTTTTTTAAGATGATTTTTAAAAAATTTTATTTGGTCGCTATCTTAAATTCGTACCACAACTTTACCAGTTTATCTCTATATCACAATTAATTCTTGCACAAAAATTGAAATTAATTTAATAAGTAGACCAAGAACCATGATTTCTTAACTGACCAAAGCCGTGAAAGCTTCCGTTCTATATTATTATGCTGTCATTTTGCTCCGCTAGCTTGGATTCTTACCAAAATCTTACCAGTTGATTCAAACATAATATTTGATTTTTGTGCAAAATTTGAGATAAATTAGATAAGCAGTGTTTTAATAATTTTTTTAACACTTCACTAGGCCGCCATTTTGTTTCGCCATATAGGATTTTTGCCACAACATTACCAGATCATCCTCATATGACCCTTAGTTTTTGGTCAAAATTTGAAGTCAATCGGATAAGTAGTTCTTAAGCTATGCCGTGAACTGACCGACAGACGGAACGACGGAATTGATAAAACATATTTTTTGGCAACTAGGGACACTAAAACGTGTAGATATGTAAAACCGGAGTGGGTGATTTCACGATTACAAATTTATTTGGCAGCCATCGTGTTCGTCTATCTTAAATTAGTACCTCAATTTTACTAGTTGATCCCTATACCACAATGAGTTATAGGATATAAACAAAAACCATCATTTTGTTCCGCCATCTTGGATTCTGAATTGAGAAAACATGTTTTTCGGCATCTAGGGACCCTGAAACGTGAATATCTAAAAAATGTCGGAGAGTGATTTTTTCACGATTACAATACTTCCCTTTTATGAGGGAAGTAATACATTATAGCTATTTTCCGTGTTACCCCTAAGGTAAATGATTATGCAATAAACTTTAAATTGGTCTCTTGTAAAATGCGAAAAAGTGAAATAGGGCACTTTGTGAGATTATCGACGATAAGAGTGCCGCAAAAATGTGCAATAGATTGCCTGTTTCCGACGAATTTTGAATTTGGGTCATTATTGTTACTGAATGTAATCATAATTTTGGGGTATATAAAATAATGCTTTAAACATTATAGTGATTGTGGACATCTGAAAAAAAAATATTTTCTAGCAGTAGTCAATATTATATAAGCTTAAATAATTTTTAAACTATTGATTCAAAATTCAATGTGACATTTTGCCGTAAGTCCAGTCATCGACTTATCAACAATTATTTTTAACTGTAAAAATATGCAGTTGTTAGTTATTGAAAGTAGTTTATAAATTATTGTTAATAACCCAACGACTCAACTTATCTGAAAATATCAACATTGAATTTATAGATAATGAAGTAGCGAAAAAAATTTCAATTTGAATTTTGGCGAACTGACTGTTCACCAAAATTCAGAATTAAAATTCGGCTTATATTTTGATTTAGGCAACATAGTTCTACGCTCTATATAAATAATATATTATAGTAAATTCCTGTAAGGTAATGTACATAAAACATTAAGTTTCAGTATATTTCATTTGTTACAGGGCTCGTGCAATAAATACTCAAGAAGGTAAAGAAGAAAACAGCGCTTTCATACGACTGAACGTCGATGAATCTCCAGATAACAAAGAAATAGCCCCGGAAATCATAATTCCACCAGAAGACTTACAGATTATTAAGGGTTCATCAGAAGCTACTCTTGATTGTATCGCAAATGCTCGACCTCTCTATGAACTAGAGACCCTGTGGTTTAAAGATGGAATTCCCATTGAAAGTGCTGGAATCTCATACTCGCTTAACGATATATGGAATAGAAGTTTAGCTTTAGTCTGGATTAATACTACACATAGTGGAGTATATGAGTGCAATGTTAATCTGAGATCCGGGGGGTTTCCCCCCGTTAAAGCTTCAGCGCAGGTATGAATGATAAATTTTGTTTTCTACTATCTTTGTTAGGTACTATTATCTAACTACAGCCTTAGCGGTAAAATATGCGTACATTTTAATCTACTATATTTTTACATTATTTTATTTAATTTTAATATATGTAGGAAGTTCATATCCTATATATATATGAAACCTGTTTGGTATCGGGAACGAAAAAACACTTAAAAGATCTTTTTCTGCTTTCGACATCAGCAACAAATAGGTTTTGTTTTTAAAGTTCTATCAAATGAAAAATTCGTATAATGAGACGAAGAGAAGAGATGTCAATTTTCGATACATTTAATATTTAGTTTATTAAAATTTGAAATGTAACAAGTGTTAAATACTTATAAACTTTATTGACGTAAAAAGATTTCGGAGAATGAAATGTTTAACCTTTTTTGACGAGCAAATTCCAAAAATAGGTATTATATTGGAATGTGTCGATAGCCCCTGTTGCGTAAGGGACTTAAAAGAGACTAAAACCCTGAAATAATACGTATTTCCAATCTAATTTCCAAAATGTAGCAATTTAAATTTTTGTTTTGCATAATGCCGAAACGGAATGTTTTAAGTTAGTGAAAAGTATTTTAATAATTTAGAATTTAACTTAATATGAATATAAAATAAAAATAGATATTAACCTAAGGTTCTTAATGTAGTTTGTATTTTTGTTTCCAAATTGTGTTGAATTTAAATGTTTGAGGTTTTTATTTTTTTAGGAAGTTCTTTGAATAATTTACGAATATTATAAGTGAAAGATCTTACAAATTAGTTTTATATATCTGTGGTTTGGTCGAAAAAGGGCGTAAGTTCAATTTTAACGAAATTGAGTTATTGGTATTACAAATTCATACTTAATATTTTTAATGAAAAAGTCCTATTTTCTAGTATATAAAGTGGTTACTGAAATAAAAATGTAGAAGTGCCTAATTAAAATTAGATTTGAAAAAAAGGCCAATTATCATCTTAGATCCTCGATGTTTGGGCATAACGGCTTCTTCCAACCATTTTTTATATGAAAATGGCCTAAGTGACGTATAAGCCCCCAAATATTTGGCCTATTTACCCATATGCCTTTTTTCGTATTAATAATTCGATGCAAAAACGGCATTTTTATCCTTGATAAATGTTAGTGCTTTAGGAAAAACGGTTAACGGGGTGAAATTTCAAGTCAGATGTATAGAGTGTTCAAAAAAATTTAAAATATTGGTTTTATTTTCTATGAAAGTGAGAAACTACAATTTCTGGGACAGCCAAATTAAAGAACGTTAAAAATAGGTTCAAAAGTTAAATTAAGTTTTTTGACATTACGCTTAGTTAAATAGAAAATTATACTTAGAAATCGAAAAAAAGGACACATTTTTCGTTTTTAAAGCATAAATATCTCTAAGCCTAATTTCGAAAAACTTTATTTAACCTTTAAACCTGTTTTTTTAACGTGTTTGTTTCTGAATTTAATCTAATTAATCTAATTCTGACGGGGACAACATGTCATTCCCAAATGTCCATTTCTTCGAGTACACCAGAGAAAATCCTGTTAAAATATTTTATAAAAACAGTTTTTCTGAAGTAAAACATGGGATATACTAAACAGAAGAAGACACAGTCGTTAGCCTAAGCTATAGAACTTTTTATTAAACCAATTTTCTAGTAGTCATTATATCTGTTTTATGAATAATTGAATAACATTTCAAAACATATTTAAAAGGGCCAAAGTGTAAATTAATTTAAAAAATGGGCGAAAGTATCACTGTTTAAGGCCAATGTGATCATTATAATGCCCTATGACATGGGCAACCCACGGCACCCAGCTCCATTTCGGCCCGTGAGAGCTTCAGAAATTTCAAAAAACGCCCAAAAAAATTAAAGATTTGGCACACATAGTTTATTTGAAATTTCTATCAGCCAACCTAAAACTGTATTCTTCAAATCATAAAGACTAAAATCGATGAATAATTTTGTTAAGCGTACGCAGTGGAACGCCACAGAGCGAGTCAGAAATAGTCGTTATAAAGAAACAAACAGATAAACATTCGGGAAGCCGCCCGATGATCTTGAAGCGCTCCAAACATGCTTTATGAATAACAGTCGACTGTAAGCGCTCACATTGCATATTCGCGATTCGAGAGTATTCTAGTTACTTATTGCGGGTAGTATATTAACCGCTCAGCGCGCGTGTCAACTCATTACTTCTTAACAACCGATAATAAAAGATGCAGAAAATATTCAAATTCAGCTCAGAAGAAAAAAAATCTATCAAGATGGTTTAAAAAAGAGAAAAGTCGACACAGAATGTCGTCAATTCTAAAACAAATGGACTGAGGAATACTTTTTTATCATGCACAGTGGTAAACCTATGTGTTTGTTATGTAATGAAACAATTTCTGTGTTAAAAGAATACATTATGTAGCGGCATTACTTCAGCAAGCATTTCGCTCAATATAATTTACTTACGGGTCAGTTAAGAAAGGATAAAATTAAAAAACTCATTAGCGATTTAGGGAAACAGCAACAAATGTTCCATTCACAAAGATCAAATCTAGACAGTGTTGTTAAACCTAGTTTTATAGTTAGTTCCAAAATAGCGAAAACATCGAAGTCGTTTTCTGAGGGAGAGATGCCCAGAAAAGATGAAAGAGTTTGAGAAAGTGAACTTATCGCGACGTATAGATATGATGGCTAGTGATATCGAAAAAACATTGACTGATAGATTTTCAATTGCTTTGGATGAGAGTACCGATTTATCTGACACAGCCCAGCTAGCTATTTTCATATGACGTGTTGATGAAGAATTTGTAGTAACAGAGGCTTTACGGCCACTACAAGGGACCACTACTGGAAAAGATATTTTTAGCCGAGGTGCAAAGTACTTTTTGAGCAATGTGGTTTGCAGTGGTGTAAAATAGTTGGAGTCTGCACAGATAGTACTCCTTCAATGGTCGGTTCACGAAAAGGTTTTATCGGAATTCTGAAGGAAAGAGCAACAGCTATGAATGTGCAAGACTACGATTTAATAATTCTGCATTGCATTATTCCCCAACAAAACTTGTGCTTTAAGTCCATTCGACTGAAGAGTGTTATCCACAAAGCATTTTTGGATGAACTCTTCAGAACACGTTGACGTGACACACTATTGTGAAGTAGGGTGGCCAAGCAAAGGTAGAAAGCTAAAAAGATTTCATGACCTTATAAAAGAAATAGCTGATTTTATGGAAATGAAAGAGAAAACATTGCCGCAAATTTGTGATTCAACATGGCTTTGTGACTTGACATTCCTGGTAGACATCACAGGAGACTTAAACGACCTGAACTTGAAGCCTCAAAAACAAGGCCAACTGGTAAATCAACTGTACATCATCAGTCATCTTAATGTTTTTTAAAACAGAATTTGCTTGTGGGAAACACAAATGAGAAGTAAAAACTGTTTTCATTTTTTAACATTATCCAATCTCGAAAACATTGAATACGATCGCTTTGCTCAAGAACTGAAACTACTGTCAGAGCAATTCACTGATCGGTGTTCCGATTTTAAGAATATGGGTAGCACTTTCAATATTTTTGTAATTCCTTGTAAGTGTAATGTGGAAGATGCTCCGAAGAAGACTCATATTTGAAGCCTAAATTTGTTGATGTGGAACTAAGCAAATTTTACAGAACATACCTTTCCGAAGAAAAGTATCCACAGCTGAGAATTTTGGCACGAAAAATAATTTGTACATTCGGTAGCACGTATAAATGTGAGCAGGTCTTTTCAGTCATGAAAATTAATAAAAATAAGCGTCGTACTCGGCTTACAGACGTTAATTTAGAAAATACTGTGCGCCTATGTACTAGTGATATTGACCCCAATATTGATTGTTTCTTAGCTTCAAACTTTAGTCTTTTATTAATTTTCATTTGATTTTTCTATCTGTTTTTGTTAATTTGTTTTTTATGTTTGATTATGCTATTATAATTAATAAAGAAATGTGTAAATTTGTATCGCTTTTTTATTCACTACTGCCTACTTATCTCTTATCTACGGCCCGCAACCTGATTAGGTCTCGAAATTACGCTCTCAGCGAAAGAATGGTTTTCCAAATCTGCCCTATGATAAAGGACAAAATATAACACCTGATGAATATTACTGTGGCCAATGTGACAAAAACTTAATTATTTTTTAGCTTACTATTACGTAAACTTATATTCTTACAAATATGTACATCTTAAAAGCTCTGTACCACAGTGGCGGCTCGCGGGTGGAAAAGTAAGTGAAGTGCAAACGAAGCAAGAAAATATCGCAATAATTTTTTTTCCAGAGTTTTTTTTATATGTGAAAGGGGTAGAATATTTTTTTACGACTTACCTAAATTTTGTATACTAAATCAATTCTCCTATCCTTCATAGCAGTAAATTTATTTATAACATCCTCATAAAATGGATGAGTTGCCGTAACCTATCTCCTCCAGAAATTCCTTTTGAATTGAAATATTGCCTAGAGAAGTAACTCTTTCTTGAGATATTGAAATATTTCATAAAAAAGGTTTCTATACTTAGCCCTAATTTCTTCAGGTGAAAGTTTAGCAAGCTCACGTTTGTAATGATTTATTTCTGTAATAAAATTTGCTTTATCAAACATGGTATTAAAAAAATGTTCATTTCTTTTTTTACAGAGCGCCTCACGACAACGTTTTATATTGGATATGCAAAAATGAATGTCAAGCGATTTTTTTTGAAGAACGCAAATAGTATGTCCGTGATTGAAAAAATGTCATTAAACACTAATGCCAGAAACGTGAATTCAAAATTGTTCATCTCACCTAAAAATCCTCTCGAAAGCCGGATTGATTTTTCATCAGATTTGTCACAGTTTGTAATAAATTCAAAGACGTCTTTTAATTTATTCCAGTTTTGAATAATCACATTTACTAACTTCGAATTTGAAGACCAACGAGTTTCTGTAACTGTTGGTATAGGCCTCGTAGATGCAGATGTAAGAGCATACGTTCGTTTGGCTGAGTGATGAAAAAATGGGGAATACCACTAAGACTTGCAAAAAAAATTCGACATATTTTTAAACTTTGCTGCATCATAAGGTTAAGACGATGCGCAAGACAATGGACAAATACAGCCTGCGGCGCTTTTTCTTTTTTTTTTTTGAAGGCCATTTATATGGCCAGACATCACACTTGCGCCATCGTAACATTGCCCTATTAATTTATGTTTATTGTCAAATTGGTCCGACGTTCTATCGGAGCTGACATTATAAAATCCTAAGAATCTCTCGACTACTGAACCTTCTGAATTAACGTATCTTAAAATTATGGAGCACTGGGAGGTTTGCGTAATATCAGTGGTGTCATCCACTTGCACAGAAAAAAACTGTGTTCTTTATTTCATTTTTTACATGATCATTTAAAAAATCAGAAATGCATTCAGTTATTTCGTTTTGAATAGTTTTCTAGTCACCAGTAAAATCATTTTTAATTTTTTCGTGATGATCTTTTACTTCTTGGGAACTTCTCGATGTTAATAAACCTAAAAGCTTTTTAAAATTCTCCCTATTTATTGACTCGCTGCTCTCATCATGGCCGCGAAAGACTAACTCTTGTTTTGCAAGGTACAAAACTGCGTCAATTACCAAGCACATAAATAGTCTATTTAATCAGACGTTTTCGTTAAAATGTACTTTATATAGTTTAGCATTTTCTTTTAAAGTGTCAGCTATAGTGCTTTGATTTTTTACAGATGTTTTTAGCATTAACTCGCATTTTAAATGCTCCGCCGAGTCTTCATGTTTATGTAAAGACCTTCATATATTTAACATACCTGCAAATCCTTCCTTATTCCACACTGTATATTTATTGGAAACTAGTAAACAAGGCCAGCAAAACAATTTTTGTAATATTTGACTACTACATAACCATTTGTACGCCGAAAACCAGAATGACGATTAAAACTCTGTTTTCGTTCCTTCAATCGATTAAATGGAGTTTCCAACAAAATGCAAATCACATCCGTTATCGGATTCATCAATAATGTAAATTAATAAACCCGACACCAAATAAAGTTGTAACAACACCATAAAAAAAACCGACAGCGTTGTATGGCGCTGGTTAAAATTATTCTTCCTTGTACTCGACTTCATCGCGAACGCATTGTCATGGCAACGTAGTAGGAAAATTGTAAACTAAACATAGCACCTCCAGCAAAGTCGAAACGGTTTGCACCACTGTAATAGTTGTTATAATAAAGTTCGATTGAAAGTTTTAAAAAGACATGCCGCCAACGGTCAAGTCAAATATTTATTCGAGATGTACAGTTTATTTTTTGTCAATTAGGTGAATAAATATAGTTAGATGTTTGCTTGTTTATTTTTCCTGGTGAAGTAGCACTTCACCTACTTCACCTGAATAGCCGCCACTGCTATACCAAATATCATCCGCTATAGCTATCGATTAGTCAATTTATGGCTTATGAAAAAAACTAAATTAAATCTGCATTATCTCAAAACTTTGTTTTTGCACTTGGGTCCTTTTTTGACCAAGCCACAGATATAAGAGGTGATATTTTACTTTAAATTTACATTGTTAACATCAGTTTTGAAACAAATTTTAACACTCGTTATTTATAATATACCATTATAATACATACCACTTCCTCTCGTTGATTTGACTTTACTTCTCTTCTAAGCTACAAATTATTTTCTGACTTTTTTCTCAATATCTGAAATAAATTGATTTTTAATGCTAAGTGGGCAAAAAATATATACGCATTTTGTTTGACTTCGTAATGCAACACTTTGCAGGTCGTGGTTTTGGAAAAGCCAAGATTCCTAAGTAATGCGAAGCCCGAGACCTTGGGCGACTATGGATCTCAGCTTAGCCTTCCTTGTGACGTTATTGGGATACCCAAACCCAATGTTACGTGGTATAAGAACTCTGAAGAGCTCGATTTAAACGACAAAAGGTAAATGTTTGAAAACCAAATTTTAATTGATTCGAAAATATAAATTAAAACCCAGAAGTAATTAACGGAGCTAACTAATGATAACCCTCTGATATTTTATTATGATCATTTTGTTTAAAGGAAATAATTATATTTTTGGGTGGTTTTAGATATCTAGTAGAAGAAGATAATTCACTTCTTATCAAGAAATTATTGATCACCGATAATTCCATGTATCAGTGTTTTGCTAGGAACAAAGCTGGGGAAAGTTCATTGTCGACTTGGATACGAGTAAAAAGTAAGTTTTTTACATACCTAAACATTTTAATAGAGACTAGAAAAATTATCTACACGTTTTGTTCCATCCTTATTTGAATGTTATATTTTGGAAAATAATTATTTTTTTACTCTGATTTATCTCAACAAAATTTTCAGTTTGCAGAATATTAAACTTGTGCTTAGTTACTTTCAAGCTAAGAGTGTTTTGTTGACTAATCACTCAAGTAAAGAATATTTTCTACTTAGTCTTATTTTATTATGTGTAATCTATAATAAAATAAGAGAAGTAGAAAATATTCTTATATGGTCTATGTAGAATATGAATAGATTAGTTCATGCCCACGCGGCATTAATGCAGTCAAATGGTCTCAAAGGAGCCAGATCCAAGAAAAAAGTCGGGAAGTTTTCTCTCACCGGTTCTATGTATCTTTTGGGATGCGAAATTCGAATTTAATGTTTCCCCCCTCAAAAAAGTCGGCTTCACAGAAAAAATCACAAAAAATATAAATATATATATATATATATATATATATATATATATATATATATATATATATAACCACTAACTTGCTACCTATCATTCAAATATAAATAAATAATCAACATGTATTTTTCGAGGTATGTAACCTTATTTTATTAATTTTTTAATAATTATTGTCAATAGTATAACATTTTAAATCAGTTTTAGAAAAATTGTAAATGTCTTTTTATAATTAGACCAGTAAATGTTTTTTAAATTAATTGTAGATAGAAAGGAAAGCTATATATACCAAAAAAAAAGGAATGAGCAATTTTTGAGAAAGCCTACTATGATAGGTGAAACGTCAAGTTAATCCCATTGTTTGATTTTGCAAATAAACCTATACCGAAGAAAGAAGTCCAATTAATATATACCGAGTTTAAGAAACAAATTGAATAATATATATATATATATATATATATATATATATATATATATATATATATATATATATATATATATATATATATATATATATATATATACATTTCGGTTGACCACAGACTAATATACGCCCCCCGTTTCTTTCTTTAATGTTTAAAATATCAGGTTAAAATATTTTGAGCATGAATTATGTATGGGACATTATTTGTCAACTTTTAACACCTTTTGACAATTTTGTTCACTTCTGGTTTAACAATAAATATTTACAAGTTACAACCGAAATATGTCATGATAATATCTATTTGTACGGGGACTAAGATTGAGAGATAATTTTTCTAGTTTTAAACAATTTTTAACAATTTCTCCTAACATTTTAACTTTATACAATTTCCTAGACTACAGAAATACGCGTAGTATTGCTGCAAAATTAGTAAGATTAAGAACTTCAGGAGAACGCCATGGCAAAAAGAGCTTTGTTTTCATGTCACCGTGTAAGGAACTTTTTCCAATGTTTTGATTGCATTTTTTTTCACTTTGGTGCACAAGTAGATTAGCATTTATAATCGTTTTATGTATTTATTTTTTTTTATCTTTGTAGCTCTTTTATTATTTACATAGTATAGTCATCAGTTTTTTCCTTACTTAAGTGTATGTGATTTTTGTTTTAGGATTTTTTTAGTTATAAAAAACCGTCATCTCAGAATATGAAGTGTATAGTTTCCTTCTTAAAAAATGCCTGATTACAATATGTAAATCTTCTTTGGATTAATTGCTAGGAACAAGGCTAGGAATATTTAAGTATTTGCTATCATATTTAACAAACTTAAAAGTATATTTACGTCTATTTATATTTTTTAATAATATTATTGCCACAAAATGTCTAGCGAGAAGAATGTAGGAATTTCATAGTGATATAGGATTGCTTAAAATTAAATGGAAATTGAACTTTACGTGTGATACTGATGTGTGTCACCTATTTCGTATAACGGTCCATTTGAAAATTTCAGTTCAAGTGTAGTAACGGAAAAGTTCAAACTTGTTTTTCATAAAGAAAATCAGAACTTTTGTAGTTATTTTCTTAATAAGGGCCCGGGTACGTACCGTCACTAGGTTGAAAAAATCCCGAGTATGTATAGGGCTGCAGGTTTTTCAGCCTACTGGCAGTAAGTACGAGGGATTTTTTTTAAAGAAAATAGTTACGAAATATTTTACGCTTTCAGTAGTATTTCGCTAGGAAAGGCTAATGAAACGCCAGAAATAACAAAAAAAAACAGCAAGTATTTATTTTAAAACAACAGTAATAACGAAGCAATAAATCAGTTTTTGTTTATCGAGCTTTGAATGATTAACTTTGACATAAGTGGAAAACATACACTAGTGCAATTTCCGTGAAAAACTTTTCAGTATAAAATACACAAGAAAAATACTCATTAAACATACATTCTGAGTTGAAAAGTAGGTACGTATTAGCAAAATATATTGATTGATTTTACCTATTTTTTTTCATTTAGGTCATAAAAAAATGTAAATCTATGTATTGTACCAAAAACATGAAACTTTTGTGACCTGTTCATTCATTGTTGTCGTAGGTGGTACCGATATCCAGGTACGGTTCAAAACCAAACACAAAAAATCGTGGACACTACATTTCAAAAATGTTCTCTCTCGCCGATCAAGCTGATACCATTTCTAGAGGAAACAGATGTTTCTTGGGTGTATTTACTTTCGCGTACTACTTCAGCCATTTTGATTGTTTGTAGGTAAACCAAGCTAAGAAATGTCTCGGAATACTCACGAATCTTTTGATGCCTCACTCATGGAAACCATGAGTGAGGCATCAAAAGGTTCGTCAGTATTCCGAGACATTTCTGGTGGTAACAAACAATGGATACATACATACTTAAATACATACATCATACCTTGCAGTTAAAAACAATACCCTCCTTTGCATGCGCAGTCCGCTAAAAATAATGTCTTCCATAGTCATGAAATAACATAATCAAAAAAATGTGAAGTTTTCCCTTGTTAGAGAATATTACCCATGGTGAAACTAGTTTTTCCTACATTGCGGTCGAGTTGAAAATATTTAAATTTTGCAAAAACTTTTTGATTTTTTTTAACTATAGTTACAGAACTCATATAATTTTATATTTTACAATACGGTTCTTAAATTACAGCACTTCAAATGTCTTTTTAAAATAACGCACATCTTTTGCTTTCCTATATCCATTATTGTTTTTTAACATTGCAGCCATGACAATTCCGAACTTGCATTATTAGTAGATTATTTTTTAATGGGTTATCGTTACGAGAGTGGTGGTGTTTACTTTAGTTTTTTCAAATGGCCAATATTTAATAGAGATGTTTGTTTACAATATAGACAAACAAAATTCGGCATGAAATATATATTTTTTTAATTTGGTAGGATCCGGGAAATTTTTTCTACTTTTTGATTTGTATTCATTTTTACTGCTTTTAAATCATTTGAGGAGATATTTGCAAATTTCTAAACCCATCCTGGGTTAAAAAGTACGTATTGTCAAAATGTTTATCTTGACGTCGCGTCGACATGGCCCCCCCTTGAAAAAGTGACAGTTTTCTTTAGCATCGAAAAATTTCTATTTCAAACAGCGATCGGGCTGAATTTTGTACGTATTTCTAGAGGTTACATAGATGTTTCTTCGGTGTATTTACTTATTTCGCTAAACAATATAAACTACAACATTTCAAATGTCTTTTTAAAATAGTGCACATCTTTTAGTTTACTATATCCATTATGGCTTTTGGTATCTCATTCGCAGTTTTGGGCTTTTATACATCAATATTTAATAGAGTTATTTGTTGATAAACTTTTGTCGGTGTATAATAATTAATCTTAAAAATAGATAATTTTCATTTGCTTTATTTTATGACCTTTGTAAAATATAGTAATCCTCTAGTGGTTTCGTTCAGCTGGTTTGATATTTCCTGATGGCATTTTCAACTGGCACATTTTTATAGCATTATTAATATGTACATTCCACATTAAACTGTTTGTTATAATTAGATCTAGATTTGTATTCGGTTACTTTCGTAGGATTTGTATTATTTGCAATATTATTTATTTCACCAAGAGGTTTACTTTTTTGTTTTATGAACATGGATGCTGTTTTGACTGTATTAATTGATAAGTAATTCCTTAATATTTACTTTATGTAGACCAGAAATATTAGGTTTTAAATGTGACAGCAAATTTTAAATTGATCCTAGCAATTGGTCAGTAGGTCATATATTAACAAATATATAAGAAAATATTTTAAAATTATAAATATTACACTTTATATTTTTTAATTATAATTTTTTAATGCAGATCTATTACTCTTAAACAAATTTTGCTGTTTTTTTGAAATGAAATCTGATTTAAAAAAAAATAAGTTTATTTGGATTTGGAATTCAATATGTATTTGTAATTGAGGAGGCATTTTTATGATATGTTTCTTTGTTTTCATTGTTATATGGGCATGCTGCTTGTTTATTTCGTTACAAAACACGTTGATTAGTTACGTAGACTATAGAAGAACTGACTCTTGGTAAAGCTCAGTGTCAATTAACTTAAATAAATCTATTTTATTACATTTAAAAAAAATTATATAATTATGTTGGTACAGAATATTATCAACCAAATATTTGGTACTATATTTTGAAATGAAAATTGTAGATGAAGAACAAACACCATTGAACGTTATCTTAATAGAACTATTGTTTGTCTCCTCAGATGCTCATTTAGGAAGTGTCCATGGCTATACCCAACCGTGGACCCATCGAGTTAAAAAAAAAATGTAATATATGGAGTAATATTTTACCATTAGTGATGGGACTTTTGTAAAGGTATGTCCTCATAGTTGTCATCGTGTTAAAACGTACTTTTTACCTATGGGTCGTTATATCTCGGAAACGATTTCAGATAAACTTTTGTACATTTGGTACGTTTTAGAGCACACTTGGGGCTTTTGAACGGTTCTGAACAGATGTTTGTATTATTTTCGATTTTTCGTCTATGATTAAACAAATCGTATTTTTCAGAATCTTTTCATACACAATAATAACTGTCGAAAAAATTGAAATTAAAATTTGAAAATTTCAGAAGACGTTCCTCTTTGAAGTCTTCTGAAAACTATTTGAACTGAGCGGGATCGAAGTTTAGGAAGTATATTTTTTCAATTTTTTTGAGTCAGCCCTCTGGTGCCTATACGGTTTAACTTTTCGTAAAGGTTTTGTCTTTAAAAAGGGTAAGCAAATTACGATTATTCCAGCGTGTTTAAAAAAACTAATTTTTTTTTAAATCTGACTTTTTTACTGTCGATCGCTAAAAATTAGTGTTACTGAATAATACCATAAGACAAAAATAATGAGGCAAATTAAGCTAACATTTAGCACAATAAAAACTAAAAAAATTGCTAAAACTGAACTAAAAATGAAACGATACCGATACTTTGAGGCCAAATATAGCATAAGTTATTCACTCTTTTCACTCAAAAGCAAAGCAGAATTGAAAACTTCAATGCCTTTTCAACATCTTTTCAGTTTACTGTTTGTTTCTCCGATAAAAGAAAAAGCATAAAAGAAAAAAATACGCACTAAACTGCCACTGCATACAATTAGCCAAAGTCACAAATCTTAAAAGAATTCAGTTTCCTTAAATAAAACGCGGCTATTGCCGCTGTCAATGAGTATATATCTAAATAAATTTGATTGAATTTTTGGGCCTTAAAAACGATTTTTTGGGTATTTTTGAGATTGGCAGGATAAAATAAGGATGTTTTTAGGACGGTAATAATAATGCTTTTCCCAATTTAGTATTATCTCCTTAAGAAAATTGGCTGTCATTTCCCTTATATGATAAATGTCGAAATTTCTTTGAATCATGTGATACTCAATTACCTTTTTTGGATCAGGTGGAGCCCCAAAGCACTTGTACGTAACAGGGTCAAGGATAGATGCATCTTTCAGTATACAGGCCGAAATAAAAGTTTTTCATGAAACATTTAGCTTCAGACTTTAATACGCAGTTTTCTACTTTCCTTAAAACTAATTTTTAGCGAACGACAGCACACAAAAAATTAAACACGCTGCGATAATCGTAATTTGGATAGACTTTTTTAAGCCCTAATAAGAGTTTTTTCTCGTATCAATGCTCGTTTGGAATATTTGATTTTGTCGAAAACTTGTACCGTATAGGCACCAGAGAACGTTAAATTGACTCTTGCTTTTGTGCTAAAAGTTTTTAAAATTTAAAAAAATATATTCCCCAAACTTCGATCCCATAGAGAAGAACGTTTTCTGATTTTCAATTAACATTTAAATTTTTTAACAACTATTGTGTATCAAATCAAACAACCTTTGAAAAATGCGACTTTTTTTAAATATTAGGCGAAAAACCGAAAATGATAGGAAAATCTGTTTGATACCATCCGAGATCTCCAGGTATGCTCTAAAGATATATCAGATTTTAAAGGTTTATCCGAAACCGTTCCGGATATATAATGACCGAAAGGTAAAAAATACATTTTGACATGACAACGAAGTCACCCGCTTTACACAAATCTCACCAGGATAATTCGGACTACCAAGCTTTTTGGTAGTGTTTTAACAGATAACATCTAATGATGTGGGTTCTATTTGGCGATAGTATGCACAACTTCTACTCTCACTGCTTTCGTCCGGAGTATGTTTTTCATCAGATAAATACAGGTTACATCGAATTTCAACACGTTTTTCCACCCTCTGATTTCTGAGTCTTATTACTTTTTTTTTTTTTAAGTAATTTGTTCTAATGTTGACCAGTTTCTTTCTGACCCTGATGAAGTAGGGATTAAAAGCAGTTATCGAGATGCTACTGGTTGCAAGGGTTGATTTGAACAAAGACCTTGCCACTATACTACTGGAATACAGTCAGCTTGTGAAGCAATTTCTCACAAAATTGCCCTTGAATTAAAACCCAATTTTCATTTATACATGCTCTATTTCTAATATTTTAATAATTTTACACATTTTTGCTGTTATTTTGCATTCATGTAACAAAATAAAAAGTATTTTCTTACGAATTGAACCGGTTTTTTTTCCGAAAAAACAGGTTTTCTGGAGTTTTTTTCCATGAATGAAAAAAAAAACGGTTTTTTTTAAACACAATTTTGGCATATACTGATAGTAAACTTTTACTACATACTTTACATTTTCTTTAACTCTATGGGTCAGCCGGCGCCCGGGCTATTAATTTTTAAAGTGGATACGTCTTGTGACATGTACAAAAAAACAGGGAGGGTGGCAGAGAATTCCAATATCCTTTCTTTATTTATTTTTAAAACAAATTGCCTTTTTAAATAATTCGTGCATTTTAAATTAATGTAGTGGTAATTGTGCATTTGTGCAATGTAAATACTGAGTAATTTTGCAACAGACTTTTGGTAGTCTTACAGAATGGCAATATGTAGTCTATTACAGGAAATTAATTTTCGTTATACAAAAGAAACATTTAACATTTTTGCATATACATCATTGCTTAAAATCTATGTCAATTCTAAGCTTAAACACGGATTTAAGTGCTGCGTACGGAAAAAAGAAAAAGTTTTGCTAGCAAAATAATATCACAGCACCAAAAACAAAAATTTCATTTATTTTTCCAAGACTTTGATAGCTATCTTTTTTCTTATTTTACAATGAAGTGTGTATCTATATTTAATTTTTTGTAGTCTTTGAAATATTTGAGTTTAAATACCGCCGTTTGATTAACACTGCCTAATTATAGGGTTTAGTTGTCTATTAAGCCCTGCATACGAAGTGAAGAGAATTTTTCCAACCTGCGGAACCTACATATATGAAAGGTTAATTAAACAGAAAATAATTAAAACAATTGATTTTATGTAAATTTGCTGAGCGAAAGAAATTTTCTTCTCTTGGTTTTGCGTTCCTTCGCCTCAGTGTCAATTATGTACAGTTTAATGCTAATCAAAATTCGTTTTGACCACTAAGTTTTGCCATAATAAATTTCCGCAACATAAAACAGAAATATCAGATATACAGTGTGTCGAAAAAAAAACAAAAATCCGACATGACTAGGTAAAAAGTGGGGTTACCGCATATATCGAAAAATATAATAGGAAAAGGTGCTTAGATTTTAATTTAGTGGCCGTTTGTAAAATTTGACTAGGAAATGCTAACAAATTATAATTTTTGCTATTAAGGGAGAACTGCACGCAGTATTATGGATGATTTGCAAGCCTTCCACCGCTGCAATATTATGTTAAAACTATAAGAGATATGTATTAGTTTCAATGTGATTTTAATAGGGAAATATGTACAGTTGGGCGCTAAATGCGAATTTTTATGAAAAAATCAAATGTAGAATTATAAAATAGAAGTAGATTTGTCCATTTTCGACCATTTTTTGACCACTTTTTGACGCAAATACCGTCGCATATCATTTTTTTTTCCACAAAATGGCTCTTTACCGCCTTGCATTGATCCTTTGTCTACGTAACTGCAAAATTTGAAATGGTAAATTGTACTCATGTCTTTGTATTTCTGCAGGACGTGAACCCTTTTGAACCCATTTTTAAACGAAATGTAATTTAAATTGCCTATACATAACACATTTTTTTGAGGTCGGAAGTGCAGGAGGTTTTCTCTAATACGTAGGTATGTACCTTTTCATCTTACTTTGAACATGACTAGACCTTGTCGCTGGTTTTTCACTTTTTGCTTGCAGTTCTCCCTTAAAGTAGTTCTCTAACAGGCGAATATTCATCATTTAGGTAATTTTTAATGTGTTATTAGAATAATTTTTAGAGAATTAAATAAGAATTATCGTTTCGAACACGGAACTCTGCTGTTGCAATGCTTTGTATCTTTTAGAAAAAGCATTATTGATAAATATAATATAATTGGTCATTAAAATATTAAATTCCATTCGTTAGGATGAATATGATTTTTTTTTAAATAAATACATTTCTTAAATTATTAATAAAAAGTTATTTTCATCCTAGTGAATTTCTTTTAATATTTTAGTCAATGATTTTTTTATGTCTAAATTAAATTATTGATAACATCTTAAGGGATTACGATACCAGGCATTGCAGTATTAGAGTTGTGTGTACCAAAAGCCAGTTCTGATTTAATACTCTCGAAATGTTTGTTATAATTGCATTTAAAATTATGTTACAGCTAAACGATGAATATTAGCTTAGAACTATTTTAATCTGGATTTAAATAGTCAAATCTACATTATATTCCTTCTTAAGTGCACTATGACGAAAAAAACATGGTATTTTTTATTTGATTGGATTTGCGTTTTAAATTTTCCATAAAGACTTCAAAATAAATTCTAAACACTTTTTCCAACTGATGGTAGAATAGTTCAATATTTAGTCATCTATTCCCACTTTTTATCTGGTAATGGTGGATTTTTTTCAAAACTTTTTATATGTGACATAAGATTTAACACTATCAACACGCACCAACTTTTGTCATGATCACTTTTTTTTAGTATTGCAAACAATATGGACCACTCTGTACAAATATTTTTATATTTCTAGTTTTCTTCTAATTTGTGCAATAAATAAATGTTTTTTAATATAACGTATTCTAAGTGCTAGATTACCAACGATTAGTCAAATAGACCCTGTAATACAATAATATTGCAACGTGGAATTTAAATGTTTTAAAAAACTAACAAAAATAAATATTGATTTTAATACAAGAAAGACCCATAATTAACTATTAAAAAATATAATAATATAATTGGGTTAAGTATAAAAAATGTATTTTCGAACTCGCTCCCGATTAAATGAAATCCAGAATTTAAAAATGAAATATATCTTCTTCCAACAAGTTTAAATCATCAAATAACGCTAAGTTAACAGGTGATTTTGAAAATTCAATTCTTGGCCATTCTGACTTGCGTTAGTCCGATCTCGGACGATAATCAAACTAAAGCATCGCCGCGCCCGACTATTACTTGGATGGGTGATCACCCGGGAAAGACCGTGCTCCGTCTACAGACGAGCTGCTTACAGGTAGTAATTGTTATAAAGATACAATAACGACCGTGGTAGTACTACCGCGTTCTCTATATAAAGGTATTGTAAAGTGGAGAATTTTATTTTTATCGTAGTCTTAAAATAATTACTATGGAAGTGCGTAAGAAGGTTTAGTTAATTAGTAAATTAAAAATGTAATAATATTACATATATATTTACAACGAACTTTAAGCAGAGCCGTTGGCAGAAGTCTAATGTTGGGCATTATATTTTTAAGTAGTTGAAAATTTTTTTGGTCTATAATATGAGAGTATCGTGGAAAGCTTCTCTGTGACTTCACGGGGTGTTTCAAATTCCAACCTCCTCATTAGGACTCGGAAACTTTACGGGATACAAGTAAGTTAAATTACAACAATTTAGGAGACATTAAAATGCCGAGGAGAAATTTGAATACTTCCTAACATTTCCGGAGATATCCAAAAACAATCTGAAAGTTGCTGTTTGGTCATTTGGGAAGATTTAGAAAAACTAAATTCAGGTTTTAGAGGCACTCTCTCATGAGCAATTTATTGGCGTGCTCAGTTTTTCATAATTATACCTTTTAAATTTTAATTTTAAGGGATCATGATAACGATAAATAAATACATACCTGGAATTAGACCAGTTAATATAGGTTTTTATCTAAAAATAATTTTAACAGTTTTGAAATCTGGCACACTTATTTGGAGGTATGTAGTGATTAATTATACGAAAGCCCTGATGAATCTGGGATGAGCTCTAGCGGCAGGGACCTGAAAGATATCTTCGGATTTTCTTATTTATCTCGGAAACTATTAGTAAAAAACTTGTGATATTTTAAAATTAAGTTTAGACCATTTTTCTAGAAAACTGATTGTATTATTTATTACATAACCATAAAGCACGGGCCATGTGCAACAAGAAAAGATTATCGAAAATTATTCTTAACGGAATGAGGTAGAAAAAAAACGGGTTGCGAATCCGGGTCAGCGAGTGGCCAATACCCCCAGACGGTACCTTTTTTTTTCGAAATTAAATTTTTTTACCCCTTTTTTTCCTACCTAGACGACGAGTCAGGGCAATGGGAAAATTTCGATTTAAAAAAAAAAGGTGTCGGACATAAAAAGAAGCAAAAATTTTCATCTGAAAAATTTGACCTTGACTATTTTGTGTTTGACCTTGATCATTTTTCTTCGAAGCTCAAAATTTCTATTTAACGGACTTATATGTACTGGATCTATTTTCTGTTTTTTAGTTAGATCGAATAGGTTTTTCCCATTTCCATTTTTTTAGATTAGGTTTTCGCAATTAAATATCTCGACGAAATGAAACTTTTTTATTTGAAACTTTTTTGTACCTTTAAAAGTTAAAAATTGGATTTTTTTTGACAAATTTTTGGTAATGGTGAAATGAAAAAATCACCGAAGTTAACAGTTCGAAACACGATAAATTATTTTAAAAAAATCAATTTTATCTCATAAGCGTACAAAGAGAACTGACTGCAAAATAGATTTTAGTTATATTTATAAGTTTGGTAATGCTTATGTTGCATGAGAACGAAAAGATAAAAGTCTAAGAATTGCAAGTGGATAAATGCAGAATTGCATTTCTCATGGGAACGTAACTCCTCCCCTCTTAGTTGAAAGCACGTTCTTAAAGACGTGTTTTCAAAAATTACCAAAAATTTTAAAGATTTATTAATAGTTTAGAAAATTCTATTATTTTCTTCAATATCTAAAGTATTAGAGTTTGCTTTTAATGGTTTTTTCTTAGATTTTTTTACAAGTTTTTTGTATATGAAAAATATAATAATTGTTGAAATGAGTATGCAAAGTAAACTTGTCCAAAAACTGGTCTTCTTTACATAAATCGTTGTGGTCATTTCTTCTATTAAATGTTAATTGGCTTGATTTATATGTTTCAAGCGTAATTGACTTTATCCGTACTGGGGATGACTCAAGAAGATAGGAACCATATAGGGGTATGTTATTTTCGGATTTTTGACAATTTATAATGGCTATTACTTGTATTGGTACTGTTATCAGCCATTTGTCGTCGATTATTTTTGTTGTCTGGATCTCGTACAGTTGAGTTTGAAATGGGTGGCAAAACGTAATATTTGGGTGATGTTTAATAAGTTGAACAGCGCAGGAGGGGCTGTCTTCGACGAACGTGGTGTGGGCTTCTTTACACAAATATTTCTGTGGTTGGATTTCGTGACACCTTTGGTCCATATGGGCATATTTTGTATTGCCTAACGCTAGGTAGGGTTTATAAGGGGTATTTACAAGAAATGATCGATTATTGGAAACTGGTAAAGGAAATAACTTAAAATATTGATATATCTCCGGTTCCACAAGAGGAAGTTCAAGTATAAATACAATATTAAAGTTTTTTAAGAAACTTTTAATTTCTATAATTTTAAAATAAGTTACTTCTAAAGGGAGTTTATCTGAGCCTAAATGATTGTGTAAGTTCTTTATTTCTATAAATAGTTCATTTGGGTCTATTATTGAGTTATAAAGTACATTAATTTTTGCAACAATCAATTTTCATACTTATTCAGAATATCGTAGATTGATTGATAAATTGTTGTTATTTGATTGATTATTGTATATATTAAATAAAATTCGTGATTGCTAATTTATTTCATTTGAACTTTATTCATTATATTTTCTATTTGTAAAATGCGTGATTTTAGTACCATTTGGTTATGTGTGATATTAGATATAATGGTTTTAAATTTTTTAATAGTAGATTCTAAAAATGTAGTTTGATTGATAACGTCAATTTTCAGTTAATTTTGATTTTCTTGTAATTTCATGATTTTGGCAACAATTTGCTCTGCGTCATTTTAGTCTAAGTTTCCGGTTATACTTTTTATGAATGAACCTAAGGGGTTAAAAAGACCTCTTTTACTACGATAATTTTCTTGATTTGGGACAATTTGTTCTAATAAAGTTTCTATTCTTTTTTCAAGTGTACATAATGTATTAAAAGAATTAAAATATTCCTTATGGTATTCGCTATTATTTTGAATGTTTATATATATTGATTTTGCTTGCTTTTAAATATTTTGAAATTGGTTAATTAGAGGTGTTAGGTTAATATTTTGAACGAATGTCCAGTGATTGGATTTAAGCTTAGCGGTTCCCATTTTGAATGGTAGTATTCCTGGATGTTTATTTAAATCGTGGAATTTTACATAGCCGCAGACGATGGTCCAGCATCTGGAACAATGGGTATTATTTTAGTTTCGTTAACATGTATAATGTCTTTGTATTTATTTTTGGGATTTTGTATTTGTATTTTATTATTTTCTGATATAGCTGTTAATATGAATGGGCTTAAATATCTCTTTTTTTATTTTTCCAGATCGTTTATCTGATTTTTTGTAAATTTGTGAGCCTATTATTAAATTAGTCGGGGTTTTATCCTTGTTTGCCCTATCTAAAAAGTTCTCGTGATTCTTTTGTAATTTTGTCGTACAAAATGTGTGTGTTATTTTTATGATTATTGACATACTCAGTATATACATGAGCGGGTATTAAATCCATAGGATCTCTAGAGTCTGTGTGTCCGAAGACAAGTTCGTATGGGGTAAAATTCGTACTAGACTGGATCGTGTTATTATAGGCAATAATTGCGTACGGCATAAGTTTGGTAACTTCTGCATTGGGGTCCGATTCTCGAAGTAATCGAATGTGTTCGATTAATGTGGAATGTAGCCTTTCCACAGGGGAATTTGATTCATGGTGGTAATGGGTAGTGAAGTGTCTTTTAATATTATGTGTATTTAATAAGCCTTTAACGACTTTCGTTCCGCCTTTAACGACGCGTTTCCGCAGATTCGTTATCTGAAACTATTTGTTTTGGGATACGTAAAAAAGAGAAAAAATTAATTAACTGTTTGCAGCATCACACTGCTTTTCCAGTATGAGGCAAGGCTTGTGCGTATTTGGAGAATTTATCTATAATAGTTAGGAATTTTTGTTTACCTATGATGAAAGTGTCAATATGAACAATTTCGAAAGGTTTGCTTGGCGTTTCGGTTAATATCAAAGGTTGATCTGGTGGTTTTCGATTATATTTTGATCTTTGGCAGATTTCACAATTATTGACGTATTTTATTACATCTGCCTTAAGTGATTTCCAATAATAATTTGCTTTTAAAAATTTGCAAGTTTCTTCGATTCCCCTATGATTTGTTTTGCCTTCATGACGATATTTAATTAGTAATTCTCGTTCGTCAGGTTGAGCATTATTTATTAATTTTGAGCATTCTAAAAGTTTTAAATTTTTAAAATGGTTATTCATTGTTTGTTGAAAATAGGTTCTTAGTTCTTTGGAAAAGAAATAAATATATGTTGTTTTATTTGTTAAATATTCTTTCAAAAAGTTAGTAATTACTGTAATATTAGTGGGTAATGTTACGTGAATGATTTGATGACCTTCGAAATTTTCACGTTTGGTTTTAACATATTTGTCATAAGGTGCTTTTTTAATAATAAGTTGATGGGCTTTATTATTAATAATTTCATCTAATATAGTCATATTGCAATGATTTTCGTTAGCATTTGTACTATGTATTGTTTCCGTTATGGGTGGTTTTATTGGAATATTAGAATGGGTTGGTTGTATTATAGGTGAAGTTATTAGAATGTCAGAAATAATATTAATTTTGCTTGTTGTTTCAGGTTTGTGTTCTAGTCTTTCTATTGCTTGTGACACTACTTCAGAGTCAAGGATATCTGGGTAAAATTGGTCGTTTATCGCCTGGGTAATTTATGAATGACTCCGATTCGATTGCGTTTAATTGAATTCGGCTAAGGGCGTCAGTGTTAGTGTTTTGTTTTTGTAGATTATTTCATAATCATACTCTTCGAGTTTTAGCCTCCAACATACTAATTTCGAATTTGGTTCTTTGAGGTTAAATAACCACACTGATGGGCGATGGTCAGTATATATTTTAAATTTTTTGCCATAAAGGTAAGGTCTAAAATATTTACATGCCCAAACGAATCCTAAAAGTTCTTTTTCAATCGTTGAGTATTTTTGTTCTGTTTCATTCAGAGTGCACGACGCGAATGCTACAGGGTTGTCATCTGGCGGGTTGCCTTGAGGGAGAACAGCGCCTAGGGCTACATTTGAGGTGTCTGTCGTGAGGACAAAGGGTTTTTCAAAATCAGGATATTTTAGTATTGGAGCATTTATAAGCAATTCTTTTGAATGGTTGAAGGATTGAATAAAGGCTGGTGAGTGTTCATCTTTCGCTCCTTTTTTGAGACATAGTGTAAGGGGTTTTGTAATTTTTATGAAGTCTTTGATGAATCTACGGTAATATCCGGCTGGTCCTAAAAATGACTTAATGTCTTTTTGGGTTTTTGGTATGGGGAAATTTTTAACTGCGGTGACTTTATCAGGGTTAGGTTTTACACCTTCTCTTGTAATTTTGTGACCTAAATAAGCAACTTCTTTGTGTAAAAATTCTGATTTGTCTAGCTGCACTTTTAAATTGGATTCTCTAAGTCTATCAAAAACGGATTTTAATCTATCGATGTGCTCTTGAAGTGACGTAGAGAAGATTATTATGTCATCAATATATACAGAAGAGATTTCATTTTGAAGTCCCCGAAGGACGTTGTTCATGACTCGTTGAAATGTAGAGGGCGCATTTTTTAAGCCAAAAGGCATGCGTCTAAATTCATAATGACCTGTATCGGTTGAGAAGGCTGTTTTGGGTATACCATTCGGCTCTATTTCTATTTGATGAAATCCGGTTGCGAGATCCAATGTGCTGAAATATTAGAATTTTCCGAGTTTATCGAGAATATCTGATATATTTCGTAAAGGAAATTTATCAATACTTCGCTCACTGATTTTACGGAAATCGCAAACGATACGCCATTTACGTTTACCGGACGCGTCCATCTTTTTTGGGACAATCCAAATTGGACTACTCCACAGTGACGTTGAGTTTTGAATGATACCGTTATCTAATATTTTGTTAATTTGGATTTTAACCTCTTTTTTATTAATTTCGGGATATCGATAACTTTTTGTATACGTAGGTGTTGTTTAATTTGATTAGTAAATGTAAGTGGGATGCCCTCACAATAAAATATGTCACGATATTCGTAACACAAGTTTCGAATAGCTCTGTATTCTTCCTGATTACAATGTGATAGGCTTAAATTTTTTAAGTTTTGTTTTTGTGTATTATCCATATATTCATTTATTTCTGTATCGGTTTCCATTTTTTCTATGAAGTTGTTTTCTGCTTCATTTATGGTTTCGATATCCATGGAATTAAATATTTTTATTTTAACTGGGTTTTCGCGACTATTCGTAAATATACTTGTTGTGTAAGAGTCAATGACTTGTACTAAAGCTTCTGGCATCTCCGCGCAACCAAAATCTGTATATTTGAAAATACCTAAACCATTCGATTCATTTACAGGCAATTTAATTTTTTGACATGTGCGTGGGAGGATTATTATTTCGATAGTTTAAAAATTATGTAAGTTTGATATATTGTTTTGATAATATAAAGACAATGTTGAGTATCTAAAGAACAATGTTTTAAATTTATATTCGCCCCGATATGTGTTAATAAATCAATTCCTAAAAGTCCGTCAAATTTAGGTAAATCAAAAAGATAAAATTTATGATTACCTGCATGATTAAAACAAGGAAATATTGGTATATTAATTACTTCATTGTGAATAGACGTATCGTGGGCTGTCCTTACTGAGAAAGGTTCCGAATAAATAAAATTTTAATACATTTTGTATGCTAAATTGGGCTTTATAAAACTTTTGCCACTACCGGTATCAATTAAAAATTTTGCTTTTATTTCGGGTGTGAAAATTACTGGTAAATATGAATTTGTGTAATTATTTAAAAGTATAATACTTTAATAGTACAAGTTTGGTTGTAGGAAACTTGGTTCTCCTGAAAATTTTCTTAATTAAAATCAATTTGATTTTCGTAAGGGTTATTTTCTAGACAAGAAAATTCGGTATTTGAGTCATTGTACGAATATTGCGAATTATCGGTGTATTCTGGGTAATAATATTGAAATTCAGCATTGTTAGCTTGAAAATTTTCATTTTGGTCATTATTGGTATTTATCGATTTGACTGATTCATAATATAGTTCTTCTACAACAATATTACGTTGTGAAGATTGTTGTTGTTGGTTTCTTCTAAGGATTGTGTGCCCTGAGGAAGTATCCATCGGCTCAGGCTTTTGTTGGCGTGATATTCCAGAAGAAGTTGGGCCATTATTTTGGGGGTTAAAAGATGGTCTGGGGGTAAAAGTATTTCTTTGCATAAAATTTTCATTTTGGGAAATTCGATTGTCTAAAATTATTTGTGGGTTGCCTAAATTCTCCAAAGCCCATAAATTGATTATTTTCATTATTGAAATTTCGGATTGGTTGTCGATATGAAGGCACAAAATTTGAAAATTGTTGAACGGGGTAATTCGAAAATATTGGTCTCACATTAGCAGGATAATGTGCTTGTGTAGGCAAATTTATTTTTAGTTTTTGTGAATTAAAATTTGGTTTTTTTGGTAATGTGTTACTACGGTTCTTATAATATATAAAATTTTCTTCTTCCAAGGCACAGCTCATTGCCTCTTCTAGAGTAACTGGATTTATTTATTAATCTAACCACAAAGTTGCATATAGTAGTTTAGACCGTTTATGAAGGTTTTTAATACTAAATTTCCGTATTCATTATTTTTTAAAAGTTTTAAAGCTTGGGTTTCATTACTTAAATTTACTTTGGAAAATAACAAACTGGGAGAGTCTTGCAAACGCAGGCCAAATTGTTGCGGTGTTTCATTTTTTCTGGTTTTGATGTTATTATATCTTGAACAACACAATCAATCGATCTATGAGCCGAAAAAGTCGAAATTATTGCGGCTTTTACTACGGACCATGTATTTAATTCTATTCGAGAACAAATAATATCGGCTGCCCTACATTTATGGGTGCGTTATTGTCAGTTTTATTTCTATGATTATTATAAAAATTATCACAAGCATTAATAAATCTGTTTATTTGTTTTGGATTCCCATCGAATAAGGAAATATTGTCTGCTTGATATCTGACTAGTTGTAAATTAAGGTTCCGTAGTCATTATTTTACTTATTTGAATTAAATTAGAAAAAGGTGTTAGATTTCCTTCACAATTTAAATTTCCAAAAGCTGATATTAAATCTTCCAGTTTGCGGAATTACAAAAGACGTAAATATCAATATTTAAGATAGTGTAAAAATAAAATGAAATAAGGAAAATTAAAAGGAAGCACTTACTGAAGATAATTCCAATTTTCATTCTTAACTAGGGTCCAATAGGAGAGGCGATGTGGTCCTTTCCCTGGTTAGCTGCTATGAGGGTGGGACGATGTGTCTTCCCGAACTCGCACCAATAGGACGCTGGACGATGCTGTTCCAAATCCCTGGTCAATTTTCAGTTTCTTGCTACACCCTGAAGATTTTTTGATTGTCCGATTTTTGCCACGAAAATACGGACGTACAAACCAGAAAATACGCACGATGGGCGACTGTTAGCAATAATCCTACCGACTGCGCCAGTTAACAACTCGAAACACGAGAAATTCTTTTTAAAAAATCACTTTTATTTCATAAGCGTACAAAGAGAATTGACTACAAAATGCATTTTACTTATATTTATTGATGCTTATGTTGCATGAGAACGAAAAGATAAAAATCTAAGAATTGCAAGTGCTTAAATGCAGAATTGCATTTCTCACGGGAACGTAACTCCGATAACTGGAAAACAGTAAAAGTTAGCAGAAAAAGTCATACCAATAAAAATGTAGAGGGAGACACGCTGCATGCAGATTTTTTATTCTTGAATATCCTCACGAGTCTGTCACGATCGGTTTTGTTTATTTTCGGCATGGTTAATAATTTGACTTAGTGGTACGACGATGTCTGACTATCATGCGGGTGGATTGAGTTCGATTTCTGGTTGTGTTTTAAAAAGCGGATTGCGTTTAGGTTAGCCCTGGTTAGGTTTTTTTTTTGGGATGATGTAAAAAAGCGTATCTAGAAAAAAAGGTGTATCTATATTAAGACAAGCATTGTCAAACGAAAGACTTGGCAAGCGGGAGGATGTTTAAGTAAAAAAAATGTGCGCGCTGCTTACATATTGTAGATACAGTAGTTTAGCAGTTACAAGACAAGATACATTTTAGTTTTTGCATTTAATCTGCCGAACGAAAACTCTTAAACGGGATTTCTATTTTTTTTCTGAAATTGGTTGTTCTCGATACCTACAAAAGAGTTTAGTAAAGTTTTTTTTTCATAAAACCAATAGGGAGTCAGATAAACATCAACTAAGATTTTTTTCCAACTATTGGGTTTTTTGGCCATTTCGGTGGTTTTTGGTACTTTTGCATCTAATGCGTAGAAAGAATAGATTTCGAGATATTGACCTTTTTCAGGTAATTTTTACGTATGCCATGTATGGTAAAGACGCAGTTAAATTGAAATATTAAACATGATGATGCTGGAAATGGACTAAAAATATTTACTAAACTTGGCCGCGTAAGCGGTCAAACCCTCTTCGACAAATTATAGTATTTTATTCCACTATAATCTCGTTAAATTTTGTCGAGATATGTCAACTAGTTCGGCAGCAGTCATAGGTTAAATATCTTATGTCTGATATTTGTGAATGGCCCCATCTTGAAATGGACCATTTTAGTAATATCAAATCATGGATATGTCAAGAGACCATCAAAATAAAGCACTTTTCATTTAAAAAAAATTATCAAGGTGGCGTTCAGCCGCCAGGTTGAAAATTGTAACTGTCATTTTTATATCAAAAAGTAGTATTTAGTAACATAATAAACTTCTTCAAATTTTGTTGGAATATCTCAATTGGTTCAAAAGAGGGAGGACTTTTTAGCTCCTCACTGCATGACTGCATTTTTGCTAGGACCAACAGCGACATGTTTCAGGTTAAAGTTCACCTCGAATTTATCAAGACTTTCGTATAATTCATCTCTGTGTACCAAGTTTAATAACTTGGAATTATTTTTAGGTGAGGATCTTTGCAGCCCTTCGTTGACTGGCCTAAAATGTTATATCGGTTTTCACATATCTTCTTTCAAAATAATTTCAATAAATAAAATCTTGACGTTTCGATGTCAATATGTCAAAAACGGATAACCAAATTGAAATTGTACAATTTTTTTAATAAGATCATTGCAATTGAAAAAGTATGTTATGACTACAATATTATCAATCCATTTATTTAGAAACATTTGGTTCACCAACTCTGTAATACCTCTTCCGTAATATAAGTATTGAGAATCCCCATGTTGCTGCCACTATAGCTGTTTTATTAAATATGAAGGTTCCTCTGGGGAACGATAATTTTGATCTACATGTCGACCCGCACATTCCTAATTTCTTGGTAGCCCACACAGAAAAACAGCAAACATGGATGGTTTTTCCTCATAATGGACCTTCCCTTCTGGGGTTTGGGGAGCGAAATGGATCTAGCGTCTAGAATTTACAATTTTCCCGACACACATTATTTGCGTCTGTCCTTTTACATAGAATCGAAGGGCATTTTTCAACTCCACCCCCCCCCCCCCCCCCCCTTGGCTCAAGAGAAATTATAAATATAAGATTAAAGATTCTGGCTTTATTTTTGTTATATATTTTTTAAATAATAAATACAATACAAAATGACTAAAAAACCGAGTTAAAAAGGTAAAACTGTACATTAGTCTCCACTTTAGCCTAAAGACATTCGAGGTTATTTTAATTTTATGAAAAGTAATGTTCAATTATTTCGTTCAGTTATTTTTTATCAAAAGAAAAAACTAAAACAGGTATTTTTCAATTTTAAGTCTTCCCTTATAACGCGCAGTATCCATTGAATTATTTATATCAATGTCTCATGTAGAGGCATAGCTCTGAGGATGATTTTAGGGTTTAAATTCCCTCCGATTCATATTGAAAATCTTCATGTTATTTCTCCTAACCCTCATGTTTTTGTTTTGTCTATTACTTGGCAGGCACTTTTGATTATTCCTAATTAAGTTAATAATTTTTGTCAATATGCTGCTGGTCACATGTAAAATTTATAAGACATTAGGTATATAATTTATTAGAGTTAATTTGTGCGTATTTACTCTAATCATTCCCTTATTAGTAATTGTTCCATAAAAGGGTCCAAAACAAAAGAAACAAAACGGTAATTGCTATTTTGTTATAAATGATTTCGCATGTATTCAGGGTTGTATATCCTTCCGACTACCGAACTACCTGGCCCACCTGGCCACCTGCCACCTTCCCTTTACCCCTCACGTCATCGCTCTGTATAATTCACTTTGCCCTTTACTCGTTTTGTGTTTTGTTTGCTTTTACCATGCATGTGTTGTGTCGCACCGAAATAAGCGCTAATAAACATGGTGTTTTTAACCGTTTTTATACCGGGTGTTATACTTTTAGCTGCTCAGCCGGTGATGGAGTTTGGACCGAAAAATTTGACTGTTTTGGATGGAAAAGATGCAACCCTGACATGCAGAGCTGCCGGCGCACCAATACCCAATGTTACCTGGATTTTTAACGGTGAGTATCATACTTTTATCTTATTTTCTATCATGACATATAAAAGCAGTTAATTTAATTATATCTTTTTTTTGCTGTTATTTTATCTTTGAACTGTTTACATACATTTCTTATTAATAGCATCTTAAAAGGCTAAATTTGGCAAATTTATTATCTTTTCTAGCAATTTTCTCTTCGTTAGTAGTGAATGGAATGAGTAAAACTAACTAACGTGTTTACGAATATGTCACCACCACATATGTCGAGTTTAGCGTCTCAGAAATTTTGTTTTTTTTTGTACAAATTGTCAAAATAGGATTGTATATAACAAAAATGTACATTGTGCATTGTGATGGCTCGTTAGAGCCCCAGCACCTACACACTGTAAGGGAACACAAGAAAATAGAACGGTTTTTTTGCACGCATGAGAAGGTATAAACTCTCATAAACACCAAAAAGAGCATTTATATTCGAATTTTATACGTAATTTTTTCCAGCACCATATATTTAGCTAGTAGAATTAAAGGTAATTATTTACTTTTTTACACCATCGCCGATTTGGATGATTTTTTTGTATATGCCACGTTTCGTTTTTGGGTTCTTCATCCTCAAAGTTCATAAAGATTCTAACCCCAATTTCCCTCATTTTCTTTCTTGTTTTTTGTTAAAAGTGACTAGTTCTGTATGAAACTACTATAAACAATTATAAAAGATCTAACAAAGCTCTCTTCTTGATTGCCTTGCCTTATTTTATCTAAAAATTAGGACAATGGGAATACTCAAAAACAACCATACTTCATACTTTTTGGACAAATACCTTTTCCTTCATGTTAGGCATCTTCACTTCATGAAAAACCATCGAGCTACAACTTTAAAGAAAAAACATATTATTTGATAGAAATTACAGTAGTTGATAGGCACCGTAATACAAATTAATTATGGATATTTTGTTACATACATAAGGTGGATCGGTGGACAGGAGCGTAGCGGCACTAGGTGAATTGGTACCGGTTTAGCACCAGGTTAGGCGCCATAGCCGTCATCAATAGAGCACTAACACAAAAAGCGATCAACTCTAATCAACAGCGAAGGGCATCACTTGCGGAAGTCTATCCTTCGGCATTCGCCGGTACCAATACATTTAATGCATTCGCACTCTTGCTGGTAGCGATCCACCCATGTATGTAACAAAAGTGTCCTTTATTAATTTGTATTAATTAATGTTTCTCTTTTAAGTTGTATCTTCTTGCTTGATGTAAAGGTGACAACATGAAGGAAAAGTTACTGGTCCAAAAAAAAAATAAAATATGAAATATGGGTGTAAAAAAGGCAAGAAAAACAAAAAGTTTAGAAGAAAAAAGTAAATTGGGTTTAGGATGTTTATGTATTTTGAGGATAAATAACTGAAAATCGAAACGTGACCGAAAAAAATTTGACTTCTGATTCGTGATTAGGACCCCAAAATCCACTTATATACAAAAAATCATCAAAATCGGCGTAAAAAAGTAAATAACTACGGAATTAAATAATTTTTAATAATAATATATATTAACACCAGTGTTAAAAATGTATTTTTGACGCAAGGAGTTAGGAACCGTACTTTTTTTACGAACGACTAAAATTTTTAACTTTTACTTTATTTTACATTTTTAACTACGCCTAATGCCTAGTCCTCAAAATTGCGGAATGCAGAATGTCTTTTGCGGAATGGCTCCTATTGGTCAAAATTTTTTTGAATATTTATGGCGCGGAATTTAAAAAAAAAGGAAAAGTTAAAAATATTCTGCTATATCTTTTGCGCAGGCTCGTAGAAAAAAATATCTTTCATTAAGAATGTACAAAAAGTAAATATTATCCTTAGTCAATGAAAGTATATTCAGTTTTTTAACATTTTTATTTAAATATTTATTTCGCAATGAGTAAAAAATGGTTGTACATTATTTTTGGTAATATTTGAAATTCTTTATCGAGGATATGTTAACACAACTATCAAAAGTCAAAAAGTTAAATAAAGTTTTACGGATTAATCTTAAGCTTTAGACTTAGCTAAAATACAAATAATAAATAACGGTCGCCCAATTCGCAAATTGCTAACGACCAAATTAACTTAAGGGCATTTTTTTATTCAAAAATTTGCAGCTCCGAAACGGCTGGGTGAATTTTAATTTTGATATACCCAATAAGTACACCTACGGGGGTATACAACGATAAAACTCAATGGACGATAAGGGTTCCGAGCCATAGGCGTACCCAGCTTTTAGGAGTGAGAAACCAATCATAAATAAGGCCTTCACTTCATAACAAGTTAAAAAAACACGAGGACCATATAAGAAACGTCTTCACGTCTGACCGACAAATAGTTTATTTAAATCTCTTGGGTATTTTTGAATTATGTTTTTTTTGTTACAATGGGCGCCGGTAGACGAAAGAACGTTCGCCCCTGTTATATAGGCCACCGTTCCGAGCACTACGCTAAAGCGTGAAAAAGTCCGATTAATCTAGATTATAGCGTTATAAAACATTTTTGTCACAATTGAAACTGGACACGATCGGTGAATCACATACCAAGTTTATTTGGATGCAAAAAAAATGAAAAGACGGTCAGTTTATACCTTTATGACATTTAACTGGTATGCCCTACGGACTTTCGATTTGGAGTTGAGAGGCGACAGAAATCCTAAATGGGTTTCTGTTTCGAAAATTTCCAGTAACTGTAATATATTTCGAATAGTTTACAAATGTTGAGCAAATTTCGATAATTAACTTTCTTTTTCTCGAAATCTATACTTAGATGTCTTAGAAAACCACTATTCGAGGAGCTGAGTTACTTTTTATGTAGTTAAAATCTTGGCCTAAATTTTTTTGACTTTTGTCATTTTTGCACTAATCAATTAATTACTCTGAACCTATATCTGCTAGGGCAATCATACGTAATTGTGTTAATAATGTTTTAGCTAAGATCCCTAAAAATTTCAGATCAGACACTTAACAGTTTTAGAGATATAACTTTTTATTTGTTTCTTACTCTTTGGCAGATAGCTAATTTAGGTACGTATTTGTCGTTTTTTGCTGCGACTTCAAGAAATTACCGATTTCTTCCATTTTAGTAGGCACCAACGAAGCCGTTATATAGATTTGTTCAAAATATACAACTGAAAGTTAAAGAAAATAAGGGGAAAATAGTTAGAAAAGCAAATTTACGGGCTAATTTTTATACCTCTGCCCCTTCAGACAATTTTTCTGTCTAGGCCAGTGGGTCGAAACATAAAGTTGAAAGTTCTCGTCGAATCCTTTCAGGTTGTTCGTCAGCTAGAACAAGTGGGTATGCGGGAAACGTAATTATGAGTGGGGATAATTATTGGGAAAACTGAAGCATCTGAAGAGTACGTTACCAGAATCGTCGAATCTACATATACTCAAACCATATTGTCGAAAGTTTATTTTTATCCACAAATTTAAGCAACTGTTACAAATTAAGGTCTGAAAAGAAATAGTATTCCTAACAGTTCATACCTGGAATACTGAAATTTACAATAAATATTCGTTAGCAATCAATATTTATTTATTACCAAATTTTATATAGGTAATTATAATTTAATCAACGTCAATTATTTTAAATAGATATGCAACAGTCAACAACCATTTGAGAATCTGACAGTGACATAGCTTTGTTTGTATTTACATTTTGAACATGATTTGAAGGACGCTACCCGTCCTGTTCACCTTCACCCTTTCCCTTATAATTCTAATTTTCAAATAATAGATGTCTTAACTCTAATTAAAATATGCCAAATATGCATCCAAATAAGGGAAAACACATGCAAAAACTACGTAAATTATTCAAGCGCCATTATGTTTATGTAAATAAATTAGGGCTTGAATAGTATCCAAGTCGAGTACTTGGATATCTTCTTTACTAAAGACCATTATTTACTAATTTTTTTGTTTAGATAAGTCTAACATTGTTAAATATTTTTCTGGATATAGCAATAAATGTATTATTATATATTAAAAAAATAGTCTTAAACTAAAAAATTCGGAGAAATATTTTATGTGCAATTCAGGCAAGGAAAATAAGCGATTTTCAAAAATCATGGATGAAAAACTTACTTTCTACCAACTGCGCAGATACTCCATAAATATGCATAAAATGAATAACATTAAAAGGTATTTTTCAAAAAATATATTACAAATTCCCAAATAACACTTTATTCAGTCCATAAATGAAACACAAATTAGAATATACCTAAAGAATGAATGTCCAAATTTGAAATTAGTTTTCAAATTAGGCTTTTTTATAATTTAGACGAGTAGACATAGTCCTTAAACTCTTCTTTGGTTCCAACATAATAAAAAAACTGTATGTTTTATAAATATCTCCCATTCATTTTCTAATTCGAGCTTTCACTTCTGGAATTTCTGCCTAATATTGAGTACACAATCTCTTGATAGCACATGAACATGTATCAAACAGACTCACTAAACAGTTCTACGGAATTTTAACGTAAAAACCACATAATTTTTTTCTGTGTGTTTCTTGTATAAAATAATAAAAATATGAAATAGGAAAAAAATGTTTTGTTTACATTCCTTCGATCTTGTCAATTGCAAAATAATTTATCAAGTATGTAAATGTCGTTATGACCATTTCTGTTCATGCGTCTGCGCCCTTTACTAAATTCCGGTAATTTTACTATTAAATGGCTTCACTATTTTTATATGACGTTTATAACATACAAGCTATATCCCCTCGAAAATATATGGCGTGAAACGTGTATTGCAGTGAAAAAATGGTATATTAAAACCGCCACTCAAACTAATTCCGAAACGTATTGCAGTCCTAATTTTAGACCAATACGTGCATGACAAGACAGATGATAAAAAGTACATTAGATATATAAGCGTATATTGTTAAAAAAATATATAATATAGTCGAATGCGGTCTTATCGTGCGGGTCCAAAGGTCACCAACATTATGAATCAAATCAGAAAACACAGTGAATACGAAAATGTTGTGTGATTCTTTTATCGAGCTATTAAATCTCGATGGGCTATTTACAAATATACAGGGAGAAAGAAAATTTTTTTTTATTATATTACGCAATATTATTAAGATAGCCACTTAATATTATTTTATATATAAAATGCCGAGGGTCTAAATAAAAAAATTCGATAAATATGTATTTGGTTAAAATTTTTTGGTTGGCAAAAACAAAAATACACAAAATGGCAAGCGCGTTAATATAGTCGGAAGGCGGTTCAAATCAGTGGAACAATCAGATATGTTCTGTTTATACAGCCACTTAATCAATCACCAAAAATTATTACTTTATTAAAAATAAAAATTATTAAAACTTGTTTTTTTTGTTGTATTGTGATAACAAAAAAATTTTATTTTGGAAAAATATTATACACTTTTGTTAAAAACACAAGATAATTAGTTATCACTTCCCTCCTGAGATTTTTTCAGATCTTTACGTTTAAGGGTCCCTAGATGCCGGAAAACATGTTTTCTCAATTCCGTCTGTCTGTCCATCAGTCTGTCTGTTGGCGGCATAGCTAAAAAACTACTTATCCGTTATCTTCAAATTTCAGTCTAAAGTTAAGGGCCATGCTTGCGAAAAATACAGGCTATATGTATATATATATATATATATATATATATATATATATATATATATATATATATATATATATATATATATATATATATATATGTATATATATATGTATATATATATATATATCTATATATATATATATATATATATATATATATATATATATATATATATATATATATATATATATATATATATATATATATATATATATATAGCCTGTATTTTTCGTTAGCCTCAAGTATTCTATAATTTACTGCCTACAAAATTACAGATGTACCAAAGAAGTAGGCAAAAAATGGTGTCAAATCTAACAAAAAAAATTTTAAATTAAAATTCACTGGCTAATATCCAGGAGCCAGTGGCAAAAGCTCTGAGAATCGGTATAAGGAATGTACAGAAACTTGTGCATGAAAAAAAAAACATAATTTACTTCCGAAGAAGATTAAAAAATGTACACGAAAAAATCCAAAGGCAAAAGACTTAAGTTATAATGCAAAAATGGATAATCATAATGCAATTTATGATTTATAAACGTCAAAGACTAATATAGTCCTTCAGAAACTTTTTAATATTATAGACTAAAAAATATCATCATTACTTAAAAAGTCCTCATCTTCTGAGTCATCTTCAAATGGCGCAATGATCATTGGTGCTATTTCGACATCTAGAACTCGTTCTTAGATATTAGATATATAAGCGTATATTGTTAAAAAAATATATAATATAGTCGAATGCGGTCTTATCGTGCGGGTCCAAAGGTCACCAACATTATGAATCAAATCAGAAAACACAGTGAATACGAAAATGTTGTGTGATTCTTTTATCGAGCTATTAAATCTCGATGGGCTATTTACAAATATACAGGGAGAAAGAAAATTTTTTTTTATTATATTACGCAATATTATTAAGATAGCCACTTAATATTATTTTATATATAAAATGCCGAGGGTCTAAATAAAAAAATTCGATAAATATGTATTTGGTTAAAATTTTTTGGTTGGCAAAAACAAAAATACACAAAATGGCAAGCGCGTTAATATAGTCGGAAGGCGGTTCAAATCAGTGGAACAATCAGATATGTTCTGTTTATACAGCCACTTAATCAATCACCAAAAATTATTACTTTATTAAAAATAAAAATTATTAAAACTTGTTTTTTTTTGTTGTATTGTGATAACAAAAAAATTTTATTTTGGAAAAATATTATACACTTTTGTTAAAAACACAAGATAATTAGTTATCACTTCCCTCCTGAGATTTTTTCAGATCTTTACGTTTAAGGGTCCCTAGATGCCGGAAAACATGTTTTCTCAATTCCGTCTGTCTGTCCATCAGTCTGTCTGTTGGCGGCATAGCTAAAAAACTACTTATCCGTTATCTTCAAATTTCAGTCTAAAGTTAAGGGCCATGCTTGCGAAAAATACAGGCTATATGTATATATATATATATATATATATATATATATATATATATATATATATATATATATATATATATATATATATATATATATATATATATATATATATATATATATATATATATATATATATATATATATATATATATATATATATATATATATATATATATATATCTATATATATATATAGCCTGTATTTTTCGTTAGCCTCAAGTATTCTATAATTTATTGCCTACAAAATTACAGATGTACCAAAGAAGTAGGCAAAAAATGGTGTCAAATCTAACAAAAAAAATTTTAAATTAAAATTCACTGGCTAATATCCAGGAGCCAGTGGCAAAAGCTCTGAGAATCGGTATAAGGAATGTACAGAAACTTGTGCATGAAAAATAAACATAATTTACTTCCGAAGAAGATTAAAAAATGTACACGAAAAAATCCAAAGGCAAAAGACTTAAGTTATAATGCAAAAATGGATATTCATAATGCAATTTATGATTTATACACGTCAAAGACTAATATAGTCCTTCAGAAACTTTTTAATATTATAGACTAAAAAATATCATCATTACTTAAAAAGTCCTCATCTTCTGAGTCATCTTCAAATGGCGCAATGATCATTGGTGCTATTTCGACATCTAGAACTCGTTCTCGATTCCACCAATCCCATATTAATTTTTCCATATGTTCCACAGATTTCTTCCAGTACTCCGGCGTAATATAATTTAATGAATCTTGCCAAACAATTTGCACTTCATCTGATGTAAGACTATCGCACGTGTTTTTCGGAATATGATTTTGCCCCAGCTCATATTAATTCTATTGCGTTCAACCGGCAATGGTATGGCGGCAGTCGTAAAACCTCATGTCCATTTTCACGTAATATTTTATCTACGGCATATATTGTTGGTTTTTTAATAGATTTTGCCATTAAAAGAAGTTCTAGTTTGAGCATATTGGGTAAAGGATTTTGTTTTTGTTTTATAAGCCAGTCATAAATATCACTTTTCTTCCAGGATGAAGTAGGTTATTTATTTAAGATTCTTGAATGATAAGATGCATTGTCCAGAATGATTAAAGATGGAACATCTAAATTTGGAATCAGTTGTTCTTTTAACCACTTTTCAAACAGTTCACAGTTCATATTATCACGGTAGTCCATACTCTTGGATGTTGAAGAAAACAGTAAACTTGCACCTGGGAGAAATCCTGTTGAAGAACGTGTATGCAAAATGATGAACCGTTTTCCCGTCCCACATCCCTTTTTTCTCTTGACACTTTTTACAGACTCGTCCTGCCAAGATTTCGAGCCACTTTGCTAAATGAATTAACATTTTCCATGTATTTCTTTAAAAACTGAATATGCTGACTTGCTATATGCGGCAACTCGCATAAAAATCTTCGATTACACTCCTTTTTATATCGAAAACCCAACATTTTGATTAATTTTGACAACGATTTTAGTCCAATTTCCAATATGCCTTGATTTTTTAAAGCTTCTTTTAAAACTTGAAGGGTTATATTAGTTTTTGATGTGTATAAATCGTAAATTGTATTACGAACATCCATTTTGACATTGTCACTTAAGTCTTCTGTCTTTGGCTTTTTTCGTGTACATTTCTTAATCTTCTTCGGTAGTAAATTATGCTTTTTTCATGCACAATTTTTTGCACAGTCCTTATACCGATTTCCGGAGCTTTTGCTACTGTCTCCTGGATATTGGCTGGTGAATTTCCATTTTCGTAATATTTTATTAGATTTAATACCATTTTTTTCGTTTGTGGATGCAAAAAACCCGAAAATTGTTTTCTATTACTCATTTTGTCACTGACTTGTCAATCTGACTTTGAAGTGACATCGCTCAAAGATTTTTGCAACTGCTGGTATTTATATGCTTATCCTCCTTTTTCATACGAAAATATCATAGGTCTATCTAATTCATCTTCCGGATTTTATGCGGAGGATATGATTACAGTAATAAAAGAAAAACAAACTTAAAAAGTTTGTCGTTGATAAATCGTATGACCCGCACGATAACACTGCTTTTGACTATAACAACTTACGTGCCGTTTTTATAATTCCGTCTAAGTACATGATAATCAATGTTTGTTGAAATCTACAAAGTTTAGAATGGTAAAAACAACGTTTAGGATTTACTATAAAACTTTGCAAGAAAACTTTTAATTTTTCCAAAGGGGTGACATGCAGACTAAATTAAAAAATCATTAATGTCAGTCAATTTTACTCTCATTCACTATATATCACACAAACTCGAAAATAATTGCAAACCTGACATGACTGGAACGATTTAGGGTTGTTACTCATTACAGTGTTAAACAAGTAGTGCAAGCAGTGTACGTCTGATTTTATACAGTATATCCGAAATTGGTAGGGAATATATTGGGATCTTGGAAACTATAAGATTTAGAAAGATGTTCGTGAAATTGTAAATTCAATGCCGATTTGATGACGGCTCTATCTTTTTTCGTTTTTGAGATATTTTATTTTGAAATAACTAAAAGTTTGCATTTTCTTTCAAAATCTGTAAAAACTTTATTTACGCAACCTTTTTAAAGGCAATTTATCTCTGCATTTAGATTTTGATTTCGACGTTTCGGTTTTGAAATGCCATTATCAACTTTTTTCTCATGGCGGCTATTCTGTTTTTAACAAATTTAAAAAGAACTGTTTTTTCTTTAGAATTATGTATAATACTTATTAAAAAAAGTTTGTTTTTATGTCAAGAAACGAAAATATTCATTTTTTGATCGAGTTGACCATGACCGCTTGCTTTAGAAAACAATTGTTCATTTAGTTATAGGGAATTCCGAGGAGGTAAATTCGCATTAGGTGTATTTTTATCTTTTATTAACCTACGCCCCCAAACAGCTAGTCGGAGAGTCACTCAGTGTGCACCGCCTGAAATGCCTTTCATTGGTACTTTAGTTACTGACTGATGACGGCAACGTCAGATTAAAAAAAATTTTAATGATAACATCAAGCCTTAAGCGTTCTACGAGAAATAAATGTACGTACTCAAAAATGATTTTTATTTACTTTAAAACTAAACTTGATAACAATGAATACGATAAAAAACTAAATTAAACCTAATAATCTCTGGTTAAACGATGTTCTTTACACTTATTACTAATCAATTTGCATATGGAAATTTTAAAAAAGCCGACCAAAAAGTATCAAAAAAATAATGACAATCGAAATAGAAACATTCAAGAATATTTCCGAAGTTCGTGCAGCTTGTACAAGCAGAGAGCTGAACATTTTTTACAGGTTTTTTTAACAAAACAATAATAATTAAATAGTAGATAACACAATAAATTTAACAAAAAAATAAATTAATGCTACAATTCAAAATGCCAAATACTTTTGACACTTTTTTAATACCGATCTTAACGCGGTCAAGAGTGTTCTGATTAATATTTGATATTACATCCTGCTCAAGTTGTTCGAATTCATATGTTTCATTTTTAACATATCCCCATAAATAAAAGCCTAGGGGGGTAATGTCTGGAGACCGGGCAGTCTACCGCACAGGACCGCTGTTGTATATAACTTTTTCACCAAAAGTTTCTGATAAAAATGTTTGCACCTCCCTAGAATTGTGAGCGGAACATCCATCTTGTTGAAACCAAAAATTGTTAAACTCAAGTGGTGGAACAACTTCTTTGCCGGAACTATTTCTGTTTGCAACATTGCAGGGTATCTTTGCCCGTTTAGAGTCTGCTGTAAATGAAAAGCCCAATGTTTCTATTCCAATTTTCATTATTTTTTTGATACTCTTTTGGTCGAGGTTTTTCAAAACTTCCATATACAAATAGGCTGGAAATATGTGTGGCGAACATTTTCCTCCCAGGCTGAAGTCTTTACCAAAAATTTTCAAGATAATCGTTGGCAGCACTTTCCGCATTTCTTTGATTATTAATATGTTACTAGCATGTCCAACTTTTCGCTAAATACTTTTTGACACCAGTTCAATAAAATGTGCAGTTAAATGAACATATCTGACAGCCTTAATAATAATAATAATAACCAACGGCAAATATGCTTCGCTGTCATCTTCGCAGTCATGGCCAACTGGAAAAAAAACGTTTTTTGACGTAAAAACAATTCTTTTTTAATAGGTGTCACACATCATTTCAAAAGAAAAAAAAACGCTCTTTTTAAATTTACTAAAAAACAAACAGGCCGCCATAAGAAAAAGAAAGTTGATGATGGTATCTCAAAACCGAAACGTCGAAATCAAAATTTAAACATAGGGATGCATTGCTTTTAAAAAGCTACCTAAATAATGTTTTTACAGATTTTGAAAATATTATGAAATAAAAAAAACTCAGCACTTCTTCGAAAATGCAAACTTTTATTTTTTTCAAAATAACTCAAAAACTAAAAAGATAGGGCCGTCATCAAACCGTCATTGAATTTACAATTGAATAGCCTACAACTTTCCCCATTTGACCATCTTTCTAGCCCTTACAGTTTCCAAGACCCAGATACATTCCCTACCAATTTCGGACACACTGTATATAACTAAATAATATATTTTTCCCAAGATTATGAATGTAAGATAGTGTCAATTTATCTTATAGAACTGTGCTACATTAACGGGAGGCCATTACTCGTCTAGGTTTCGTTTGGTTTTTTTAGGAGATAGGAATGTATTTGAAGTTTTTGAATACCTCACCAAAAAATACAGGTGTGAAAATTTCGCTCGACGTGATTACACTGGAAATCTAAAAAAAAGAAAATTTACATTATTGCATTATTGTTTAGATATTTTACTCCAGAGTTTGGGCTTTCAATTATAAAACAACTTTATATGGTCGATAACATATATTACATATTTATTTTAGATAAACAAAGAATTATTTTAATCTAGCAGCTAAGGCATCAAAATATGTTTTAAATTCTTGCATTACTTCTTGCTTTTTTAATGGGGAGTAAGGAGGTGCTTCAGGTGTATACAACTTTATGTTTCAGGAAGTAGCTATAATATTTGGACACTATTTTGTTCTGTTTACTTCGGGATAATCGGCCCAAAAAAGAAGATTCTTGATAAACTACTATCTTGACATCCGCAAAGAGACTTTTTTGGAAAGAGTAGTCAGCGGCCTTTTCTACTACTTTTATTAGGCAAGGCAATGTTCTGTTGGTTATTTTAATATCGTTAATCTTCTTAAAAACATACATAAAGTGTAACTCTTTAAATTATCCATTTTAAAAAATCTTCACATATACGTTGTATGTGTCACTGTCATTCTTAATTTACTAGTTACATTTATTTGTCGTAGCCGTGGCAATCTCTGTTTTACGATTAATATGATAATTTAAAGATTGGACATAATACCTACATAATGTAGTCTCAGGATAAATTTCATGCAGTTTCGTCAAGTTTAGTGATATAAATAGGGCAAAATGTGAGCTTTAAAATGTCCTGAATCTGATAAAGTATACTTCTCGTTAGTAAATTTTACGGAAATTAGTTTTTTTCTAGATAACAAAAACTCCTACATGACTGTAAGTAGGTGGTAGTTAATTAAATGACAAGTTTTACTTAATAAAATATACTTCCTTGAATTTTTGTAAATTAAGCTTAAATAAAAATAAAATTTTAGTATGTTTTAAAGATAGTGCAAAATATTTTACTTTACTAAAGGTTTAGGAAAAGTTAAATTTTAAGCCTAAAATAATGTTTTTCATAAGAACCAAAATTATACTATATAATATACGGATAACTAGACCACCGTAAACTAAATCAACAAGGGATCTGTCATCCTGACTTGTCATCATTCACAGCCGATTAAAAATAATTGAACAACAATATGTCGTTTTTCATCAAACTACACGAAAATCGTGATGAAAATTAGAAATAAATTTTGGTGTGAAATTTTCGTACAGAATCTTCCACGTGTATGAATTAATACCAAAAATAATTTCCTCGGCGACGAATTTTTTAAGAAAATTTTCTCTCGTCTTCGGCTCGGGAAAATTTTCAAAAAATTCGTCCACTCGCAAATAATTTCCGGCAATAACTCAAGCACTAGGGAGATTACTAGTGAAAATCTAAAACAAGATTTGAGTAAAGAAGGTTTAAAAAAAGTTTCCTTTTCATTCTTTCTAACCACTTTATACATAATTTAAATGGGAAGCAGTTTAAGGAACATTTTATATGATAAACTAACAATATTTTACTTAAACTTTGGCATCTATTTACCCACGTCTTCTATATAACTTTCGTTTAACCTTCCAATTTTTGAATATTTTAATTTTTTATACTATTCGCTTACTGAGTAATAGATATTTTACCAATATTTCTAATTAAAAAAATATATGTACCTGTGTGGAAATGTCAGTTTTAATACACAACGTGTTTTAACCAATTAAATTTTCAGAAATATGCAACGGTTAAACATTTACATCGTTGACGAATATATATATTTTTACATTTTCAATTTTAACTAATTTATTACATTTTAAAATATATATATTTATAGGAAAACTGCCATTTGGAGTGAATTTATGGATTCTCATACAATTAAAAATTAGTGGTTTTTAATGTCTGATTTAAATTGTACTTGTATTGATAATTTTTTTTCTGATGACCACTAGTTTTATGAACTCATGACCTGAAGCCCGTATAGATATGTAATATTGTGTTTAAAATCAGGAGTTAGCAATAGGTGATAAGCCCAACATTTACAATAATTAATGAATTAAAACAGGGAGGGACTATTTGAGATATAGATCCACTTAAATTTAATTTAATTTTCAAAATTGATCATTATTTTAAACACGTTTGTATATTTTGAGTGTATTTTTTTAACTTTAAAGTTCTCTTAATTAATTTTGAGTTGAATTTACTTAACAAGAAGTAATATAGTGCCTATGATCTGTTGCCTTATAATGTTACTACTAAATTCCTAGACAGTGAGGTTATTTTTCAAGTTCTTGTGTAGTCGTGCATTCTTTCAATCAAACCTTTTACTAACGCTTACTTTAAAGTCGTCGTTCAGTTGTCACAACAGTTTAAGTAGTTGGGCGTAGTAGGCATGCTGTTCCAGCCACTGACTGTTCTACAATAAAGTAATGACATCACGAAATAGCTAAATCACGTAATTGTTTAGAAAATGTTACTTACTATTAGCATTGACTTCATTGTAGTGTATAGTGTAAGAATAATTTTTGGTGGACAATATCAATTTCTTACCAAGTTATAGTCGACATCAGTGTTTAGAACTTTAATGCTGCTTGTCTACACATATTTTTCTAGAAACCCATTTTTGACTCTAACAGTGGCACATTCTTGTAATATTCAGTATCGTGGGTTTTATGTTTCGTAAAGATGTATACGTTATTATAAATAAATGCGTTTGGTAAACGTTATGTTTTTAAAGTATGCAGCACCTTGTCAAGAATTCCCGACGAAGCGTTGGAACAGCGTTACATTAGTTAAATCTGGAATGCCCTCGTTACAATAATAAGGATCTATAGGAGGCGCATACTACATGCTATAAATGTTGAAACAATCACTCGCATTCGTATTTTGGTTTCCTTTAAATAACTACGTGTAAATTAGAATACTTTCTGACTCATATGGAAAGCCCTGACTTGTATAAATGAAATATATATTTCGTTTTAGGCGAGGAGGAAGTATCAACGTCGAGTCGGGTTCAGATACTGGAAACTGGTGATCTATTGATAGCCGCTGTGAGAGAAAAAGATGCTGGGCATTACACTTGTGTAAGATCAAATGAGGCGGGGGAAGTGAGGGGCTCAGCTTATTTATCGGTTTTAGGTAAGTGCCTTTTCAATATTTCAGTAATATGTTTGTATATATGTTATATTTGTACATTCAATTTATAATTTAGATATTGTTTTTTTAGTATTAGATAGAATTATCAAGTTAACTACTGTTTCATGCAGTACTTAGTCTGAATTGACTGAAATCAATTTTCTCCGGTGATGTTTTATGTCCTTATGTAATATAATTAATTGATGCATTTGAAATCGAACATAAGGAAAGCGCGACTAGTTATCCGGTGTGGTAATTGCTATGGATGTGGCTCACAAATCCCAGATCGTCGACCTTGATCAATAACAAATTAGCACAGCTTTTACTTAAAAAATAATCTGATGAGTCCTAAACATATGTTATTTGGGCACCGTTCACAAGATAGGTAAAGAAATAGCGTGTTCCATAAGCTTCACACAAATTAAACTGGAGCTGTATACTAAAGAAAACTGAATTATAAAAAACAATATAGGAATGCCACACCTTTACTTGTATTAAGAAAATTAATAATGTACCTTTTTACATAGTTCAAATATTATTATACCTTGTTATACCTAATTGTAATAGCAATAGTTACGTTATCATGGGCTCTATAATTTTGGTCATTACTAAACATTAAAAAAAATTATATATGAAAGTAGGAGTAAGACTTATCTGGAATCTCGACGTCCCTGAGAGAGTAATACATTAAATATCAAGGGGAAATTCAGTAGCTCGTAGATACTTGTAGGGTAGTGTACTACCAACCCATCACAATTCAAACTTCAGGCTACATCAATATCCTGATACTCTGATACTCGACTCATGAAACTGGTTTCAATAATTAAAACAATTATGAAAATCAACAGTAGGCAAAAACCAAAAGTATAATCTGAATAATCAGTAATGCCTAAAAAAATAACGAAAGGAATTCAGTACTGAAAAAAATGTGGCTACATGAGATTATGAAAAACAGCAATTTCATAAAAATTTTATAAATAAAAAAGTATGGACGAGATAGAACAAAAACTCACCCGACTGGTGTCAATTAGTCATTATACCATAAATTTATACAAAGGATTACTTAGGATTTAGTTTAATCCATTATTTTATGATATTTAAAAGGGATGATAGAACTATCTAGCAACAAAGATCTGTTGGAAGCCAGTGAGCCCATCAACAACTAACTGAAGTCGATGCCCTTCAGAAACGAAATCCAGCATCATGCCTTATCGGCAAGGACGATGTATAAAGTATCTCGCACTATCGAATTCTAAATTAGTTGAACTATTTCTCTTAAATATTCTACTCGAATAATAAATTACTACCAATGACGAACAGTAAATAAAAACCAATAAGAAAACTAAGATCGGTTATTTATCTAATTAAGAAACTGCTCAAAATTAATTATATTTTTTAAAGTGACTATGTATATAGTCACTGTGTCAAGTGCACCAACTGTGAAGCAGTTGAATAAACAGTTCTTGAAATTATGTGACAATCTCTAGCTGGCCCGGCAGACCTTGTTCTTCCTTTTCCGTTAGATGGCGCGATGATTTTTCAGTAGAATTATAAGAACATCGTCCAGAAATGTTATTCAAGAAAAGCATATTGGTTTTATAGAAAAATACACAATAAAACAATACTTTCTATACTATACACAACTTGCTGAAAAATCTGGCTTAGTGTTTTAAATATATAGATTATGCAACAGTTATATGAGGAATTATGTTATTACAATAAACTCAAACTAGTAGGTCTACAAACGCTTAAAAAATAAAGGAGGGAATTGATGCGCTATTATGTGTCAGCAGATCACGGATCTATAAGTTAGCAGAAATAGTAGGTCCTCGAATGACGTAATAATCGAGGTAATAATATTCCTTAGAAATACTGAAATTTTTACTTTAATAAATATGTTAAATTGTTAAAATTTAAAAACTAGTAGGAGCGTTATATGTCCGCCTCCAAAAAAAGGAAGGTGAATTAAAATTTTCATATATTTACATATACATAAAATAATCATCTTGTGAGGTTAAAATGACAACATTTTTAGTAAAATCTTGTTATAAACAACTAAACCGGCAATTACAATGTAGCCTAATTTTAGTCCCAACAGATTCAACATCACCAAGGATCATAAATAGCTCAAGTGGTACTGGAGGCTGCTCATTAGGTTCCAACAAAATCTAAAAGAATCATTCTTTTTTGTGTTAAAATTAATAATCAAGCTAATATTATCTCCTAAAAATACTGAAACTCTACCTTTAATAAATATGTTAAATTTAAAAAATGGCTAACGGAAGGTTACAGTTTCATTTCCGAGTTAGATTCCATAATGTTGGTATTACGTATTGGTCCTTCTTAAATATATTTAATAATTTTTGTACTAAATATGTAGAAAACACATTTTTTTAAATCATTGGTCTGCAAACAACTGTGCAATGTAATACATTGTGTCATGGTACAAGGTACAAACCGGATGCCTAACTAATGAATATATATAAAATAGGGTTTTGATTTAAAGAAAACACAAAATAACCTAATATCTTACCAAGTTTCTATAAGAATTAGTAAATATTTTTAGAAAAAAGTGTGGTAACGAAAATCTTGATTTAGAAACGAAACGTCGCCGGAAATATTTGTCTTCCAATTCGTAACCAGTGCCCCAGAATTCACCAAAAATCGTTAGAATCGACCATAAAATCCATATTTGCGATTCATGAATATGTTTTCTTTTTTGATCCGCAACTTTTAAAAATTTGGTATTTTTTATTCTAGTGAAAACCCAAATTGTCCAGCCTCCTGTCGACACCCGAGTACTTTTAGGACATACAGCAACTCTACAATGCAAAATTTCATCAGATCCAGCAGTGCCATATCAGCTAGACTGGTTTCGAGATAAGCAGTAAGCATACAAAGTCCCCTGGGTTGCTATTGTAACTTTAAATGAATGTTTAATGTGTAGAAGTGTAAAACAGTAACTGGTACCTTTTTTAGATTAATTAATCCGAGAGGAAGCCAACGAATCAATATTTTACCAGATGGTATGTTGGAAATTCAAGCAGTCAGAGCATCGGACGTTGGTCACTATACTTGTGCAGTTCGATCGCCTGGTGGAAATGAAACAAGATCTGCAAAATTGAGCGTTATTGAATTGCCTTTTGCACCTACCAATGTTAAAGCAGAAAGGTAATGAATACGTTATTAATTATACTAACGCAATGAACCGCTTCATATATGGTACATTATATACCTGCTTCTACTTGCAGAGGATAATTCTTTATAAAAATCAATATTTTTGTATAAACCTTTTTACCAGTTTGCAAGTATGCGGATTTCAATTTTACAAAGTTTAACTACTATATTCGTTGACCAGTTTACGTGGTCCATTCTGGGACTATACGATAATCCATGCGTAGATTGTTTTGTAGTATTTTCTCTAAACATTAATAAAATTAATTCATATGCATCTGTAGGACAGAAGACGGTGGTCAGAGGGCTGTTAATGTCAGTTGGACACCGGGGTTTGATGGAAACAGCCCAATTAAACAATATATCGTTCAAAAAAGGGAAGTTCCAGAATACGGTAAGTCTAATGGTAGTATGTGACACGTCCTTTAGTTAAACATTGTTTTTGTGTTAAACTTCCCTGGTATAACTAACAATTGTTCCAATAACAGGATACCTATTTACGCTTTTGTAAGTATTGGCATAAAAATGGTATATCTAGGAAACATTTTACTAAGCTCTCCATGTTGGTTTAGTAGCAATTTCTTTAAAATAGTATTTGCATGCAACTTAAAAATTATTTTGGCTTTTATAGGGAACATATGTGGTAGTTTTTTATATTAACACTTGGGCTAATAAGGTAAAACTTAACACAAAATTATTAAAACTCCTTAAGACCGGCAGTGGGAAATATACTGATCAGCTGACTCAAAAGAGATAAACGATATATTAAGTTAATATATTAACATTGTAATACAAGCTACATATTTGTAGGGTATATGTCACTTAACCGGATAGTTGTTCCATCAAAGTCGAACAAATTAAAAGGAAAAATTATATCTTTAAGTTGAAAAAATGATGAAGAAAATTCATTATTTTCCTAGATTTCGTGATGCAAAATTCCTTTGGACAGCTTAACTTTATTGTTTGGCGAGTCATATTTTGTTATATCACAACTTACTATATGTTTTAGTTTTAAATGCTGTAACACACCCACACTCCATACAGCACCAAATATGTGTCTTTAATTTCCCTTTGCTTTCTTGACCAAAACCAATCCTTCGTTTCCAATTTTTACATTGTCAGCGTCAAATGAAAAAAAAACATTACTAATTAAGCCCATTAGAGGAATAAATGCATGTATGTCGGCCATTATTCCTTTATGGTGTATTAAAGTGGAACCAAGTAAAAGCTTAACGGCAACATTGCCATAAACAGGTACTGACTTCCTGGTCACTGGTGGTCACTGGCCACAGATTCTAAAAGATTTCTTGTAACTAAAGGAACAGCTTCTGCGGTTTCGACTGTATTGCTCATTGTTTTTCCATTCACCACTCCTGTAAATATTAAACTTTCGCTTTTTTACGTTTTTAATAAACAACTTTGAGCGGCCTTGACCCGTTTAGACAGCATTAATACCGCGTTTGTCTTTATCATCTTGGCGATCTTGCAATTGGATATCTGAAAGATTTAAATCTATTCGCTCAAACTTTCCACTTATCTATTCTGTTTTCTTTAGAGCCTTATGTTTTATCTTATGTGAATATTTTCTATTTCATTTAAGACTACCTTAAATACTTTGTCATATATTCTTGCATGTTATCGGCCTGGAGTTTTTAAAGTAACTCATCTCAGATCGTATTTTTAGTTTTGGGGCATTAAGCTCCGCCTCCAACTCAGTCAGTATTAGATTACTTTAAATTCTTATAGTCCATCCACAAAGGCTCAGATTCTTGAAAACTTGAAAAGCTTCACAAGGTTTTTGTGTCCTAATGTTATAAGCTGGGTTCTGTATATTTATTGACTACTGATATTGAATTCTAAGCTCTATCGTATAAACAAAGTTCTGGCCGTATTGTTGGTGAATAGCCGGAATGCTTTATAATAAGTCTAGTGCCGGTCCTCTTAAAAAAAGTTTGTGTGAAGTAGCCTTTTCTTCGACACTCTAGCCATTGTTTATTGATTCAGCCTAAACTATCTGTCTACACAAGTCTCAATAAGTTGGAGCCATCAAAAGTTAATGCTTTTTTATCTCTCGAAACAGCTATTGGGTTAGCAATATTATGTATTTTTAGTTTACTTATTTGTTTTTCAAGGTGTACCTTCTACTCTAAAATTATTCGTCACTTTGTTTAAGTGTTTTACTTCCCTCGTAAGTGAGAAGAATTGTAATCGTGAAAAAATTATCCTCCCAGATTTTTGCAGATCTTTGTGTTTGGTTTTCGGGTCTCTAGAACCTGTCAGTCTGTCATTCTGTCTGTTTGCGGCATAACTCAAAAACTACTGACAATTGCTCCGCTGGATATTTACCCATGCGTTATTGTTAAATAGTTAAAAAAAAGTCCACATTCATTATGGGCATAATATAAATATAAATGATAATTATACGTTAAATTACTATTAACTAATAACAGTATTTACCAGCAACAAAAAATACAACAAAAGTAGCTTCTTAAATGGACTGATTTGAAGATTAGAAACAATACAAATACGAACAATATAAAATGACAATAATAATAAACTCCAAACAAATTCTTGACCTTTGAGGCTTTGATGTGAAAAATCTGCCTGTGTTTTTAACATATTTCTTAAATGTATTCAAATTCGGAAGGAAGACAATATTTCGTGTTTCATCATTTTATTTTATTATTGATTTATGTAATACTAATAATTTAAAAAGCATGTCTTTAATATTTTTGTCGATTGCTAACGCATGGGTACACAACTGTACCGATTGACTTCAAATTTTGCTCAAAAATCAAGGATCATATGGGGATCAAATTTTGGTAAAGAACCAAATGGTCTCACAAAATGTAAAAAACATCAGTTAAGAAATTGTTTATCGAATGGACTTCAAAATTTGCCCAAATATAAAGTATGATATAGGGATAAACTGATACATTTTATTGTGTAAATCCACTATGGCTGCACAAAATGACGGCCTAATGAAATATTTAAAGGTTCCAAAAAACTACTTATCTAATTGAATTAAAATATTGTATAAAAATCAAACAGGGATAGACTGGTAAATTTTTAGTGGGACTCCTATATGACAAAAAAAATGGCGATCCAATAAAATGTTTAAATATTCTTAGAATAAAATCTTTTTTATGGAGGAAAATAATAAATTATTTATGAAATAAAAATTTATAAATGAAAATTATTATGAAAGTAAATAATAACAAAAAAAACTGAAATAAATAACAGTTTATTGGATTTGTATAAAGTTATTACCAAATAATTGTGAATATGCACATATAGACTATTTATTGCAAGTAGTGGAATTCTGTACGAGGGAAATTGTGGGTAAAGGTGAAGTTACCGATCTTTTCTTGGGTTTACTCTGCTCGTGAAATTGGAATTGCTTCCTGTCGTTTCGCCTGCGATTGCACTAGAAATCTTCCGGGGTATTCACTGCACTAGATCAAAACATTGAATTAGCTATTTCCTCTTTGATATACATTACTTATTATAAGCGGCATTTTTCAGTAGTATTTGAAATATCCAGAACTGCATTTTAGGTATTCTGTCAACTTTTTCTTGTTCATTTATAATTTTTTCTAACGGATCTTGTTATTTTCTTATTCTTTTATTAATAATATTTTAATATTATTTATAAAATATTCTTTTTGTTGTCGTATTTTGGTTTCTTCGGATTCTTTTCATACTATCTTTCTGATTTTGGATCCATCATTGGTCTCTTTATAAGGGCATTTTGCTTACTCTATTTGTATTTTTTTAACTTGTTTGGCGGTCTTCTTTACTAGTTATTCCATTTTGGCAGTTTGCTGTCTGGTATTCGACATGCGTCATTCTCCCTCGGGATTCCTCGTACTTGCTATGAGGTACTGGCGAAGTCAAATCTTACAAATGTTTCAATCAACAATAAACACGTTTTGTAAAACGACACTATCTTTATTAATCACATAGTTCAACTCGATTACTGTATTATCACGAGTTAACGCAGTACAAACGTTTTATCACACAACGGGTGCAATCCCGCAAAGAACCGCATATGTGCAAAAAGTGTTGTACAGAATCTTCCCCAAGACGTTAAAACTGTGCTTCCTTATTTTAATTTTCCTCAAATTAACCAGACCTATCTTACCTATACTAACACCGTTACTAACCTTCAAACACAAAAACATTGTTTAACTGCATGAGCATGTGGAAAATGGCCTTTGGTTTCGGTTGGGCTTGTTATAATGTTTATTCTATAAATATTATTTTTTTATCTGAATCATTTTATACACATTTTTCGTTCAATTAATTTATTTTAATGAATTTACCCACATCATATACAGCTAAACCAAGCATAACTGTAAACTATAAAGTTGTTTGTTCTCGTTAGTAAATTACAGTGAGATGTTTTGTTAATACAAAGTTAAACGAACCATAATGTTAGTAATATGTAGCGTGGCGATGAAGCAGAAATGTATTTTCAGCAATTTGCAGACCTTTATTTTAATATGAGGATTTGAATAACGGAGGAGTGCTGATCCATATCTGCCTAAACTTTTCTTGTATTGGATAGAGTTTTGAACAAAAGAGTGTATTGAAATAAATAACATATAATTAACGTTTTAATATTTTAAAATATATTTAAGATATCTCCGTTCTGATTAAAAGTTTTGAGATTATAATAATCTTTCGAGATACGGGTGCTTGAAAAGGTGCTGCACTTCTACGCAAAAAGGACTGAACTCTAAAATACTGTTAAAGTAAAAGGTATATGTACAGAGTAACGTATTTTCGATACTTTTAGGGAGATCTGAAAAAACTGTAAGAGTGTAAGTGCTACATGAAAACCGATTGCACATTTTCAAGTTCGATTTTCAAATGAACTCTAACCGTATTTATTGATCATGGCTAACGTGACTGGTTATTGAGCTACGGGGTGTTTCTGAAATTTAGTCAATTTTGATTGGGTCCTGTATCTCGCTTATTATTGGTGATAGAAGAAAAAAGTAAATTGGTTATTTGGTTAGAGTTCTTTATGTAGAATTCAGTGGCGTTCTTACTTTTTTTCTATCTATTCCAACTTTTGAAATATGACATAAAGTTATGTTTTTTTCAATGGGACACCCTGTATATTTTTTCTTAGTCGAATGGAAATTAAGTTACCTTTCCGACGGTTCCAAACACATCGTGTTTTAGTTTTTGCAAAATAACATTTTTTTTATTCTATTTTCCTTGTGACTGCGGCAAACATAGCAACTGAGCTTTTTCTTTATATCTTTTGAGGCGATTGATTAAACTTCATGTTTGATAACTGCAAAAACCACTTAATAACATATCTGAAGATATTACACATAATTTTAACAATACCTTTGATAAGATAATTCAACTTTTTCGGATTTTTGGTTATTAACTTCCCTCCTTATGTCTACTTCTTTTCTGCTGAACCTATTTAAATTAATCTGAATGATAATAAGTGCATTCCTGCAACAAAATGGCACTTTCAAAAGCATAAAATGTAAAACAAAAAACTGATTTATATGAAGTAGGCTTTAGAAACAATTGTTTGACGCCATCTTTTCCAATTTTTTGAGAGTTAAAGTTTTGAGTCCGGTAAAGAAAAATCTTAAGCTACATGGGTATTTCCAGAAGCCAAGGCGAAAGTTATATAGAAATGAAAACAATGAAATAAAAGAAATCAACAAAATCGCATATGTTGGAGCGAATCCGACTTCATCTTCGAGGCAGATTACAGACGAAATAGGCGTCAACAGAAAAAACATTAAGAATATCTTGAAAAAGCACAAATTTCGTCAGTATTGCTATAGAAAGGGTCAAACTTTACATCCAGGGGACGCAGAACGTAGACGGCAATTTTGCTTATGGTATTTGGGTAATTGTCGGAGAGACAATAATTTTAAAGAATATCTTTTACAAAAATAAGAGCAATATTATTCAAGAATTAAAAACCTGTTGCAGACGTAGTTTGGGAAAAGTGACGTGATTACATATATTCAATGCTCTTAGGGGTGTTGGAAAGCGCTGCGGAGAGTACTTGGCGAGTTTCAATAGAGAATCGCATCCAAAGCTTTAAAAAATTTACTTAGTTGTTATGTTTAAAACGCACTTATATGGAAAGTATAAAAAAATATAATTAAATTAAAAAATGAGTATTTTGCAAAAACTCAAGATACAAGTGTTTGGTATTGCTGAAAAGGTAATTTAATTTCTAATCGATTTAGGAAAAAAAATACAGGGTGTCCCATTGAAAAAACACCTTTATGTCATATCTCAAAAACTGAACTAGGAAGAACGCCACTGAACTCTACGTAAAAAACTACATAATTACTTTTTTCTTCTATCACCAATAATAAGCGAGATACAGGACCATATTTAGAAAGGCCAATTTTCGAAAACACCCCGTAGCTCAGTAAGGAATTTAATTAGCCATGATCTGTAAACATGGTTAAAGTTTATTTGTAAAGCGACCTCGAAAATGTTCAATTAGTTTTTATGTAGCACCTACTGTTCTGCCAGAACCCCCCTAAAAGTATCGAAAGTGCGCCACCCTGTACATTGTTTTTGGTTATAAATGCACCTTCTTATTAACATTTGGTATGTAGATATAAAAAAGTTGAACACAAAATTTTCTTCAAATTTTACAATTTTTTCTGTAGTTAGCAAAATATAAAGTTTAGTTTTTCTGAAATCAACATTAACTTTGGTTTCTTAAAATTAATACTGGGTGCGTTATATGTCTATCAAAAGGGTATCTTTTTGCTAACCATAAATATATTAGGATGAAGACCTTTATATTTAAAAACTCTCGAGAAATTAAAAAATAAGCTGCCATATGAAGCAATGTATTCTAATTGACTCCAGTATGTACCTATAGTAGAACGTTTTTATTTTCTCTTTTTTGTCAAATGTCTAAGGTTTCTTTAAAGAAAACGGTGTTAAACGTGAGATATTTCTAATAAGCAAGACGCGACCTGTTTGATGGACTCACAGTGTTACATTTAAGAAACCAAAATGTTGATTTCTGCTCATTATCACTATTTTATTTTGTTCTTACTTGTATTTTGGTATCTGATAAATATAAGGACATATCTCTCGATTTCGGTGCTATTTCACCTATATTTTTTCTTACCTCATAAACAAACTGATTAGTTTATTTTTATCAAAAAAGTGATAGCCTCTTTTTGTAAGTCCAATAAAAATTTATTTCTTGTGATTTTTAACGTGTCTTTCGGATTTTAACGTTTTTAATTTTGATTGTTTTTCTGCTGGAGTCTCTACCACTTCTGAAGGACTTATATTTAGAAAACATGCAAAGTCTTTCGGATTTTAACATTTTTAATTTTGATTGTTTTTCTGCTGGAGTCTCTACCACTTCTGAAGGACTTATATTTAGCAAACATGCAAACCAACTTTGCCCCAAAACATCTTGTTAAAATTAAGTAGTTTTTTTTTTTAATGAGGCATATTTAATATTTCTGCTTTTACATTAAATTGAGGGGGTATATGGAGTTGCGTAATCTAAAATGACACCATGATTTTTATACAGGAATTTAATTTTTTTAACAGTAAATTTCCCTCCATTGTCACATTTTTTATTTTATATTGTATTCCTGTAACAGAACAATACATCTTTCGCTCGGCCTGCTGCTATAATCTGTTCAATGACAAGTGTGAAAAGTTCATCTCCAGTAAACTACAGGTTGCGAATGCTCTACAAAATATTTACCTGTGTTCCTTTCCTTCAGGAAAGATCAAGAACTCGCTTGCCAATCGGGCTCTCTGACGCTATTTAAAATAGGTCTAGCTGGAAAAGAAAAGTAAATAAAATGAGTATTGAGTTAGGCAATAGCTTTCTTGATACACTCCAGCTTGCAGAGGTCTAGGTGGTTATTGCAAATAATAGCTACGACATGAAGTACATGATGCGGAAACTCGTCGAAGTGTATTCAAGATGGGGATTGGAGGTAAACACCGATAATTCAAAGTATCTATGCTTTGGTTCGGAGGAAAAAGATGTGCATCTTACTTTAGAAGACAACCAAGAAATCAAAGCATTTCAAGACTTATAGATATCTAGAGGTAAGATTTGATAAAATGGAAACCGATGAAAAAGGAATCCTCACAAAAATAATTTAAGGATGGAAAGCAATCCGGCGTCCCAATGGTAGGTATGATATGGAGAAAGGATCTATAGAATGAAAGGAAGTTTAGCATCGACTAATCTTTGATCAAGAGCAGTCTTATACACTGCTTTAGTTTCAAATATGCTTGATTTGGCTGTACTATGATTTCTCTACACGCATGCTCAGCAATTTATTTCCCATTTTTCTCAGCCGACCCCTGAACTCTAACAGTATAATTGTGTTTCATCAGTACCTCCCATTACAGGTCCCATACCTGACCCTTTGCTAAATTGGGTGACGGAACTAAGCAATGTCTCCGGCGATCAAAGATGGACGTTACTGACGAACCTCAAAGCAGCCGCATCGTACCAGTTTAGAGTCAGCGCTGTCAACAGTGTCGGTGAAGGGAGCCCATCGGAGCCCAGCAACCAAGTCATGTTGCCTCAAGAAGGTAGGAAGTTTTGTTATAAAGAATATATGTTTAGTAAATGAGATGTAATGGTTTTAATAGTTGATTCCATTGTTTTTTTAACATTTGATGATGAGCTTTCTTAGTTGATTCCAGCTGTAAAAGCTTTCGTACTGTATTTGATGTCAATCAAAAGCTAAACTTAATTCTCTTTTTTTAATTTTTTTCACGATGGGGTCACAATGAAAACTAGTTACAGTTTTTTCGATCGTAAAATATTACTTTGAAAATTGAAAAGAACAAATTATAATATTTAAAATATTTGTTTTTTTTTAAATGATTACAGTAACGGTATTGTAAAGCCTGCACGCATAAGAGATTTGTGATACACAAAATTAATTACTTATGTTAAAATTTTATAAATAGAGTCGACTAGTATAAACCAGGCGGTTAAAGCTTTTGCAGTGCGATTGTTACGTGTCATAATTTAAAAATTGCATGAGAAACGACAATAATTTGTTTTATATCTTGTTAAGATATTTTTATAACTTTTACTACTATTTATGGCTGACATGGTAAACATATTGAGAGAACAGTATCAGTGGCGGCTCGTGACTTTAGGAAGTGCTACAGGCTGCAGTTTATGTCGAAAATATAATATATAATTTAATTAATTTAAATAACTCACCTATCGGCTTTATTGATGACCTTTCAAAATACAATATGCCTCGCAATATTCAAACAAAGTCAACATAAAATTAAAAAAAAAACTGTTCGTGATTGTCTGCACTACACATAATGAAATTCGTGATAATTTTTTAATTCCTGTTAAAAACCAAACCAGAGCGCCTATTTTTTTTGCGGCAAATTTGTCACTCTTTCATTCAAAACAGGAATAGACCAAAAAGTTTCTGTTTAACTAACAAACATGCTAAGGCATTAGGCCTGTCTTAACACATGGTACTCCTTATAAATGTTTTATCCGGTTCAGAGTAGAAAAATTTCTGTGTGCAATATTATACCGGAAATTCAATAGTTTTTCAATAAACAAAAAGGTAAATAGAGACCTTCCGACATTTTTTTCCTCGGTTGTTAATAAATACTTAAATGATAACGAGTTCAAAAACTTTTTAACTCCAAAATATATATTTTTCGTCTCATTGTATTGACTGCTAGATTTTCCTCTTGTCTTATGCGTTCACTCTTAATGGACGGATATACCTTCTGTCTGTTAATAAACGGATTGTTTTTATTTGTCAAATCAAAACTGAACTGTGAATTGTATAGATTACCTTTATTATAATTCTTATGTCGTTGAAATGTAGAGGAGGTATACAGATGGTGCTATTTTTATGGATAAATCTATTGCTAATAACATAATATCTTTATTTCCCTCTCCTCCTAACATTTTCGTGGTAACTAGACTCAAGAATACTCAGCATCAGTTTATTTAAGAAGGCAACAATATCAAGTGCAAATAACCATTTTAATTAGAAATATTGATGATGTACTTATTTTATATGAATACATTGCATCCAAATATATATTTTTTGAATTGTTGGATTATTTGCGTTAATTATATTTTATTTATACGTACATAATGTGTATAACAAATTGTATAACTTTACAAAATTAATCCAATAAGAACTGAATAGGATTATTATATTTTCTTATAAGATATATTAGAACTTAAAATAATGTAGAAAAAAAAAGATTTGTTATTATTTTTACAAACCTGTAAAGTCAATTAGATCTAATTTTGATTTTCGGCTAATTTAATTCACCTTGGAAAAGTCAATATAAACCCTTGTTAATACAAATACCAACAACTTCATTGTTTAAAAAAAATTATACAACAAAAAAAACCAAATTATACATTTACTTAGCAATATTTAGATAAATAACGTATCTTAACATGTGCTCAAATATGTCAACAGGACTTGAAGCAACTTATTTTAACTGAAAATGTGATTTTCTATTTTATGTATCGAAAGTTACCGTAGATAGATTAGTCTACATGTTAAGATTTATACAATGTGTTAGGTATTTTTTTGAGTTGTGACAAAGCCAACACATTTGGCTAATCTGGGTGGAATATGTTTCACATAACGGCTTAATCCTTCATGTTTTTCTTTTTTTTTTCTCTTCTGTAATATTTTGATTATGGTCAATACCTTTATGATTGGTCTAAAATCGCAGAGAAAAAATGCTTTGTGTTTTTTTAAAAATATTATTGAAGCCAACAAAATTCCTCGGTTCAGTACTTATTGGATAACCATGTACATTATGTCTAATAATCACAGTTCAAAAATAATATGTTTGTACTAATTTATAATTAGAAAAACAGTAACTTGTTTTTATTTATTTTTTATCATGCAGGCAGCTCATATAAATTTCTGTTTAAAGGTGGGATGTATACATAGTTTTTTCTTTTTTTGCATGATATGTTGTCATGTTGCATCTATCTGTACTCTAAGGGAAATGTAAACTCAAAATTTTCGCTATTGGCCAGTTGTTAAAAAGGTCATATACGAGAAACTTAATACTCATAAATCCTGTGCGGGAGATAGCTTACACAATGTGATAGCTTCAAAGAAAACTTCGAGTGTACTTGCTTTTTTTTGCAAAACTTTCATTATTCCGTGGAAAGGTTTAAACCTCTTAATAAATTATCTCTTCTCATGAACAAACTTCATTTTTAGTCAGTTGACAAACAATGTTGAACTTAGTTTTACAATACTAGGCTTGTATACTTGATCTTCAAATATTTCGTTCAGAGCTACGTATGCACTGTTCTGTTACAACAATAAATTAACTAATTGTATTGAGGAGCCAAGGGATTTTTAAAGGTCACCATATATATACAGAAGTATAATCTCCATGAAACATATTTTTCTCCTTAAAAGAACCAGGCCTCTCTGTTCTTTGTAAGATATATCTTTTAGTATAAAATTACCATTTTATCTCTTTGGCGGGGAGCATTTTTTGCTCGAATCCTCTTGACTCATCAGTACTTTTTGAAAGCGCCAATTGCATCCTTCCTACAAAACAGGAAATTTTTCTTGAAATCAAAACTATCCATAATGGACCTCGTTACACAGAATGCTCCTCTTTTGGCAGACTGTTTAATGTTTTGCTTCTTCATGTACAATTTTCCACAATTGGTATGGACGAAAACCGTAACGAACATACAAAATAAGTCGAGCCCATCGTAAAAATGAATGTCTTTCGATAAAAATGGACCGTTTCAGGCCATTTTTGTGTACAATAATAATGAAACCTACCTTTTTTAGAACAGCACTATTACATTTTAAGAATACTACAGTAAGCACGTCTTAGATTTTTAATGTCCTCTAAATAAGCACACCCTTTATTGGTTGCACATTATTTTGTGTTGTCCAGAATGAATTTGAAAGAGAAATACCGACAATGACATATGATTTCCGGCGTCGGAGGAGTGAAAAAAGATGAATGACATCTCTCTACTTTACCACTAGAAAATCCGTTTTTCATAATTCGTAGTTTCTTAAACTAACCTTACAACTGCAAGTAAAAGGTGTTTCCAGTGAGTCACAAATTTTGTGAACACGTAAAAGTGTTAGTTTGTAAAGTTATTTCTTTTAAATAATATTATCGATCTTGCTTCATAACCTAGTTGGGTGGTTTGAAGTGTTATCACTATCAGGCAGTCATTGGAAATCCTTTCATCATCAGTAAATATTTTCTTGTAGCCTCTCGCAGATAATAACATTTAGAATATAGTTTACATAGAAATAATTTTGTTAGCTTATTCTTTATAACTCTAGCACCCCTAATTTCAGAATTTTTAGAATATTAATAAATTGTTTTCCGAGATGACTGAGAATGAAACAGTTCTTTCAATAAAATTTTTGCATTAAAAAAATGTTTTTTGCTACAACATTTATGAGGGAAAAAGATCACATCACCCTTAATTTTGCAAATTTACTTGGATAAAAACATAGAAAATTAATTAAATTGAAATTGGATCTCCATTTAACATTTTTTCAATTTTTGCTTGCATATTTTGAACTGAAATGTAGAATAACTGCCTACTATGCCAATATGTTTTAATTCTTCTAGAAGTAACAGGACCTTTCCATTTTATTGCTACTTCTTATGATTTTTCCAGTATTTTTATTTACAAAAATAGTATTCTGCTGGTTGGAATATACATTGAGTAATTAGTCTCATTGCTTAACCTCTCTATCTTTATAAACGTTTCAATAAGACGATATTCTATTAGTCACATAAATGAGCTAACCATTTTCTTCATAACAACTTTTTTTAACATCTGAGATTTACTATTTCTCTTGAGCACATTATTTTTTATTTTCTTCATTATTCTTATGTTTTGTTTGACATGCTCTATAGCTTTTCACATTGTGATCGTTTTATCGTGTTCTACATTTTATTACCTATGATTTATTTTAATACAATATTTGCTTTTCTAGCCCCCTCTGGACCACCAGTGGGATTTGTGGGATCTGCAAGAAGTTCATCAGAAATTATAACCCAGTGGCAGCCACCTCTCGAAGAACATAGAAATGGACTAATACTGGGATATATAATACGGTATAGACTATACGGATATAATGACAGCCCTTGGACTATTAGAAATATTACAAATGAGGTAAAACATTAGGTTTAATATACAAAAGACTCACGTTTATTTATCATACGTTTTAGGCTCAGAGAAACTTCTTAATCACTGATCTAATCACATGGAAAGACTACGTAGTGCAAATTGCCGCCTACAATAATAAGGGGGTTGGTGTTTTTACTGATGGGGCTAAAATTAAAACAAAAGAAGGTGTTCCTGAAGCCCCCCCTATAATCCAGAAAGTGGAGGCGCTTAATTCAACCGCTGTTCAGATTTGGTGGATACCTCCCGATCCACAAAAAATCAATGGGATAAATCAGGGTAAAACTAGTATTAGGCACGGTCTCGAAAAAATATATAATGAATTATCTGTTTTAGGTTATAAAATTCAAGCATGGCGGTGGCATCACACCCGGGGTCATGTGGAAGCTAGTATGATGACAGTACATCCAAATCTTTTAGATCCTTACGCTGAGCAAACCGCTTTGATGACACATTTGGATAAATATACTGAGTATAATATTACCGTTCTCTGCTTTACCGACCCGGGGGATGGTGAAATCAGTGATTTTGTTTATGTTAAAACTCAGGAAGATGGTAAGTATATTAAGTTTGGTGTGATGTATTTGTAACGTTTATATATATAAAAGAGCTGACCGTATTTGAAAATTAAATTTGCTTGTAGTACAATTTATACATAAAACGTTCACTTGGCGACTTGTTATGAGAAAAGCAATTCACGCCTGATAGAAATGATATTTTGTTAATCAAATATCAAAAACTTATATTTCTGTAATAATTGAACATTTTAGTGAAAATGTACTGTTATATCCCAAATTATTTGTACAATATGGGAAAGAGACATCCGCTGACTGACTGACGTTCATTTAATTTGACATCGTCCTTCTTTTTATGACATAGGTGCGAGATAAGAGACGATTTTTTTGAAACTCGCCTCTAAGAGGGGGGGGGGAGGTGAAATGTGTTTTTACTTTTTCTACAATGTTTCTTTAACTCAAAAAAGTCATTTTAAAAGACTTCTTTCTGTCAATTAAATCTTACAATCAATTCTGGATTTTTCAAAAATGAGACAAAAAGGAGTAAAATATGGTTTGCAAACGTTATTTATGTTGGAACTGCTTTTCGCCTGTTAATTTTATCTTGCCTGTTAAGTTAAAGAAAGAAATAATTTATGTTTTTTGACACTAAAAGGGTAGACTTTAAATGTAGTGTATAAAATGCATTACTTTGAATTATTTCAAAGATTTGAATTTTTTTTTACTTTGTGTAACGGGCTCAACTAGTACCTAAATAATTATGTGACAATTTTTAAATTTATCAAAAATTAAAGTTAGAACATTAGGCCTCAGTAACTGACATTAGAACAATTAACAGTGGTTTTTGTAAATGTCGAAAGTTGTTATATAGTGAGATGGAAATAATATACTGTTCTACAGTAGAGTAAAACAACACATAAAACTTTCTGAAAGAAAATTGAAACCCTTAAATTTTACTTTAACAGTATCTAATGTTCTTTCTAGTACCAGATGAAGTCTCCAGTCTACAGTTCGACGACATCAGTGACAGAGCTGTCAAAGTTTTGTGGCAGCCTCCAAAAAAAATCAACGGTGTACTGACGGGGTACCAAATTCAGTACCAAATCAAAGATAGGCCTGAAACTCTTAGAGTTAAAAATCTCAGCGCCGAAACCTTGAGTGAAAAAGTCACTGAACTTCAAGCCACCACTCACTATAAATTCGAAGTAACCGCTTGGACAGCTGTAGGACCTGGGCCACCCAAAGTTAGTTAATTAGTTTGTTACAAAATGTATCTAATAAAACCGTAGTTCGCCACTATGCATTACCACATAACTTGTTGCCAACTTGTTTTTTAGCAACAATTTATTTTATTATTATATACATTATACAATTTTTTTGTTATGTGGGGCCCGCTAAACCAACCGGTTTAATTACGTGTGCTCTTTTACTTACGATTAAATAATTCTAGATAATTTTTATTAAGAGGAATCAGTAGTAACTCTAAAACGCGTCGCCAACTTTTCAAAGTTTTGTTAATCGACGAAGAAAAAATATATCTTGTAAAAGTTGGTTGCCTTTTCGTTAAGATTATCGGAAAGTTGGTATTTTTTCATATTGCATTTGTTTCTGTTTTAAAAAAAATGTATCTGTAGACTTTTAGTTTTATTAATTATTTTTTTCAAAAAACGGCTGGCTTGTTCGCTAGACTAATGACGTTTCAGTAGAGAGCCCCAGACTGCATTTATATACATCAGAATCAAGAATCAAACTTCACTCCGATATCCTCTTAATATTAAGTTAATCTCTGTATTAAGTTTATCAGCAGCATTTTTAAGGGTTCGGTACCTAAAATGTATACCGAAACCTTGTTGAGTGTCTTTTTTGACATATCACTTGGCACACTTTTAAATTTCCCCAATCCCACAAAAGTCAATAAATTATTAATTATGACAAGACAAATTATAGCAAACTAGTTAGATTTAATTAATACATATTTTATTTGTTTTAAGATTGCAATTATTCAGTCTGGCGTGGAACCAGTGCTACCACATCCACCATCCAAGCTTGCCCTGTCGAATATTGAAGCATTTTCGGTTGTACTTCAGTTTACCCCCGGATTTGACGGTAACTCTTCTATCACAAAATGGACGGTGCAAGCTCAGACTGCGCGGAATGCTACTTGGTTTACGGTTTACGAAATCAGTGACCCGGATGCTGCGACCATTAGAGTGACCGGATTGGTGCCCTTTACTTTATACAGGTGAAGTTATTTACTGATTTATTATTTATTCCAGGAGCTACAAATAAGTGGCTCAACTTTCAATATTTTTTCTTTGCCGACGTATTAGAATGAAATTTTAATTGGTTAAATAGCACCTAATCTTAATTTTTTTTACCGTGGCTGCTTTGTACTATCTTCTTTTATTCCTAATTCTCTGCTACTGTTGTTACATCTCGTAACAGGGAAGAAGAATTGTAATCATGATAAAAATTTGTAGATTTTTGCGTTTTAGGAACCCTGGATTTCGAAAAACATGTTCACCCATTTCCGTCGGTTTGTCGATCTGTCGTTCTGGCTGGACGCGGCATAGCTTAATAACTACTTGTCCGATTGACTTCAAATTAGGGACGCCAATCCCGAACGGTTTTTCTCATCCCGGGTTTTTCTAGATCCTTGCATAATCACTCGATTAAATTCCAGTATTCGATATAAAAAACAATAATGGTATTTAATATTTTGTATTATATTAAGTTAAACACTTCTTAACAAATTTAAGGGTGTGTTGTAAATACAAAAAAAAATTCCATGTTCACAAATTTTGCTATCTAAATATCCTGCCGAAGAAAAACATCTTTCAAGTTCCACATTTGTGGGCTGAATCATTAAAATTTCGAAGGCTTTTTGACGCGATGCCACCATTACGAATAGAACAATTTCTTGTCTAATGATGTAGGCCTGTGGTTTTTTTGTATTAGTCGATGTTCTGATTTTTTTTTTGTAATGCCTTTTACAATTTAATGCTTAAATGTTTATTTGCCGTTTCCAGAGTTTCTGCAAGCCGTTATTCCCAGCTTCGTCGCTGATATCTGTTTCATATTGATTAGTTTATTTATTTTCGTTGTCTCTCCAGATTAAAAGTTCTTCTAATTCAGATTTAATAATATAAATACTAGTTGTAATCAGGGACCGACATATAAGGGAGGTGGCGCCCCCCTCTCTCCCCTGATATTTTATTCTGTTGGCAAAATCTTACTCCATGTTTGACTTTTTTTAAAACATTTTTTGTCCCATAAGATATGAATGATAGTAGCTTTACAAAAAATACGAACTTTTTTTTTAGTTGTCAGTTAGGTTTTTCTCATTTAATCCCTCCCATATTTTTTCTTCAGTGCGAATTCGTGAGATATCACATAATTTTAGAATAAATGGTTCTCCGTTGCTTGATTTTTGTTCTTAATGTTTCTTGCCGATCAGTACTAAGAGGTGTTTTAATTTTGGATAATTCCTTTAACAAGAATTTTTAAATTGGTGGAAGCCGTAAGCCCAATGCCGATATGAAGCAACAACAAAGGAGAATTTCTGGCGTATAAAAAAAATTGGATTAAACCCGGAATTGATCGGTCTAATTCCGGTATTTTCGAGACAGATTTTTCCTCTGAAACTCTGGGACGTCGGGATCCCGGGATTGGCATCATACTTCAAAGGTTGGTCGAAAATCAAAGATCATATGGGGATGAACGATTAAATTCGGAACAAAATGACTGAATGTTAAAAAAATTATTATTATGAAACTATTTATTGGAAGGGCTTCAAAATGTACACAAAAATGAGTAAGGATAAACTGATAAAATGTTTGTGTCAAAAGTCAAAAAACTGTGTACCAAAAAATTTCTTATTCAATTGACTTGAAATATTGCATAAAAATCAAGTGTGAAACAGAGATAGACTGGTAAAATTTTAGTACAAATCCTATATGGTAAAACAAAATGACGGTCTAATAAAATGTTTAAATATTTGGTAAAATTCCATTTTACAAACTTTTTTATTGAGTGAAATAATAAAAGTCAGTTTATTTTTTATAGAAGTTATGAAAAATAAATAACAATAATAATGAATAAATTAAAAACTTAAAAAATTATTAACTATATAATTATATGCATATATAGACTGAAGGCGAGCGTGGCGCGGATGGCTGTGTGTTTGCGGTTCGGCGCCCAAGGTCCCTGGCTCGATTCCGAGCTGAGGCAGACTTTGTTAAGAATACATAATGCGCTCGTCTTCTGATGGGTTGGTGGTTGCGCGCTCCATCAGTAATACGCTAAAATCACCTCTCAAATAGCGTCGTTCGGATTCGACTATAAACTGTAGGTCCCGTATACCTGTGTAAATTACAGCTAAGACACACAGTATAGGTATATGCGAGAGGTAGGCCGATATCCAGCAGTGGATGAAAAGGCTGTTGATGATGATGATGATGATATATAGACTGTGTTGGAATTCTGTACGAGGGAAGTTGTGAGTAATCATAATGTGATTGGTCTAGATACTGTTTAAACTTGAATATATATTATGGTATCAAATTACATAAATTATAGTTTTGGTAAACCCGATTAACGACACTCTTCCAATTAAAACATATTGAGTATTTCTAAAAAAATGGTTTAACTGATGTTTCAATGGGTATAAGTCAATGAAAGAGGGGAATTTTCATTTTTCCCAGGGTATTTGGACCTAAATTAATGATTTTCACAGCACTCTAAATTATAAAGTAAAAAGTAAATAAAAAATAGCTTTGCTTGTCAGTATATCATATGGTTGTACTTAGAATGTCACAAGACATCAAAATATGCAAGTTACTAACTGAAATTCGGAAATAAAATAAGATATGGCAACGCTGCCATAGTAAAAGAAATGTAAATTAGAGTCCTATTTAACCAACTTAAAATTTAATTTTCCTATCTTGGCAAAGAAAAAAAGTTATAAAGGTGAGCCACTTTTTTGTGGCACCCGGTATATGCTACAATGAAAGCTGGAGATTATTAAATGTTCAGAATTACCAGTAAATGTTGCCTTTTACTGTACTTGTAAATGATTGGCAACGTTAAGTAAAATTCGCTTTGGCAAGTCTGTGTTAGCATTAACTGGATTACAGCAGCAAAAGTAAAATGAAAATTGCATTTGAGGCATCTTTTCTTTTTATTATTTTGACGTTTTAAGTTCTATGAGGACATATTTTCTATTTGAATGAAAGGAAAGAAATAATCAAATGATTTAGGTTTGAAAAAATGCCGTTGTTTAGTTTGTCCAGGATAAGAAACTTTTGAAATATTAAATAATCTTCACACATCTGTTGGTCATGTCGGTAGAAACTGATTGAACCCGAATTAAAAAGGGGGATATAACCATCATATAAAATCGAGATTAACATTTTTTTTTTTCGGTTTGTAAACTTTACTTAAACAAACTTTTGCAAAGTATGGACATCTTATGGGTTTTTGGCGACCAACCGATTTTTCTAAACACAAACATTTTTTTCAGTTGCTCCAAATCTCTAACTATAGAGGATAGTACCGAAAATTGTGCTTAAAATGTTCGTTCTGATTGATTTGAATATTGTTTTATTTCGGTTTCTGCACTAAATATATCATTTAAAGGCACCGAAAAGCTTAATATACCTTTACTACATGTATAAACTTAAAAATAAATGGCAGTCTGGTCGCAGTACAGTTATTTTTATAGTTTATAATTATATGAAATATGCAAACGTTGGATAGCAGTGCAAATAATCAATTTACATTTAACAAAAACGAGCGATGTAATGTTATACAGGATTTTAAGAAATCTAAGTAACAATTTTGGTCAAATATGTGAAATTACAAACATAACCAGTTAGAGTTTCTATAAGGGCCTTAGTCGTAAAAGTTTTTAAAATACTATACTAAATCCAAAAACGCAACCACACTTATTGATTATTGAAATGCCTGTTGATTATTGAAATGCCTGCAATTAAAAAGTAAAAAATATATACAATTTGAGATACCATATTCAAAATTTAAAAAATAATAGGAAGCTAATTTAATTTACTTATTTACTAGATACCCATTCTCCAATCTCTTGTTTTATAAATCGGAATAAGGGGAAAACTCAAAGAGGTAGATTACATGTTTAGCAAGTTAGTAAAATGGTTGGCATATTTTTGTATCAACCAGGTTCGATTTTGTACTTCTGAATTATGCCAACTTTTATGCTTTGGGAGGACACAAAATTAATAATAGATTTTAAAAATTCGTCTGTAAGGCCCTATCTTAATTTAATAATAAAAAGCAATAACTATTTCTTCTTTGCCTTGTATATACCTCTACAGATAATGAAATTGAATTTTTGTAATTGATATAACGGATTGAACCCCCAACCACATTAACATTATTACAAATTAAACAACTTCTTTTAGCTATAAGCACGTCCATTAAAATGGCAAAAGGATTTTTGTCATTTTCAATGCTCCTGATAAGATGGCGATTGTAATTCAAGCAAACTTTTGAGTTTTTTTATTCTTATCTCTTAAAAATATTTTTCAGATTAAGGTAATTTGTCAAACTTGACTTTACCTGTCGAATCAGTAAGTTTTAAACAGTTTTACGAAATAGATCTTTTTATTAAATAAACCTTTTTCTCAAATAACTTTATCCAATGGACTGATGGGTTTTTTAAAAACTACTTTGTATAGCATTTCTACATAACTACGTTTATAAAATGTATTATTGCCTACTTAGCATGTAAACTGAATACTTTTTTAAAACCTTATTTGGTCGAAAGTTATATTACGGGTTTGCAACGACCCAATATAATATATAGATGTCATAGGATTGTACTAAAGATATTTTTTACTTTAAGGTGCATTTAAATTACATATTTAGGGCAAAAGTTAAAATACAACGTTATTTAAATTCATCAAATTTTTGAACTCGACTTTTCTGATTCAGTTTGTATTGTTAGAGAACCAACGCAGTTAAAGAAAATATTTATTATAATATTCTTCATAATATATTAACTTTTCAGAATAATCGATTAGGCGTCAAAAGTCATTAAAATGTGTGAGATACCCTTTGCTTTGAAAATATCTAACTTAAGTATTGAAATTATAAATTTTGTTTAATAGATACCTCATAAGGTAGAAAGATTTTACAGATTTTGTAAAAAAAAGTTGCGTAATATATATACATTAAATTTAATTACGCCACTGTCATAGACGACATAGAGGCAAATAAAAATAAAATAATAAAAAAATATATAAATTCCTTTATATAATACAAGTTCTTATTTTATTAGACATTTTGGCTGAAATTGTTAAGGAAAATACTTTTTTCATTCAGGTTATGTGCTCTATTTTTATCCTAATAATGATCCTAAATGACTGTAGATAACTTTGCTACCACTATTCTTCAGGTTATTATAATGAGTAATTCTAATAAATAATGCTTATTGCTAAGCAGGCTACGATTGATTGCAAATAACGTCGTCGGATCCAGTCTTCCATCAGAAGCAACAAAAGAATTTCAAACCATCCAAGCTCCACCTGCACATCCTCCTAAAAATGTTACCGTTCGAGCAATGAGCGCAACTGAACTAAAAGTTAGATGGATCGTAAGTATTTTTTATGTTATTGCAAAACGTTATAAATACAGGTTGAAAGTGAAATTACTACAAATATTTTAACACGTTGAAGTGGGTACGGGTTATTTTAAGGAAACAATTCTTATAAAACTTAAACTAGAAGTCAAAACCTTGTCAGAAAAAAAAAAGTAAATATGGAACTGCTGTAATTGAAACAAATTATTAAATATTTTATTAGTTTTATTATCTAAGACTTAAGGTTTGTGCTTGAAAAGGCTCGCTGTAGTTGTTTTTCTCTAATTTGCTACTGTAAACAGATAAAAATAAACAAGCAAACATTTATTTTATTTGCATATATTGTTAAATTGTAAATGCCTCTATTAAGTTCATGTAAATTTCAGAGGCAAAGATTTTGCGCTATAGAGATATTCCGGTGTCTTAGAAAATGCATACAACAGTTGAATATGCTTATTTGCGTCAAAGCCTGATAAAGGGACATTTAACTGCAACAATTTGTTGGGAAAGATTTCCAGACAGAAGAATGATAGAAGATTTGTGTCGGTATCAATGCCTACGAGGAACAGGAAATATAATTCCAGAGGGCTAATTTCATTATTTATTTATGTTTGGGGTCATATGGAGACATTAGTGTAGGGTGGTGTATAATCAAATTTTTGTCGCAGCGAAGTAGATAAAAACACTCCAGAAACTCTCCAAGCGGTTTGTGAAATCTTGATTCGCCGACTCCATGCTTATCTATAGTAATTTTTATTTATTTAAAAGTATTGATTTATTATTAAAACATTACTAGATTCTAGAGAGATAAAACAATACTAAGTATTCATATATTTTTTATAATAACAAATATTTTCATAATAATAAATTTTAAATCAGAATTCAATAAATTGCAATAATAAAATCCAATAATCTAATTAGCGTACTAAATCATAATTCGTGCAGTACTCAGAAATTATAATTGTATATTGTCACCTTGTCAAAAAATTATAAATTTTAGAATGGCTACAAAAAGCCCTTAAACGTTGTTTGAAGGAAGAAGTTAAAACAACGCCCTAAATGTCGAACCCCTGTTATACAAGACCTTTTTGTTTTAAATTATATGTACTTTTATCTGCTACAAAATTTGTAGTTTACTTTTCCCTGTATAAATATTTCCTAGAGTAGAAATTTTGGTTATAATCGCCAAAAAAAAATAGGAAAAAAGGTAATATGTCATGCTTCACATATCAGATTAGAAAGGCTAATCTGTTGGTGTAATTGTAAACTTTTATTTACAGCCCTTACAACAAATTGAGTGGTTTGGCAATCCTAGAGGATATAACATAACATATACCGAAGTGAGAACGGGATATACTTATAGTGCCTCAATCGAAGATCACACAGCTAATTCGCATGTTATTATTGGCTTGGAGGAGTTCGCTCTTTACGAAATCAAAATGCAAGCGTGCAACGATGTCGGCTGCTCTTTGCCGGGCCCAAAAGCTCTTGAAAGGACACGAGAATCAGGTAAGTTATTTAGAGCTAAATATGTTTCTATTTTGGTCGAATTTCATTGTATCACTTTGACTTTCATTGTAACTGTGGTAGGTATATACGAAATGCATTCGAAGTTGGTTGAAAATGAAAAAGTAGTACCTAATTGTTTATTAATTTTGATTTAAAAATATCTTTTTACTTATATATCAAAATTACCACAATTACCACACTTTTCTACCATTTATATAGAGAAACAAGTCTTTATCAACTTTATCCTGTTTTGGTTGAGCTTTTTAATTTGTTTTCTTACGTAAATAATTTATAGGATGTATAATTTGTTTTCAAAACTTTAGTTCCGCTACAGTTAATTCAAAGAGATCAGTATAATTCGGCATATAGATTTATTTTCAAGTAATTCGAAAGTTTTTACAACATAAATATAATAGATTATATTTTGAATTTTTTATATATTCCCTCTTTTAATCTGAACATGGAACAGTTTACAGAAAGCAAATTCCAGCACTCATAGATAACACAGCTTATATGTGTACATAGTTAATGGATAGTAATTTTATGCATATATAATATATTTCTGCTTAAAAGGCTTTCTCTACTGTGTTCCAAAATATTCAGAACTTATTGGTAATACTTATTATATAAATTATTGTAATATGTAATATATTACAATTTTTATAATATGTATAAAGTTGTTTCCAAATAACTATATGTGTGCACGTAAAAAGCTTGTTTTCTGTGTGTGGTGAAATTCGTTACAAGGGAAGTTCCGCATAACAGTCAATTTACCTTTTTTTATCTTCAGGATATGTAGATATATATATTTTTTACGATCTTAACCAAATTTGTTCCTGTGTTTATCTAGCCAAAATCACTGCTTTCTTGGATAGTCATCTTTCTCTTGAGCAAATAAAAAATTGCAACAATACATTAGTTCAATCGCATATCTACCAATCATTCAGTTTGGACGAAATATACATTTTTTATCTCCACCAAACACATTCACTTCCAATATTCAAATGAAACGTTGCTTCTAAAGGTATACCATTTTTTACATTGTTTTTATTTCATTATTTATAAATATTTTCAATTATATAGTTTTTGAATTTGATATTTTAAACGTTTTATGAAATTTTGTTTCCCCATACTGGCAGAAATTGGAAAATATGTTTTTCGCTATCTAAGGACCGTAAAATACTAAGATCTGCAAAAATCTCGTGATTTTTTTACGGTTACAGTATTTTCCCCTTACAAGGGAAGTAATTAACTACTAGTTATATACATATACAACTATACACAATGTACATAACCTTCATATGATAATTTATTCATCTATACACAAAAGTCAACTTACCACTAGTTTTTATGATGTTATCAAAGAGACACATTTGATTCAAAGATGGTGTTGCAGATAATTGGGAAATCTCAGGAGACACATATCATTTGTAAATCTTTAGATATTTAATTATTGACCTTGTATCTTTGTCAGTGGTGGTGTGGGAAATATTTATAATTTTAGAATGTGGTAATGCAAAAACAATATAATACGAAAAATGTAGTTACTTTGATTTAGGTTTTCATGAACAATGTTATGACTATTGCCAATTCTACTCTTCTGTGTATAAATATTCTAGGTTTACAAATGGCATGTGCCTCCTGAACCTTACTATTTTCCCGATTTTAAACCGGTGACAACATCCTTTTTCTAAATGAAAGGTCCTATATATTGTTGCATTCTTGTGTTTGTTTTTGTGTTGTCCTGAACAAATGGTGCTTAAAAATTGACATTTTTGGCCCTTTAAAAGTCCTTAACGACCTAACTGGACACGAAATGGATTTCACTTTCCTACTTTGGTTTTTAATTACCAATTTTTGGTTTGACAGGATGTGTCATTTGCTGTCAAAGTAGAAATTAGTATCAAGAGATAGATAACTAAAAACTAAGATAGGAAACTGCAATCAAAGTTAAGTCGTTTGGGAGTTAAAGAACTTCAAGGGTCTAAAATGTCAATTTTCAAGCGCTATTTTCTCAAAAACAGTTGAATTTAGAATGTTCAGGATAATACAAAAATACAATAATATAAAGATCATTCCATTAAGAAAACGTATGTTGCCACCGGTTTAAGGTACACATTTTAAGATATTTTAAAAAGGAAGTCTATGTCCAGAACCAAATTTTCAAAGTAATCTATTCTTTGATTCTCTAGATACTTTTAATAGGCCACTGACCGTGAATAACCCTATAATATATAACATAAACATAAATAACTTTTCTCATAATCGACATTTTAAAATAGTTATAGCAAATTCGAACCAAAACAGCCTGATATAGCTCACGGGCTTGCAATATTTGATAAACTGCTACTGGTAACTTTTTTTTAAGTTCCATCTTTTGGTCCTTTGAATGTCATGGCCAATGCGACATCGTCAACTACCATCGTTGTAAAATGGGGAGACGTACCAAAAGAGCATCAGAATGGTTTGATAGAAGGTTTTAAGGTCTATTATGCCACGGATTCAAAAAGTTCCGATTATAAAGTTATATCAAATAACGCTACTTTCACCACGACGTTGACGGAATTAAGAAAATATGTTGTCTACCATGTTCAGGTAATTTCATATCAGATTTTACAAGTAAAACATTTCTTATATTAGAAATTCGACTAAATTCCTGTTAAAAACATCATTTCATATGGTACTTTTAACAATCCTCTATTACCATGTTTGTTTAGTTATACAATGTATTTAATAATTGAATGTCAATAATTCAGGATGTGATGTTTTTCTTGTTATATATACTTATATCCAAAATTTTTCAAGATACGGGATGGCAAGTGTTTTATTGTTTTTTTTAAGTTTTTTTTAAATATATATATCCTACATTTTTTAAGATAATTTAATGACAATTGGAACACATATTACTTTTTGTAGTACCTACAGTTTTAATTTTTTTTTTTGGTCGTGACCCTTTTTATGGCCCCAAACTTTTTTATGTGACGACACTGACTGATATTTCGCACCATTGCAAAGCTATTTAGCGCAATATACATTCGCCCATGGCAAATTGGAAGGAAAACAATCTTGTATCTAGAATTTGTTTTTCTAATTTCTTATGTAAGGAAAAGTCTTTTGCCAGATAACTTTTAACAAAAAAAAATGCATCAAGAGGCAAAAAAGTTTCCTAATATAATGAAGAATTTGATGAAGCTAGTGCCGGGTACCGTGACCCAATAAAAATATCCCTTTATAAATTGTTCCAAATTCTAATGATACTGTTTTATAGGTCCCACGAAAGGTAATTTCATTCAGTTATCTTTAAAAATGGAGAATATAAATTAAAATTAAAAATTAAATAATTTATGATTTTTTTTACAGAACCAATTCTGCCTTATGTTATATATTTACTATTATCATAGGTTCGTATCCTTCATCAGAATTAAAATCTATTATCGTAGCGGGCATATTTAATAACATATCTAAGCTCATTTATTTTTGTTTACTTTATTCTGACTGCAAAACAACGTACCTATTTTACATCTTAGTATGTTAAAATGATTTATTGTAAGAAATGTATATTTTTTATGTGAAATATATGTATACCTGTCTTTTTCGTAAAATAACATTTTTGACTCGCCTATAAAATGAGAGGTTAGAGGTTAGAAGTCCAAATTTTTGAACACTTACCATTTACGCACTATAATGCCCAAGAACTCGCAAAAAATAATATCAAAAATAACCCAAAAACTCACAAAAATCGCCTAAAACGATGCTTTGACTCGAAGCAAGCAACACAGCTTTGTTCGATTTACACTTTTGCTAGTATAATTTCTGACCCGATGTTGCCTGTTTTTAAGCAATGCCATTGTTGGAAATAAAAACAGGTTAATTGAATAAGTATCTGTTAATATAATTAATGAAATATTACAGAAGTTATTATTGGAGTATTAGAACCATCTTAAAAAGTATAAATTTTGTGAATAGACATGTATTATGTCGTTGTATGTTCTATATAGGATAGTTGACAACACTCTTTCAAATGAACTAAATCAAGATTATACTATCCACCAAACAAGTAATAATTTTGACGATGTATAATTGAGTATAATTAACTTGTCTATACTTAAAATTTGGAAAAGCACAAAGTCTCTTTTGCTGTTCCGATAATAAACAAACATAACTTACAAATAAAATTTCTTTTACTTAGGTTTTGGCTTACACACGATTAGGCGATGGAGAACCAAGCAAACCAGCTGTGAGTGTCAGAACCTTTGATGACGTACCTGGAGCACCGTCGAACGTATCGTTTCCGGATGTATCTTTCACTTCCGCCAGGATAATATGGGATGAACCTGAAGAACGGAACGGAGAAATCCTAGCATACAAAGTAACCTACCATATTAATAACGTGAACACAAACAACAAATACTCCAAAGAATTTCCCCCTCCTGATAGAACTTTTAGATTTACTCAGCTGGAGCCAGAAAAATACTATATGTTTTCTATAACTGCGCAGACGAGGTTAGGATGGGGCAAAACAGCGCATGCCCTGGTTTTCACCACAAATAATAGGGAACCACCACAGCCCCCTTCTGTTCCGCAAATCAGTCGGTCTCAAATCCAAAGTAGAGCAATTACATTTAACTGGACACCAGGAAGGGATGGATTTGCTCCATTAAGGTAATTTTCATAATTCAACAAGATATCATTGATCATAAAATGTTAATGTTAAGTTACAAATTGGAATAAGTCGGCAGTTATAATATATATGTATATATATATATATATATATATATATATATATATATATATATATATATATATATATATATATATATATATATATATATATATATATATATATATATATATATATATATATATATATATATATATATATATATATATATATATATATATATATATATATATATATATATATATATATATATATATATATATATATATATATATATATATATATATATATATATATATATATATATATATATATATATATATATATATATATATATATATATATATACATACAGGATGTCTTAAATAGCGTGTGCCACCATTGCTGTCTTCGAAACGGTAAGTGCTACGAGTTCGGTTAAATTAGAGAAAAGTTGTCTTTTTTAGTACTCATTTAAGATCTTTTTACCGTGTTGCCAAAATCCTGTTAGTTTATGTGATACAGTGTGATGTGTAAATAACGCCTAAATCAATTTAGTGGAATATTTCAAAACTGTTAATTTTAGAGATAGTTTAAATTGGAAAGTTTTATATTTTTTTGCGCTCTACAACGCGGTATCTTTAAATTTTGATTCTGAAGTTTCTTAATCTGGCCACCACTATCAACCTAATTTTTTTCAATACAAACCTGGATTTTTAGTTTCCGAAATTTTCGGAAATTGAATTTGCTATACAACCATGTATTGCACGCATATGGCTCACTACGTTTCTATCTAGAAAATCCATCATCGGGAAATAAAAAAATTACCTTTGTACGGTCCTGTCTTTTTTCTTGTACTTTTTCTAAATTCAAATATTTGACATTTTTACAAGAAAAATATAGTTAAGTAGTGAAAGCAAAAGTACTACAAAATTCAGTTTTAATAAACGGAAACTCTAAAATCTTCAAATAAATTAACAGGAACGAATCAAATTTTTATTTAAACATAAACTTTAAAACATTTAAAGACAATAAAGGAAAAACTATTCACGATAAACGAAACTATTATATGTGTTGGAAATGACCACCATTATTTCCTAAACATTTTTGTGCATTTACAATAACCTTTTTTTGAATATTTTCTAATATCCTAGGATTAATTTCGTTACATGCCTGTCGAATTCTTATAATCAGGTCATCTAAATTCTGTGGGGTAGTTCGATACACCTTGTCTTTAATAATACCCCATATGGAGAAATCCATTGGGGTAATATCAGGTGATCGCGCTGGCCAGTTTATAGGCCCGTTGTTACCAATCCATCTGTTGGGTTTAAAATTTTTTAAAAATCTTACACATCGACGGTCTCGATGGGCGGGAGCACCATCTTGTTGGAAGTATTTAAAATTAAGAAGAATATCTAATGGAAGATTATCTAGAAGATCTTGGAGAGAAGTGTATAAAAAGTCAAGGTAAATAAAGCCAGTCATATTTTCTTGAAAAAAGAATGGACCCACCAGTTTTCTGTCTAAAATCCCAAGCCACACATTGATACCGAACTTTTCCTGGAAAGCTGTTTCACGGTGGAAATGTTCACTGCTTTGAGTCCACCGGTAATGTATATTACGATTGAACCATCCATTGTTGCAAAATCTACTTTCATCCGACCATAAGATTTTTTTACAAATGTCGGAGTCTTGCCTTCGACGCCTTAAAAGCCAACGGCAAAATATCCTTCTCCTTGCGTAGTCAGTTGGCCTTAAATGCTGCACTTTTCTACAGCGATAGTGCCTAAATCTATTGCGGTGTAGTATTTTTTTTGCTGAATCTTTTGATACACCAGTTCCTCTTTCTATTTCCCTTAAGGAAAATTTCCCGCTGTTAACGTTTTTGTAATGTACATATCCTAAAATATATTGCAGAGTAGGTATTTAATAAAAATTCACATTATAATTGCCTATTTAAAGTAAAAATTCAAATTTAGGGGGTGCTTGAGAAAAGCGGGACAGTAAAACAATTGTTTCTAAGATAGGGAAAATTGGAAAATAGTTTTTTTTCTGGTTTTATTTTTAAAGATGTTGCCAAATAAAGTATCTTTGTGGCCCCTTTTGTAAGCTATGAGAAGGTTTATATTTTATATTTAAAGTTTTGTGTTTGGGCAGGCACCATCAATTTCATTATTTTTTAAATACCGACCTTCAATTGTCTTACTTCTTCAAGTACTTTAATCCATAATGTCGTACCTAACATAATAACAATTAAATCAATAATAAAAAATGGAGGGATAACTTTATGAAGAGTGTTTGTATTATTAAGTATATGGAAAGTTTGATACATGTTTTACTTTCCTCGCAAGAGGAAAGTATTTTTATGTGAAAATTAGACTGATTATGGTAATTCAAAAGTCTATTTTATAGTGCGCAAAAAAATATCATATGTTATTTTAGATTGCAACAGTCATTGCATTGTACAGGTATATTCAAAATAACACTATCATAATTTATTATTTTTAATTCTTACTTTCCAGTAAAAAGCTAGACTCTTTATGGCCGGTAAATAGCTTATTACTCCACTAAAACTTTGTCTCGCAACGCCTGGTCGCGCGCCGGCGCCGATAGGTTTTTAAAGTCGAACGTCATTTTGACAGATAAAACAACGTCTGGGAATTAGGTTTTTATTAATTAATAAAATATTTTAACGACAGTATGAAATAAAATAATATAAGATGAAAGCCCGTTAGATGTTATTAGAGTACGAGAACTAAAAAAGGCCACCTCTCAGTTGATTTTAATTTTAAATTTGCGCCTTCCTTTACAATGTACAAGTAGGTATAATTTTTAATGCAACAATTTTTTATTATGAAGCAAAACATTTAATGAAGCTAAAAATGTTCCATATAGTTACGAACGCCCCTAAAATGTGTACCTATATTTTTTTGTATTTTTCATTTTTCATTTGTCAAATATATTTAGCGCCAAATTCTTCTTATAAGTTTAATATTTCTCTCAACTCCCACTCTTATTTCTTTATTTATTATTATTAGTTAAAAAGTACGCCAAAAATCCCTCATACAAGCTTCGTTAGTAAAGTAAAAATGAGAAAGTCCTCCTTAAGGCGAAAGTCTTAAAAATATATACATATTCTTTCCGCCGCTTCTAGAAAATTTATTCGGTTTAAGGGCGGAAATATTGTTATAGGCGTCTAAATTCCGCAGAATGGCGGAATTTTTGCCTTAAATACGCAACTCCGCCGGCAGATATACTTATAGTTACTCTGTATAATTAAATCCGTGCTCTCGCATTCTTCTTTCTAATCTTGCAAATATTTTGCGATTGGGCATCCTTCTTTCTGGGTACAAATTTTTATACATTTGAAGCGCGTTAGTAGCATTACGAAATGCCCTCGCATAAACAAATATCATATCTGTCTTTTCATCATTTGAGAACTCCATTTTAAAAACTTGGTTGTAAAATGACTCGATTTGTCATAAACTGATAATAAACTAAGTTTGACACATAATAAATATCTGTTGATTTTTTCATTTGTTTTCAAAGCCTACTTTGGGAAAGACGTCTTACTAATAATATTATAATATTACGGGTATACTTGAATCGATTTACCATGTATTTTTATTAATTACTCTGCAATATTTTTCTAAGATAAAAACTTATATTACAGAAATATTAACAACGGGGAACTTTCGCCAGAGAAAAAGTGGAGTAATAAAGTTACATATTAGACTTTATTATATTTTCTTTGCAACCCCCGTTTTTTTTCCAAAACTTATTTAAAACAGGTATGACGAAAAGACAGGGCGGTACAAAGTATTTTTTTTTATTTCCCGATGATGGATTTTCTGGATGGAAACGTCATTGGCCATATCCGTGCAATACATGGTTGTGTAGCAAATTCAATTTCCTTTCAAAACCGGAAACTAAAAATCCAGGTTCGTATTGAAAAAAATTAGGTTGATAGTGGTGGCCAGATTATAAAACTTCAGAATCAAAATTTAAAGATACCGCGTTGTAGAGCGCAAAAAAAATATAAAATATAAAACTTTCCAATTTAAACTTTATCTCTAAAATTAACAGTTTTTGAAATATTCCACTAAATTGATTTAGGCGTTATTTACACATCACACTGTATCACATAAACTAAGAGGATTTTGGCAACACGGTAAAAAGATCTTAAATGAGTACTAAAAAAGACAACTTTTCTCTAATTTAACCGAACTCGTAGCACTTACCGTTTTGAAGATAGCAATGGTGGCACACGCTATTTAAGACATCCTGTATATATATATATATATATATATATATATATATATATATTGCAACTGCCGACTTACAAAACCTTCTCGTCCACCTGCATGTACTACGATATGCATTTTACTTCCACTAGCGGCATCTATAACTTTATGTTATCATCTTGCTGAATCCTTTTTTTATTCAAATATATATAACAAGTCTTTCAGCTCTTTTTTTTTATCCAAGGCCTTTTTATTACCTATATTTCAGTCGAATATGCGTAATATGTTTGTAAAGTTTGTTCCTTCCAATGTCTGTTATTAGTTTAATTAGTGTCTTGAGTAAGTGCTTTTTTTACAGAAATCTTCAGAAGTAATCGGAATTTTCCATGTCAACGCCATATTATTGCCAATGCTAACCCTTCAAATTTGTAATACACTGTATATATGCACATATATCTAATTTATTAATCAACGAACGTACCCACAGATTTTACGTACATATTTAGTCATCCAGGTCACTCCATTGTGTTTTATTTTTATATTTAAAAGTTTCATATTTTGGCGATAAAATTTATTAGATTTCTTTTTTCAACATGTGTCGTTGCTTACAAAAATACGTGACATGTCAAGTTCATGCCGACGTAAAAAATAATAATGGTATTGCTCAAGTGGTAGGTGTTGAAATGCCAACCAGCGTCGTGTTTCTTCAGCCTATATTTATTCACGTTTATTTTCAGTGGCGTAGCCACGGAGGGGGTATGGGGGATATAATCTCACGGTATTCTCACCTAAGCCCCAGGACTCTTTAAATATAATATATTTTATGAAGGTTTTATGTTTGTGGGAAAAAGAAAGACCGAGGACTTCTTTCTTTCGTCAAATTTATTTGTCTCCATAGTGTATTCCTATAAAGACGCACATATTGGATTTATCATCAAAGTACAAAAGTGAGAACTTTTTCTTCTGGCTACGCTATCGATGGTTGGGTGCTATAAGCGTGAGATGTGAAACGAAATATAGATGTATAATCAAGAAGTAAATAATTAGTAAAATTTAATTCTGCGGCAACCTTGGCGCCATACTACGTTTATACCGAGGGGTATAGGCAAGTTTAAAATGTATCTACATCATGCACCAACCCATTTACGTGAATTAGGGGACTGGACTGCAACCCGAGAACGTATTATTTTATTCCTTCTGTAACGATGGTATTGACGCAATGTTTTCTCTTTTGTACATTGTTACTATCTCTTAGTCTTTGTGAATCTTAATTCTACACTCTCAAAACATTTCAATATTTTCAGATACTACATTGTACAAAAAATGGAAAGCAATGGGCCCTGGCAATCCTTATCTGAAAGAGTGGATCCTCAGCTGACTTCATATACTGTAACACGTTTAAAGCCCTTTACAACGTATAGATTTAGAATCCAAGCCACGAACGATATTGGTCCTAGTAGGTTCAGCCCAGAATCTATTGAAGTGCGAACTTATCCAGCTGGTAGGTAGTTAAAGAAAGATTCTTCACTTGATTACTTTTAGATACATTTATTGAAGGTATACAGCGCTAATAAATCAGAAAAGTTTTTTATCCGTTTGAATTTTAGTAAACCTTTTACTTCAGAAGAGAAGATAGAGAGTATTTAAATTATATCTGTAATTCTACATTTTTACTTCGGTTGGAATGTCGTTAAAAAACTTAATACTTTCTTAAATTTAATAGTTTTTTATACGGCTACTTTTAGGAATTCGTAGTGATAGATGCTTACCCTACCGTGCGATATATGCACCTCTCGAGATAGCGTCGATTGTACGAAGGTTTTAACCCGTGTACCTCTTATAGAGAAACACTCTGTTTTTAATATAAACAAACATTATAATGTCAGTTCTGTTGTACGAAGAAAGACCTGCGTGGTTCTCTCATGTTAGTCCTGCAGATATACCTTATTGCCCGTTTTGCAGTACAAAGGGAGAACCAAAAAGATATTTGCTACACAAGCTCCAAAATGCTCTCCCATCTCTAAAACGGTTTTAATTAATCATATTCAGTGCTCTTACATGATCTTCAAATTTAAGGTTTTTGTCAATTAACTACCCAGAAACTTGTTATACTGCTTACTTTGAATATCACAGCCAACCAAACTTACACTATGACGGTCAAACCTAAAGTTAAACACACTAGTCTTACTGACATTAAGACGTAAACGATTTGAACCAGTTAGTCTATCCAGGCAGTTTCATAAATTCACCGCATCAATCGCTCTTATCGCCGGTAAGTCATAATATGCAGCCCATATGCATCAAAATTTGACGCGATGTTGCCCGTAACGCGATTTAGGTCTATAAACAGTCAAACAAACCAAATTGATCCAGCAGTAATTCCATTTGTTTAATTGTCATTGTCTATTCTGAGTATAATCAATCTTTGATTGATACATTTTAGCACCTAGTAAACCTGTTGCTGGTCTAAAAGCTGTACCGATTACTACTACCAGTGTAGAAGTATTTTGGATACCAATTGAGGAACAGTACTGGAGTGGGGATACGAAAACTGGTGGATACAGAGTGGTATTTCAACCCGTCTCTGATTTCCCAACTGCCTTGCAAGCTACACCGAAGGAAGAAGTTTTGGGTATTAATGTGAGTAAAGTCTGAGGATTCCTGTTTATGTCATTGACTAATAAGTTTATTTTCTAGGCCAGCAAAATGGTTCTCAGCGAACTACTTCAAGATAAAAATTATGAAATCATTGTGGTTCCATTCAATATACAAGGCGAAGGCCCGGCAAGTCCGCCGGTCACGGTCTACGTCGGGGAAGCAGTTCCTACAGGAGAACCTAGAGGACTTCAAGGGGAACCGGTTTCATCTACAGAAGTTCGATTACGATGGAAACCTCCACAACAACATATGCAGAATGGAGAATTGCTTGGCTATAAGGTAAGCACTACTAACGCCATTTTAATCTATTACTTCTGTAAAATAGCCAATCGGTGTATTTTTTCTAGTAGAATTCAAAAGAAACATTTGATTCAAAAACAAAGGATTATACCATGGCTGCAGTGTTTGAGAGAGTTTATAGACTGTTAATCTATATTACAAAAGCCAAAAAAATGCAAAAGATATTGCAAATTTTAATTGATAGGCGGTTTCTTTACTTTATTTGGTGAAATTCATCACAGGTGTAGTCGCTATAATACTAGTTGATAGGCAGGAGAATCTATTCAAGAGTGCAATTCATTGTTTTTTGTTGATATCGTTTCATATATGTTAAGCATTTATTCAGCAAACCCGTGTATATTACATGCATAATAAAGGGTATATTTTTAATTCAGTTCAATCATTGTATATAGTGTAATATATTAATAGTACTAGAAAACCAAATTAATAAAATATATACCAACATGATAAAAATATACTAACATTCTACAAGTAAACCTGTAAAGATGCCATAAGAAAAACTTCGCACAAAAGCTGATTTTTTCCCCATAATCCTAGTCTTTCACAAAAATTCAAAAAACCAACAACAATAATACGCCTTCTATATATCCATCGAAACCACCGACTATCGGCATCGGTTGCTTTAACTGAACGTAAATCAACTAACTCGTAAATAGGTAAACCGGTCAAATCAAATAATAAAAGAACTCTAAATACGTCAACCGCTTCCGCTTTTGTATTCACCACTGAATTAAAGAAAGCGCGTTATCCGTAAATACAATTTTAAGATTAAAAAACCTATTTGTCAAATATGAGTCTTAACATGACTGAAAAAGAAATACACAAAGAAGAATTTAAATTATATTAGAATATTGAATCCCATAAAAATCAGTTTCACATGCAGTTCGAGACATTTATTATGGCCGTGTAGTTCATGGAGTCTTAGCCGAGGAACTGTCCACAGAACTATAAACATGAATGCATTTTTTTTGCTTTTCATATAATTCCACTTCATTTAACACCTAAACAGAAAGAACTTATGTAAACAGACAAGACAACATTTTCCATGTGGTTGGTGGTTTTATACCATTCAATTTCAAGGAAGGAGTTCGATTCATCTTTGTTGAAGTATCATACATAATAGCATTTTAGGTTCAATACGTTATAACGAGACACTAAATGAACATCAGCTTTTTAGATGAATTACCTTTAGAGGAATATCGGAACTTAATTTTTTGACAAGACGAAGCTCATTATCTTTCTTACTGTGCGCTATGTTGTTGAGTTTCTAAACCAACGGTATAATGAATGGAATTCACGCTATGGAATCATATCTTGGTCATTTTAGATACATTTCAGAGAACACGAAAATATTGGAGAGATTAACCAAGAAAATGATATTATAACAGTACGTTTAGAAAGACTACAAAGCAGATACTAATGTTCGAGAACAACGGGGGTCATATTAAATAACTAAATTATAGTAGTCTGATTTTATTAGTTTATTGCTATTTTTGTTATTATGAATTTCTTTTTCATTTATGTAAATACCTATTTTCTTAAAATAGGTTTTTTATCCTTTCTTAATAATTAAAATTTGCAATATATTTTCTTGTTTCTCTTACATTTTCTTGGCTTTTGTAATATTGAGTAACAATCTGTTATGTATTGAACTAAAGGTAATTAGAAATAAGGTGGATATATACCTTTATCGCCTATGAAACCTATTAAATTAAACAACTCCCGATAAACTAAATGAGAATAAAATATAAAAACAAAAATTAAAAATTTTTGCCACCATAGACTTAAAAAAAAACTTTTTCATCAATCATAAAAATGTAGGTTCCTATTTAAAAAAACATGGTCTAAGCCTTGGTTGGAATGTTTTTTTTTCTGTAAGACTCTCCAATTATGCTGAAAAACACTCTAAACATTGCTGAAAAAATACAAGCTTAAAGATAAAACCATCACTTGATTTAATTTGATTTGGATGGTGTGTGGGATTGTTCATTGTAGAACTAAAAGTATTTCCAACGCACTGTAAATTCTGTTCACACTAGGAATACTGGGAGACCATTTAGGTACAGTTTTACTATTGGTTTTATAGGGATAAAGCCATTTCTGGATAAATTCAATTATCTTGTTGCTTCTTGAATAATATGTATTCGATTTGAATTAGTTTAAAAATGTTCTGGGTACTGTTTTTAAACTGGGGAGAATATTATTTTTTAATGCAAATTTTTAATTGAGTTGGCAGGTAGTACAATTTAGGTTAAAGTAAAGTAAGGGACAATAACATTACTAATAGTTTTCAAAGCAGAAGTTAGAATATACTAATTGTTTAGCAAAACTACATATGTACATCCAGGAAATTTTCATGAAAAATGAACTGCTCTTTCTCTCGGGGCTAGTTGTAGAAACATGTAGGTGGATCACCAAGGAAGGGAATCCTTAATTTTTGCATTGCACGACCGGAGTTATGTCTTTAGAAAAAAATCTCTTTATTGAGGTTTTGGTTCCTATTGATCGAGTCTGAACCAAAAAATAAACAGTTTATTTGGTTTCCGATTTTCGACGAAACAGCTCTGATTCCAGATTTTTATGTCCAGTACCTACAAAACTACAAAAACCACATGACGTCAATAATTTTCGAATTTCCTTTATACTTTTTCTTGTGTTTATTCAATTTTGATAAAAACTTGTGAAGCGGCCATTAGTAAGCATACCAAATTTTGGGCCTCTCTTCGAATAGAATGGTTAAAAACTGCGATTCAATTTGAAAATTTAATCCACTATACTTTTTGTACAAGCCGAAATTTTTTTAAATATTTGCGTTTTATTTCCTTCAGAATGACACAAAAAAAAATTGAAAAAATGTTATTTAAAAATGAAATAGTTTATTTTATTTAAAAATAGGCTTTTATAATTATTTGGTTTTTCTTTTGATTATATCGTTTTTTTCTCTACATATAGTTATAAAAAATAAATATTTAAAAATTAAAAGTAAAAAACCAAATTATATCAATATTTTATTTTTTTATTAGGAAATTAAATACCCACGCTTAAAAAAATAAAACATTTAATTTAGCCGCTTTACACCAAAACTACAGTTGATTTAATTTTCAAATTTAATTACAGTTTTTAATTGTTCTATTAGATACAAAGACCTAAAAACTGCTATGCTTATTATGATAATTAGAAGTACTTGCATTTTCACAATTTTTCTCCAAATTTACTAAAGGCAAGGAAATTTATGAAAGAAAAACAGAAAAATGTCAGCGCAGTCTTTTGGGGAATTTAAAAAGGAAGAACCATTTTTTTGGTTTCGATCAGATGAATATAAGTGGCTATACTTATGTTTTTATTTAAAAAAAAGTCAGAAACGCCATTATTCTACAAAAGATATTGTTTCCAGACATTGTGCAATGCAAAAACTCAGAATTTCTTACGTTTGTGATACCACCAACACAAAAAAACCCGAAGTGAAGAGCTGTTTGTTTTTAACCAAAATTTCCGCTAGTTTGACTCACCAATTATTATTTACAGATATTTTACTTGGTCATTAACTCTCCCCAAAAACTTGAGGAGGGCAAAAGGTGGGAGGAAGAGATCGAGGTAATAGCAGCGTCAACTACGGCACACAGTCTGGTGTTCTTGGACAAATACACAGAGTACAAAATTCAAATTCTGGCGTTCAATCCAGCTGGTGACGGTCCAAGGTCGCAACCCATAATTGTTAAAACACTCCAAGGGTTACCTAGCGCGCCGGTAAATTTAAGATTCGAGGAAATCACTATGAACAGTTTATTGGTAATGTGGGATCCCCCGAAAAAACCGAACGGTGACATTATTGGATATATGGTCACTTATGAAACGACAGAAGAAAATGAACGTAAGTAAGGTTACTTTATTCTGGTTACCGCTGTTAGTTAACATTTACACGATGGGATTTATCATATTTATATCTGGAAATCTTATTTTCTTGGGTCTAGGGTAATAATAATTTATATTAAGTCAACGTTTCGCTCATAGTGTTGAGCTTTTTCAAGACTTTATTTGGGCTTGCTGGATTTCTTCAATATATAACTGTTTGTCATATAAAGCCCATAGTTTATTAAATTCTCTTTATACCCTATTAAAAAATACCACAAGAAAAGAAATCAAACTTAGTTTATTCAATTCCATGTTTGAATTGCTCTAATAAATATATCGGAATGACAACACAATGCTTAGAAAACAGAATTAAAGGCCATAAATATACTAAAAATGCCTCTACTACCCTTCACAAGCATGAGCAAACAACAAAACATGAGTTCAATTTCAATGCAACCAAGATTTTGGCACAAATTATGGCAGGAATTATCGTAAATTAACATTTAAAGAGATGATAGAAAATAAAAAAGAGAGTGAAGCAGATAATGATAAAAAGGATATTTGTGTTTTAAGGCAAATATATTTTGACTTAATTAAATAATCAGAGAATATCTCAAATTCAAAAATCTTCTTTTCCATGTATACATTTTAAACAGAAAATAAAATTTCCTCTGTATATATATATATATATATATATATATATATATATATATATATATATATTAAAAATATACTTTTTTTCACTGATAGCTAAGCCTAAATTCTACCGTTTTTATTATCACAAAAAAAAATAACCGAAATGCTCCAAGTCCGATCCGTCTAATATCATTTACTGTACTAACTATATGTGTTTTAAGTTTGTGTCCTTAAATATGTGTGTTGTGTACAAATTAAATATTTTATTTGCCACTAAGGTGTGCCTCTATAAAATTAACTTAAAAATAAAATAAAAATGTTTAAATTTAATATTATTAATATGAAAATTTTATAGTTTTGAAACCTTTTAATGTTTCCAGTACGGATGATAATGTTTGCGTTATTAAAATAGAATTTCCTGCGTTTTTTTTAATGAAAAAAGTTTTTTTAGAAATCAAGCAAGCCCAGATAAAGTCTTGAAAAAGCTCAACACTATGAGCGAAACGTTGACTTAATATGAAAAAATTCTATTACCTATTTGTACATAAAACATTTTTCTCCATTATACTAGGTAGGCCTAGGGAATAAAAGAGTCCCTTAAGAATACAAATATGTTTTAACTCCATGGGGAGCAGTCTCTCTTCAATCCTTAACGTCCTTGACTCTGGCCAAACCACAGCTGTTCGCCTGATTGATGATCCAAACTTCACAAGAAAGCTGGCTTCATTAGAGCATCCTCGAATTTTGCGCGATCTGTCTCAGATGCTACCACGGATGATTCTGTTCTGATATAAACATCATTATGTTTTCCTTAGTCATTCCTGCCAGGAAAACACGAGCATCGACCCTACTGCAAAGACCAAGGACCTCCCACTGTGTTCGTTCCTTTATTCCCAGAGTATCCCGACTATAGAATGTATTACCAGCAAAGGCCTTTTATTCTCCTAATTTGCAAGTCTTTAAATTCCCCATCAATAAACTTTCCATCTCTTCACGTAAAGTACCACGTAGATAGTATTTTGGCGCTCAGCCTGCGTGCTCTGCTTACAGATAAAAAAAAATGACGTTTAGCTTTTTTAAAAAGGGTAAAACAACGCAAATTTATTTTCTTTTTTTTTGCATATAGGTTATATAGTTACTTTTAGGGGATGAGACAGCTCAATAAACACGAAATTAAAAGTTTCAGTTTTTCGTAAATAATTTTGTTACTAAACAGGGTGATTCTACTTTCTTCTACAGCTTTTTAAAAACGAAAATAGTAGTATTAATATTTTTAGAAAACAGCAAAACTCGTCAAATTTCTTATATTTTTTTGCATATTTAGGTACTTTTTTTGGTATACAAACTGAAATGTAAATACTAGATCAATTAGTGCTTGACATTGCCATTTTCTTTTCCGTAAGATAAAATGCTTGTATTAAATATCCTTTTTTAACCAACCCTTATCATTAATCCATATTTTTATTTTCTTTAGTTTAGTAGTTAATCTTAGAAAAAGTAAATAGAAATAAATCAAGTAAAAAGTGTATTAAGTTTCCTCGTGTAAAGAAATATATAAGATTTTATTTACAGAATTTAGTAAACAAGTAAAGCAAAAAGTATCGACACATTTCCTACAAGTACAAAGTTTGGAAGAAGAAATAACCTACACTTTCACAGTAAGGGCCCAGACAATAGACTACGGACCTGCGGTGACAAATAATGTAACGACAGGTCCGCAGGAAGGATCGCCTGGGTCTCCTAAAGAACTCACTGCCGTTAGACAATTGACCAGTGTGGATCTGCATTGGCTGAATGGGCCTACTGGTAAAGGGCCAATTATAGGTTACTATCTGGAATCTCGAAGGAAAGGTAGGAATATTTGAAAAAGTTTTTTTTTTCGTACAAGGTGAAATATTTTAAACCGAAATTAAGAAATATATTTGCGGTTTGCCTGATTTGGTTGGTTAAACCGTAAAGATTTTTGTATTTTTCGTACAGGGCGTTACATAAAACCTTCCTGTATTTGCAAAATAATGTTGCCTTGCATATAATATAAACAAAAATTGGAGAAAGAGTAAAATGGAGACAAAACTTTTTAAAATGTATAATAAGAAGGTGACTTTTTTGTAGTCAAAAAATATCTTTGAAATTGATTTTATTTGCACATAACATTAGAACTTGGTTTCAGTTTTTAATATAGTGGAATTACAAATCTTTTTTTTGAAAGAATTAAATGTATTTGCAGGTATCAGATGTTTCGAGAAAAACAATTTGAAAATAGTCTTAGAAAACAAAACCGTTTAAGAAACATGATACAAACTTTATATTCGGGCTTGGTGCAAAAACCGGCCAAAGAGCAAATATGCTAAAATCGAGATTTTGATAGAAGAGTACATATGGAGCCCAAAAAACTCCATTTTTCGGTACATGACATTATTGCCTGGAACACTTTCAAGCATACATTAAGTTTTTCTCATTTTTCTTAAAACTTTCTAAACTAAACGTGGATGGTTGTGGCATCAGATCCTTCAATTTGTATCTTCCTTATTTTTTAATGTATTAACTGATAACACCGCTTTACAACATTAATATGTTCATAAGACATCAGGAAATAACAAAAAGGTATATTATATTTTGACAGCTTATAAAACTAGATTTTCAGCCTTTTTTATTGAATGCGGATATAGACATACACCTCTCAGACATATCCATGCTGTGTCACTTAGATGTTTTTATACAGGTATATAGGACCCGTAGTTTACCGCCGGATCTGAACGGTACTTTTTGACAACGCGCCACGGACTATCTATTGCGTTGCTGCAAACGATTTTGCAAATAAATACAAATTAGAAGAAAATGTGCTAGACTTAGGCAGTAGTGGTCGAACAAGTTTGGAGGGACATTTTTTAGTAAAAAAATATTTCTCATTTTCGTATACCTAGTTTACATAATACGGGGGAGAGGCGAAGACAGGCTGAGAAAAATTACAAAAATGTATATTGTTTTAAATCATTTATTAAAAGGAAGGCAAACAAAACAGAAAAAAACAACTTATATGAGGTTATAAAGACTTTAAAAATAGTATAAAGGTTAAAAACACCATTACAAAAACTTATCTTAAAATTAATAATGAATAATGTCATAGACGGTTGCCATTCATTTTTGGAAATTGAATTTACATTCCGATTTAAACATCTCCTTTTTAATTTTATTTCTCTAAACCTTAGTAAATAAGTATAGTACTTAATATGCTAGTACAAATGTACTAAGACGGCAACACAGTTTGTAAATTTTGTATTCTATAAACATTTTAATTTTTATTGACGAAAAGCCTCGCATTCTATGCCATAAATCTGTCAGCAACAACTGATTTTTTTGTATAATAAATATATTTTAAGTTAATTAACCATACAGTTTACCAAATTGAGAAACATTGTTGAGTAGAGAATCTTTGAATATTAGTACAATGAAAGCTGAAATTTATTGATTAGCTAAATAAAAGTATCAAAAGTCGTTCAGAATCTTAAAAGGTAGTATGATAATATGCAGGGGCTCTTAAAGACCCTTAAAATTGTCTTATCTGAGTCAAATTCTACAAAACTGTATAATTTTTAATCTTATTATCTTCTCTACCATGAAGCTCCACAACTTTGTAATAATTTGGATAAATAATTTAGATTATTGAGTCTAAATTCTTTCAGTCATATATAAATGTAATTTGCTGATTTACAGTTATTTTAGAAAGGTATATTTTTAAAGGATCTTTCTTAATTTTTACACAATTTAACTTTTTTTTTTTTTAATTTTGCTAAACAGAGTTATAGTTAATTACTTTGTTTTGCTGTATTACTTGAACCTGTCTGTTATATTTGCAGCTCATGTATAACAAATTTAAAATATGTATGCCAATCATTTTTTTAGTATGCCTTTATAATCTGTGGTTAGTAAGCTTAGGTGTAAGAATAGCTTATAAAACTAATCTCACTTTAACTGGCTGCTGCCTTTATGCTTTATTTATTGACTTGTTACAAAAGCTAAGGTATCTGATGGAAGGGGTTCTCAGCAGTAACCCATTCCACGAGTTCTAGCATGCGTACAGAGGGAGACGATCTACGAAAACCGCTCTTCATGCGCTTGTGGTAGAAAAACTACCTTGTGCACAAGCGCATGAAGCGCTCTGCTTCATGGAATACGATCTAGCTGTGTTCTTCAATATAGAGGGTGCATTTGACAAAGCTCGAGTAGAGACTATCTGCAGATCTCTGAAGAGAGGAGAGTTCACGCAGCGGTGAATGGCTCAGAGCTGAGCATAGGGGTGAGTGGTGGTTGCCCACAGGGTAGCTGCCTCTCGCCACACCTGTGGTACTTAGTCATGGACGGACTTCTGAAACTCCTTACAGACCTCGGCTTTTACGCGCAGGCCTACGCTGATGATGGCGTGGTCTTAGTCTCCGGCCGATTTATCGAAACGATCAGTGACAGAATGCAGATGGCCTACAGGTTGATTGAAAGGTGGTGTGAAGATACAGGACTTTCTGTCAATCCATCTAGGACAGAAATGATTCTATTCACAAGGAAGAGGAATATAGGTGGTCCATGTGTTCCAAGGATATTTGGGGAACAGTGTAGTTAAAAAAACGAAGTAAAGTACCTTGGAGTTCTCATTGATGCAAAGTTGACGTGGAAAGCGCATGTCGAGAGAATCGTGGCTAAATTTGTCGTGAATCTGTGACAACTTCGGAAACCAGTAGGGGCAAGCTGGGGCCTGAGCCCGCGCGTTACGCACTGGCTATAGGAAGAGGTAGTGAGGCCTAGAGTAGCTCATGCCTCAGTAATTTGGTGGACAGCGATAGAGAACCAGACGACATTTCTCAGACTTGGAAGGGTCCAACGACTAGCGTGCATGGCTATCACCGGTGCCATGAAGACAACGCCAACAGCTGCGTTGAACATTCTGCTGGACTTGCCATCGGGTCAAAAAGGAGGCAATTGGGCCCACCTTCGAATTAGAGACGCAGGCATTTGGTGGGAGAGAAAGGTGAGATCGTCGGTCATGGCCGCATCTCAATAAATGCAAGCTGAGAGGTGCTTATGTCAGCATTCAAAGTTGCTCTCATTGGGCAACAGCTAAGGTTGTATAGGCCGTATGCTCTCAGAACCCCTGACAAATGGTAAGTGGGACAGCGGGGCAGTTAGTTTCACAAACGAAACGCTAGTGTGCTACACCGGCGAGTCACGGATGGCCAAGGCGTCATTTGCAGGGGTCTTTATAGAGAAATTAAACCAAAGGAAAAGCTTTCCACTTGGGAAGTAGAGCACGGGTTTTTACGTAGAAATGTATGCCATCATTTCCGCCATGGCAATTATGGAGGAAGTTAAAGAAGGCTTAGAAAATGAAGTGGTCATTTGCTCAAACAGCCAAGCGGCGTTAAAAGCATAGAACTCACCCAAGGCCAGTACGGTCTTCGTCCAGGACTGCTGTGCCCCACTGGAAAGACTGGCAATGACAAAAAGAGTAGAACTCATTTGGGTTCCTAGTCATTGTTGAGTAGCAGGCAACAAGAAGGCGGATGAGCTAGCTAAGCTTGGAGCCAACTTGCCGCCCATAGGACCGGAACACATTTTAGGAGTGTCTAGAGAGCAAGTCAAGGTGGCCTTAAATGATTGGGACTTTCAGACTCTTTCTAGGGGATAGCTCTCCTACAACAAAGGAAGGCAGACTAAAGATTTCATCGTGGGATCTGATAAGGCCAAAACGACCGGGTTGTTTACTAGAAGTATGCGAACCATTTGCTCCATCATCGAAGGTGCTAACAGGCCACTGCCGTTTGAGGAGACACCTAGCAGTGCTAGGAATAGAATCATCGCATGCGGTGAGGAGGAGGAAGCTCCACTAAACTATTTGCGAAGCTAGAGACAGACTGCGGATAGACATTTTTGGAGTCGCAGTGCTGCAAAGGGAAGTTATTAAGGACCTATCTTGGAAGGAGATCCTGGCCTATATTAATAGGTCTAGAAGGCTCAAGGACGCTAGAGAGGTAGTATAAATCCTGTTCATCATCAGCCTTTTTCATCCACTGCTGGATACCTGCTTATCTCTCACACACACGGTGTTTTATATCTTAGATGTTTTACAGAGGTATATGGAACCTACAGTTTATCGTCGTATCCGAACGGCACTGAGAAAAAATTTTAGTGTATTATGAACGTAGATTGTGAACACATTAAATGAAATTTGCCTCCACCTGGGAACTTGAGCTACACTGACAATCGCACACACAGTCACTGAGCCACCGGTCACGCTCGCCTTTTCCAAGCGGCTATTATTATTAAATATTACCATGCCTCAGTATTAACCATAATTTAAAAAGTATAAATGCCATACAAACTAATTTTTGTTTAAAAATTTTACCTGTTTGTAAAAAAAGTGTCTTATTTATATAAAGAAACCTATAAACTCTTGTCTATAATAGTTTACTGTAGAAGATATTTTATTTTTATGTAGCCTGTTTAGGGCCCAATAATTTAATTGTGTCTTCATTCTAAATTATAAATAGACTTATATAGTATTTATTATTATTATTATTATAGTAAGTATATATTTTTTTATTTAAGATGACGCGAGATGGCAGACTGAAGCTAAAACCAGCAACGGGCCGTTGCAGGACTTCACCCTCTCATTTCAAAGTCTGCTACCATCCAAGGCGTATATTTTCAGAGTGATTCCATACAACAAGTTTGGAATAAGTTGTCCCGCAATATCACAGGACTACATTCTGACGCCGTCCAAATTGTATATAGAATACGGATATTTGCAGAATAGTCCATTCTACAGGCAAACGTGGTTCATGGTTGCACTAGCCGCAATGTCGATAATTGTTATAATCACTATTATTGCCATTCTTTGTGTGAAAAGCAAAAGTTACAAATATAAACGTAAGTAAATTATTCACGAAAATTATTTTACTGGCTATATCATACGAATATATATGTAACTAGCAGTGGCGGCTCGCGGGTGAAAAAGTAAGTGAAGTGCAAATGAAGCAAGAAAATATTGCAATAATTTTTATTCCAGAATTTTTTTATATGTGGAGGGGGTAGAATATTTTTTTACGACTTACCTAAATTTTGTATAGTAAATCAATTCTCTTATCCTTCATAGCAGCAAATTTATTTATAACATCCTCATAAAATGGATGAGTTGCCCTAATCTCCTCCAGAAATTCCTTTTGAATTGAAATATCGCCAAGAGAAGTAAGTCTTTCTTGAGATATTGTATTTCTTAAATAAGTTTTTACACATTTGAAGCAAGAAAAACTTCTTTCCACTGAAGCACTTGTCGACGGTATTGTCAAAATAAGGTAAAACAATTTATATGCTTCAGTAAAAATATATTTATTTTTATTAATTTTTTTCACTTGCTCTTGCAGCGATATATTCCAATTACTCTCATTGGCAAAAATAAGACCAAGCTCATTCTTCAGTCGTTGACTTTTTGAAAATGTTTCCCCATATAACTGTAAAAAATTTTCAAACGGGCCAGTCGGAAAATTTAAACTATATTCGAAAAATTTAGCAGAACCTGCCAAACATGAAAATGTAAGTTTTTCACAGTCTTGAAATCTTAGTGTCATTTCTATTAAAATATGGTTCAATATTTCATAAAAAAGGGGTCTATACTTAGCCCTAATTTCTTCAGGTGAAAGCTTAGTAAGCTCACGTTTGTAATGATTTATTTCTGTAATAGAATTTGCTTTATCAAACATGGTATTAAAAAAATGTTCATCTCTTTTTTTTACACAGTACCTCACGACAGCGTTTTATATTGGATATGCAAAAATATATGTCAAGCGATTTTTTTTGAAGAACGTCAAACAGTATGTCCGTGATTGAGAAAATGTCATTAAACACTAATGCCAGAAACGTGAATTCAAAATCGTTCATCTCACCTAAAAATCCTTTCGCTAGGCGGATTGATTTTTCATCAGATTTGTCACAGTTTGTAATAAATTCAAAGACGTCTTTTAATTTATTCAAGTCTTGAACAATCACATTTACTAAATTCGAATTTGAAGTTGTAACAACACCATAAATAAATATAACACAAAACAGTCAAGTTAACTGCAAAGGAACTCACCGGTTGCAGCGAAATCCGCGAAAATAAAAGTAAACAACCACCGCAAACTGAACGACACGTGGGCCAATAACGCGAAATCATTTAAAGTATATCTTTTTTATAAACTACATTTTTTGCCTCCCCGTTTGGTGCCTAAATATTTTTAGATAATTCGATTATATATTATTAAAGCCATTAACAGAAGAATTGTTTCTAAAAACTCATTTAGTTAAGAGATAATGTAAAAAGCAATTCACCCTTTTAAGGGTAGTATTTAAAAAAATCCAGAAATTTGTTTTTAGACAATTATTTTAAAAAGTTATTGACGAAAGAATTGTTTTAAAATTTCATTCAGTTCAAGAGAAATTGGAAAAAAGTAAAAACATATTTCGCCCATTAAAACTAGAATTTCGAAAAATCCAGAAATTTTTGAAAGTTATTGAAGGAATTATTTTAAATATTCAATTAGTTGAAGAGATATTATCAAAAATGCAAAATATATTTCACCTCTTTTCTCCTCCTTGAGGGTGGAATTTTATAAAACTCCGAAATTGATTTTTAGATAATTATTTTTAGAGGACACTGACGAATGAATTGTTTAAAAAACACATTCAACTTCAATAAGAGATATTGTAAAAATAGTAGAAACATATTTTATCCTTTTTCAACGCCCTAAGGGAGAGTATTAAAACAATCCTTTCTTATCTCACCCCTACATCACAAAAAGAAGGTCCACGCCAAATTTGAACATCTTATTTTTACCGGTTTCTGAGTACGGTGATCAGTCTGTAAGTGGATTTCGCTTTTATACAGGGTGTTTCCTAACCTCATTCTTAAAATGAAATGAGTGAATGAAACTGCACTTTTCGGATGTCGCGGTTTTTAAAATCCAAAGTGTTAAAAGTTTTTGTTTTAAAATCGTTCTTTTGTTAAGTTAAATACCCTTTACCCGATTTTGTTGAGAATTGGTAGCGTTATTTAATAAAGTAAGTCCATGGCGTCTCGGGAGGTTTCTTAACGAATATAATTGACGACAAAAAAGGCTATGTCGCTGACTTTTTTTTATTTAGACAATTTTAACTAATTTAAAAATACAACTTTTTTGTCTCTTATATATATATATATATATATATATATATATATATATATATATATATATATATATATATATATATATATATATATATATATATATATATATATATATATATATATATATATATATATATATATATATATATATATATATATATATATATATATATATATATATATATATATATATATATATATATATATATATATATATATATATATTATATATATATATATATATATATATATATATATATATATATATATATATATATATATATATATACATATATATATATATATATATATATATATACATATATATATATATATATATATATATATATATATATATATATACACACCTACGTCTTATTTACTAAAGTGGACACAACACTGTGTCCTACAAAATCAAATTAGATATACATATACAAGGTCTATTAGAAATCAAGGTTTTTGGGATTAGACCGTGTCAAATTGGAATTACTATCCAACGTTTCGCCTTCCATTGCACGAGGCATCTTCAGGAATCTTTACTCCACGAGATCTGAACACTAAAAGAAAGTGTTTCAGATCTCGTGGAGTAAATATCCCTGAAGATGCATCTTGCAATCGAGGCGAAACATCGGATAGTAATTCCAATTGGACAAGGTCTAATACAAAGGACCATGATTGCTTAATTGACCAAAGCCGTAAAATCTTCCGATATATATAATTTAAAATATAAAAAAAAGTTATGAAGATAATATCACATAAAAATTTGTCAGAGACAAGTTCGTTTTTGACGAAACTATTGCAATATCATCGAAGAAATAAATAAAATTAATGCACTGTATTGACCAAATATGCGCAAATTCGTTCGTGCATTTGAAATGACATAGTGAGTAGCAGGTTTATGGATCTTAGCTATTTTTAGTATTAAAATTAATTAGTTTATTACTGGTTTTAAGTTAGTCTTTTCTATTGTTTTTGTATGTATTTTTTTTTCTTTCAAATTTACAGAAGAAGCCCAAAAAACCTTGGAGGAGTCGATGGCTATGTCTATGGGTGACCATCAAGAATTATCATTAGACTATTATAGGTCAAAAAGTTCCAATGGAACGATTACAGCCATGGGCACATTAAGCAAGAGAACTGGACAGAGAAAACAGATCCACAATCAACCCCCACCTATATTAGGTAAAGTTATATTGCGGCAATTACGTGTTGAAAAATGATCGTTTTATTCAAAATAGTTCTTTCTTTTATTTGTATTAGGAATCTAATAGGAATAGCTATTTTGACTGACCACAAACAAAAATCGATACAGACATTAAAAATTAAGGGTGTAGGCAAGGACGAGCAGGTTGGGGCAGTTGCCTCCTGTGCACGTTAAGTTGAAAGATAACATTTCCGCTGCATAAAATATTTCTATCCCAACAAATTTTAGTTACTTTGTTGCAATTTAACTTTTATTTTTCAGTAAAACTGAGTATCGAGACTGCTAGTAAATGAAACCAATTGTTTTTTCTAGTTAAGAAAAGTGTTCACCATACCTCATTGGGTTAATTTTCGACACTACTTTCAAATTTTCATGCAGCCGGAAACGAGGCAACAAACCCCGTGAGGTAGTAATAATACTTAAGGGCTAGTTAAAATCCCGGAAAGCAGATCTTTTTTTCTCGCGTCAAATCTCACTCCAATGAGTGTAACCACCCGCTCCCCCCTGAGAATCTTCTTGACGATAAACCGGAGGATGCTTAGAGTGGTAAGAGGAAAATTGATATCCACATTTTAAAGTACTTATTCTGTCAATATATACTCTGCATCCCGGAGGTCGATTAGCATCACAAGACTTTTCAGTTTAGTGTCAATATTCAGTGTTGTCTTGATATTTCTAGTATAAGTGCAGGTTTGCTGAAAGGGATATTGGTTCTGAGCTTGGTATGGGAAAATCGCTCTAGGATATCTTGATATAGAGGAGATTGCTCTATATGCCATTTAAGACAGCTTAACTGTAGACCTTGCTTTCCCGACTCTCGTTGGCCTTATAAATTTCTACTGCCATGAAGATACGATAATGAATACCTCGTGATATGTTTGCCCAGTTGGAAAAAATTCTCAAAATCCAAATAAGTTGGAAAAACTTGTGTTGAATTGGGTAAAATCATGTGTGAAATTAAATTTATATTTTTTTAAATTTTCGTGTGTGAAAGTATGAATAATCAACGTTTGACAGTGTTTTTTTATTGTTATAAAAATTTTGTTTTGGCTTGCTCTCCGCCCCCCAATTAGATACGTCCCTAATTGAGATATGTTGTGTCCCTGCTGATTAAATTCCTGGCTACGCCCATGTTAGAAATCACCAATTTATACTGTAACTTGTTCAGAAGTTATTGAAGTGGTTTAAGTTGCAGTTCTGTTGTATTTATTAATGTAAACGAAAAACCCTAGTGCAGGTTCACGAACTGGAGGATTCTCATGTTCATACATCTTAAATATTAGGTTTTTTTTTTCGTTTCGCGAACTGATAAAAAATATCAAGATAGGAAGAAACTGAGATTAGATGATCTAGTTCCAATTCACGAACTGGACAATTACGCTAATTAAATTAAAAAAAATTTATCACTTTTTTAGGTAAGTCTCCTCCAAGACCATCTCCTGCTTCGGTACCATACAACTCGGACGAAGAAAGTCTTAAAGGATACGACGAAAACCCCGATGACAGTAGTGTTACTGAAAAACCTTCCGAAATGAGTTCATCTGAACAGGTATGGCAAATCTTCGCATAATATTTGATATTTAGCTGATACTACAGTAGTTGTAATTTAAATTTATTATACAGGATGCAACAAAATTATGCAGTGGCCTATGAGATGTATTTGGGGAATCAATGAATAGATTACTTTAAAAATGTGTCTTTAACCTGGTTGCAACATCAATTTTCTAATTGAAATATCCTGTATATTTTGGTGTTTTTCTGTATAACCTAATATAGCACAAAATGTATTTAGAATCTTTCTAACGTTTGTATTATATTTCCTATTACTAAATTCAATTGTTTTGCCAGATCATTTTTGACCCTTTGAAGCCCTCTGTAATTGCAAAACGACTTAGAACGAAATGGATATTATATTTTTTAATTATCCATTTTCTCACACCAATTTCCGGCTTGAAATTTTCTGTCAAATTAGAAACTGATGTCAGGTCATAGATAATTAAAAACTAAGATAGGGAGCGAAATCCATTTTGCTTCAAGGTAAGTCGTTTGGCACGACAGGGCTTCAAAGGACCAAAAAAATGTCAATTTCAATCGTCATATTTTTGAAAACAGTTGCTATGGGTTTTGGGGCACAAGCGGCAACATCGCAAAGCAAAAAATATTTTTTATATTTTAGAAAGAAACTTTCACCTGTGCCCTGCTCATAGTTTTCAAAGTAATCTATTCATTGGTTCATCAGATACTTCTAATAGGAAGGGATAAGTTTGGAGCACTCTGTATAGAGGTTATAAGTTTTAAGGTTTTTGTTGCTGTAAGATATTGATATTTATATTTATATTTGGGAAATGTCTAACGAACCGTTCAATGGACGTCACATAATAAAAATTGCTGCACCGGCCTCCACACAAGATTGTCTTTATGTTTAGTATCAGATTTATTATTTATTATGGTTTTTTTTGACAAACCTGGTGCTAACCCGGGACGAATCACCGAAAGGTATAGGTTTTGTTAAAAAAAAAGTCAATGCCCGAGCCGGGATTAAAACACTCAACATTTGCAATGCTATTTAGGCACCCTATCACTGAGCTAGGAGGCTTCACGACGAAAATTTAGCGAACCTTGTTTATACTTCGTCGATATAATCCTATTTGTTAGAAAAAGCTGATTAACGGGCGGACGGAGAACTGAACGGCTCGCAGGATACCTTATGGTTGGCCAATAGGTCACGTGACCCAATCGGGTTATTAATTCGGGACGTCTATTGGACGATTTTTAGACAGTTTCTAATATTTAACAGTTCTTGAAAAACTTAAAATTAATTCGTTGCCATTATTATCACCAAAAAAATATATTTTTTGTTTTACAAAAAAAAAAACATTTTAATGCATTAGTGAATAATTATGTTTGTCACTGAGAACAGTCAGATAGTTTTTTTGTGATATATTTATATTTTGGAAGAGAGATATTATTGTCAAAGGAAACAAATACAATTGGGAAAGCACATATTAGACCTACGGGTGTCCCACATCTGTGGCTCGTTTAATGTTTTATTCCTCTAATATGAAGCAAAAATAAAAATTCAGTTTTTTTTTCAGCCTATATGAATAAGAAATAAAAAAAGAAAACCACTGAAAGTTCAAATCTGAGGATTTAGTGCAGACATTAATTTAAGTTTAAGAAAGGCTATATTTGGTTATTGAATTTCGTTTTTAGCTTATCAGATTTTTTCTAAACGGTACAATTTCGCATATAAAAGCATTTTGTACTAAGTAGGCTATGGCATAGCTGAGAAAAACTAATAGTAGGATCTGAGAATTGAAATAATGCTTATCTTGCGACGATATGCTGTTTTTATAGCCATATTTAAAAAAAAATGCGTTATTGGATGAAAATTGCAATAGTAAAACGCGAAATATCTCGAAAACAATTTAAAAAATCACAGTAAACTTGGCTAGGTTGTGCCTTATGTCACACGCGTTTCTTACATACTTACATACATTTTTTCTAGAACTATGATATTTGTTTTCAAAAAATTATAAATTGCATTAAATAGTAACTGCAACTTATTTTTATTTACTAGTAATAAACAAGTTGAATTTTGACCAATTACTCTTTGACAAGCAAAGACAAATTCACTTTATAAAACATATTGACAATGATTACTTTTTGAATAATTTTCGCGAAGTGAATAATTAATTAGTAATTTTCTATTGCAAACTGGATTGTACAGTCTCCACGTACTAAGGTAAAACATAATATAAATAGTAAAATTTTTAAGTTTTTCCTTTTATATATCCTTTGCAAAGCTTAAAACTGGCATGCCGCTTCTTGCTTTTATTAATTAATTTATGTTAATACGGAATGAATGCAAGATAAGTTAGTACGTTTCTAAGTTTTGGGAAAACCGTAGTATACATTGGTTGAGCTTCCAAAGGAGGAGGGAGAGAAAACAGTTACAATAAACCCAGTATCGACTCCCATCGCTATATATCTTATTTTAAGTTAGTTATATAACGTTGACAAATTCTGTTGTTTAAAGTTGCTCCTATTAGCGTCATTGCCGTTCCAATAATTTTCAATCTTATTAATTACTAATTAGTCAATTTTTATTGCAATCTGGCTTATGTAGTCTTCACGTGCTAAGGTAAAATATATAAGTCTATAGTTTTTTTTTTAATTTTATGATATATTGTCACCTTTTTATTAGTGTGTGTACAGGGTGAACACTAAATACTTTAGAAAAATCTGGAAGCTTGGAAAACCTTACCCATCGATTTAATGTTTATGGGGGAGCTAAGTTATAAAATGTTTTTTGTAATTTTGTTATAATAATTTGCTAATGCTATTACTAAATAAGTGGTATAAATTAAAGGGATAATGCAGCAGTGAAGTATCTTAAGACACGGCTTTAAACATTGTATTGAATCTGCAAAAATACCTTTATGAATCAAACCTGAATTAAAGTATTAATAAAAGAATAACTAGATTTAATCTTGAACGAAAGCCCAGTGGTCTTAATGATTTATATAAAACAAAAACAAAAAGGGACAACTGTCTATAGATGTCAAAACTGATTTATTCTATTTATAATAGGCAAATTTGTTAGTCTTTCATCTTCTATAGTTTTTAATACATTTTTATTTAGAAAATGGTCGTTCACCGGATGCTGCAGTCACCGAATGAAATAACAAAATTCTTAAAAATATTGAAATACATATTAGGATACAAACCAATTATTTCAATTTTTTAATAAAATATTTAACAAATCCATCGCACTGTTTAAAAAAATAGTAGATATAGTGGATATGATAATAGTAATAGGTATAAAATTTAGTATATTTATCGCTAGGCCGCGCGAGTCATTTTTTAACTAGAAAATACAAGTTTAGTTTGCTCTTTTTCTTCTTGAGAACAAAACGCGGTAATTTTTCTAGTTTTTGTTATATCAGTTGTAGTAATACCAACTAACTCTGTTACTGATCACTAAATTATAATTACAAATTATGGTAACACTTTACGTTTGATTGAAGTTAAAAGTTAATGACTAAGAGATAATGAAGACAAGTTGCAACCTCACGGTTGCTTGTTCTGAATTTCAACGAGACTATATTCCAGCTCGAAAATTCCAAAAAAAAAAATGTGTGTACATTTTCTTGGGTAGCTCCAAAAGTAAAATAAGATGAAATAGGTTTCATCAGTTTTGAGAAGGGGGTAACGTTGCAAACAATAACACTCAAAGCTTATGGTCATTTTAAAATTTACGTTTTTTTGCAAATTGGGAAACATGGCAATTATATTGTCTGAATGCTGCACGAATTGTCATTTTAAACGCTGGTTAGATTAGAATGATAGTATTTGTTTTAGAAATTATGTTTAGAATTTTGGTCTAATTACTCTAAAAAAAAGAACATATGAATAATTATTATTCTTTATATTGATTTATCGGGCTTGACTCCAATATTTTTGAGTAAATAAAAATTATTAATAAGAAACACTTACAATTTTTGTAATTTTGCACCACACACAAAACATATTAACGAAAACTTTTTTAAAGTAAATATTGAAAACTGGCACTCACTATTTATATAAACACGGCAACGGCGGATAAAGTTTTCACAAACTACGTGGGGAATATCCGGAGTGTTTTTTTATCTGCTCCTCTGTGGCAAAAACTAATTGTGAAAATCGTTCTCGTCAACAAACATGATAGTACAGCATAAAAATTCCTAGTCTGAAATTTACCTGAACATAAATAGATTTTTACATTTACATAAGTAGATTCAAATAAAATAGATTTTTGTTAATGATAGGAAGGTCTTATCTGTATTATAGTAGCAGTTTCGTTCCGTGTTGCCAGATTGTGTATTCTGAAATTATTTCAAATGTAACTGAAGAAAACAGCAAGATAAATATGGGATCGGAAGACAAGAGAAAACTTAAAATAAATTAAATGTCCATAGAAGGACAAAATAACATGAAAGAGCCGGAGGTTCGGTGAAAACGTAACAGGAAAATCACTACAGGTACTGTTAAACAAGTGTCCACTCTGACACAAAAATGACTTGATCAATGCTGAGTTAATATTGCTCTACAAGAGCGAGACCTAAAAAATATAAACAAAAGACCTATGAACTTTTTGTCACTTATAAATTGTTCACAAAAATATTGACCAGTAAATGTGATGTTTACCAATCTGCTCCGAAAATGCTTTAATACAGGCGCATTCTGCAGAACAATAATTAATAAAACTACCGAGTGTAATGTGCCGATACACTTTGCATTTCTAGATTTCCATAAGGCCTCCATCGAGACATGAGACATTTAAAAATTCCGGGATAGAGCTTGGATAGGTTCCAGTTACTCTGAAATGATAAAAAACATCCAACAAACGCACAATACGTGGAAACGATAAGGACTAAAACAATGTATAAAGAGGTAAACAGGTATATCCCCAAAACCTTTCACCATAGCACTGAAAGATGTTTTTAAGGGCCTCATTTGTCAATAACAAAACGAAATACAAGTTGTCTGAAACTGAATCAGTGAGCTATGGAAATAAGTATACTCGGAATCACCCTACGAGCTAGGATACGACAAAATAGTCGTATCGGTTAGAGTTACCGGTTAAAATGTGTCACGGTTAACCGCGAACACAGGATTTTGAATAATCGGCGTTCAGTTACCGGTCCGACTGGTTAACGAATCTGCGGGGCCCTCAGAGCAACAAAACCCTTGTATATAGTCATTCATATATGAAAGTCAAGAACCCTTTTTAAGTTAGCAGCAAATTGAGCTGCAAACCCCCCGTTTAACCGGTTAATTAGCCTGTTAAAGATTAACATGAAAATCGTTTTTTAATCGGTTACGTTTGAAATAATCGGTTAACTGGTCACAATTAATAATTTTGACAGCACTACTGGCGACCACATGAATTATTATTAACATTATAATTTAAACAAGATATGGCTATGCCGGAACCTTAAAAAAAATCCGTAATTTTACCATATTTAATTTAAAGCTAAAAAAGGTGAGCCCCTATTTTGTAGCACCCGGTATAAAATAAATAACCACCCTTTGAAATGTGATATTTTACTTTGTTCTACATGCGTACCGCCAGGATGAAATCCCGCTGGGGGCAAAACGTATACTGATGACTTAAAAAAAAGCCATCCCTTGTCTGTCACAGCAACTAACTATCATCACCAGATGAAATCCCGGGAGGGAAAAATTCTACTAATAGCTAAAAAAAGTCATTTCTAATATAAATTGCCAGATTTATCTTAGTAATGATTTTACTGGAGGAGGCATTCTTGGCGTTGGGGGACGACAGCAGTTGCCCAGTCTTCCCGCCGCCGCCCATAATTTAGGTTTATGTTTAATATATTTTTTAATATACTGCATATATTTGTTTTAATTTTTCTATATGTAAAACAAATCTATTAATAAATTTTAATAAAAAAAAATAATTAAAATTATAGATATATATAGGTAACACAGATATTACACAAGAATACAAAATAAGAATACAAAATTGCAGTTTGAAGAGACTAAAACAATGTGTTTGTATATTTCCAAAATGTACGTAATTAAAACAGGGCGCGCCAAAATATTTTTGCAAATGGGCGGCAACTACTTCTGAATAGCCCTGTTAATAATGATGTAACTGATTGTCTTGGATAATAAAATGAATAAAATATTTAATAATTTGCTTGAATTACACTAGAATAAGTTCAATATTTACCTTTTTTCGAAAAATAGTTAAGTTTTGACTCCCAACAATTTTTTTTCTTAAAATGACCCGTTATTGTTAAAATGTTTTTGTAGTAATTTCTCTTTTATTCTCTTCTTCCACTAAGCAGGGCGAATAATGTAAAGTTTATATTATATTGAAATCTTTCAATTCAGTGGTTGGGCAACGACTCAAAGAACTATAAAAGCCGCTAAATGATCGAATATTTTTGCGCCATATCTTCCAAAATCATCTTATAGAAATCCATTGGTAAGGTTAGTCCGGAAGTTAATTAAAATAAGCTAACAAAAAAATACAAATTTGGAACATTACCTTGATTTCTAATATGTTTATAATCGTTTTCCAGGGCTCCGAAAGCGAAAACGAAAGCGTCAGATCAGACCCTCACTCCTTCGTGAACCATTATGCTAACGTCAACGACACGCTCAGACAGTCTTGGAAGAGGCAAAAACCGGTAAAAAATTACAGTAGTTACACAGACTCTGAACCGGAAGGTAGTGCAGTTGTTAGTTTAAATGGCGGCCAAATAATATTAAATAATATGGCCAGATCGAGAGCTCCCTTACCAGGGTTCTCTTCTTTTGTGTAAATTAATTGATTAGATAATTTGCAGTGTCTCTGAGCCAAAGTGATAATTCGCGCTGACATTATGTAACTGTAGAACGACAATATGTTGTGTGCAATTATTTAAATGTCCCTAGTACTATTTTATGGAAGATTTAAGTTTCGTTTTGGTTATTTTTGTATGACTGAAAGTTGTCGTTGGCTCGCAGACTAAAGCTTTAAACTTCCTTTTTATATTTCTTGAATAGAACTATCTGTGAATGCGTAGTTACTTAAGAATTACTGACTGTAAATAGTATCTACTTATAGTGTATATTGAAAGTTTTATCTTTTGGACCAAATGTAGGCAGATATGGATTGTCTGATCTCAATTGTTGCGGGTTTTTCGAGACGTTAGCCGCACCAGTGAATTCTGGTAATCGGCCTTTACACAGAAAGGTTTAATTCTCTCTTCTATTTCGAAACACTAATCCAAATTGTGATGTCTTTCATAATAAAAACCACAAAAATTCTTACCCTCGTTTAACCTAACTAAAAAGTTCGATAATTAAAACACAATTACGTTGGAAATTGCGTTTTTTATAACAAAAAATGCCTAATCAGTCATTTGTGAAAATTCCATCAATTATACATACTGAACTCGAAAAATTTCAGTAAAATAAATTAAGTAACTTTCTTGTATATAAATCAACGATAAGATATTACAGTAAATGATGAATTTATATGCCACATAACAATTAGTCTTGGGTAGTAGAGGCGAATTTTATGCACATGCAACTTTCTGTTTAAAATCAGAGGCTTTTAATTTATGAATGCTTTTGGATGTGTAATTCTACACGCATTATTAAACGTTAATAGAACTTTTTGTGTAAAGGCCAATATTAATCGTACTGATAAAGTAGTAGATTTTTGAGGGCCTCAATATTTAAATTGGAATAATGTTTTGATTTTGTTTTATAATTTCATCCAGAGAATTATATTTAAATATATATAACTTAACAAATACCATTTAAAGAAACGTAATATCTATTTCTTGAAGATAATTCATTCCACTATAGTCTGAGAAAAATAAAATTTGATTGAAAAAAATGTGTCAGATTAAAATTAAAATAAAATGAGTCAGATACCTATATCCATAAACATTGCCGATTCGATTTTTTGAGTGATCTTTATGACTGTAGGAAGCAAATGCATATATTATGATTTTACATCATCATTTAAATATTTTAACATTGGTAAAAACTGTTGTAAATTTTAATAGTTTGGCTTATTCTTGAACGAGGCTTTCAGCATAAGTCTATTGTTTTATCACAAAAAAGGGCGTGATAATGCGAATTTTATGAAAATTTCCTTATGGGTCTACAATTTCAAGTAACACATTGTTAGTATTAAATAATTTAATTAATTTATTTAAATTCGTAAGGTTCCAATCTTATATTTAGGTGCTATAAGTTTATTTTCAATTTGTTGACCCATTTGAAGAATGACATTGATAGAAATTATTTAAATTTGACAGTAGGTTATGTTTTCAATATCTATAACTACAATTACAGTTATTTCTTAGTTAATAAATAGTATAGCCATAATATGACGGCCATATTTTTAAAAACAATATAGTTTTATTTATATATATATATATATATATATATATATATATATATATATATATATATATATATATATATATATATATATATATATATATACATATATATATATATATATATATATATATATATATATATATATATATATATATATATATATATATATATATATATATATATATATATATATATATATATATATATATATATATATATATATATATATATATATATATATATATATATATATATATATATATATATATATATATATATATAACTTAAATGTTAAACTCTGTAAAACCCGTTTTTAAAAACAATTTTTATTTCCAAAGTTAATCTTAACAGTTCAAGATCTGATTCTAAACTAAACTACTTGGTTCACACGCAAAAAGCATCTCGGAGACGGAAAACTCTGATGTTGCTTGTTCCCTGGTTCAAGGTTGGCTTGCCTACGTGAGAACGATGAAGGTTATTATAATAACACGGATAAGGTGTCCCATAACTTATATATATATATATTTATTAATTTATTGACATAATATAGGGAAACAGATCCATTGTCCAAAATAATTTACACAGAAGATGAGGTATTCGAAAAACAATGATTAATTACTAAAAAAAATGTTCAATAAGTTTATTTAATACACAATTTTTAATCTATTTTTTTTTTCAAAACAGGCAATGCCATATCAAAGACTGTACTATTATCATAGAATATATTAAGCAATCTTATCATTTTACTGAAGCTCCTTATGTGTTTTACGATTACTATTTGTGAACTGATTTTTCCAGTAAATCAGATTTGATTGTAATTGCAAAAGAATGAAAACGAATTCGTTAAAAGGCAATACATCCTCTGGTACTTTGGTTATATAGTTATATAACAGTTTGAATAATAAAATTGTCCCTGGTCGTTTCTTTAAACAATATAAACTTGCAATGCCGCTGTTATAAAAGTTTTCATTTTTTAAAAATGCTAATAAAAATTTATTTTGAATTATTTCTCATGCAATGTTCTCAATCTCGTGAGTAAAGATCCCTTAAAATGTCTCATGGACAGAAAGGCGAAACGTCGGATCTAATCGTCATTTCTTAATTGACTAGTCGTGAAAGTTTCCGTTCTATGTTAAATGATAATTTTTGTAAATGCAACTTGCAAATATTTACTTAATCTTTAAAATTAATTATTTGCCACGAATTATTTTTGACTATATGAAATTTAAAAAAGGAAATTGCTAATAGAAATGTTTTTTTGCTTTATTTACGTCAAATAATTTGTACACTAAAAATAAATAAAACTTCCCATATATATAAAATATATTTAAAGTAGTTCGAATCTTCAAATGTGATTGTCCATAATTAAAAAAAATGTCTCAGGTCATATTGTTATCTTTTACCATTCTTATCTAAATATTGTCCATAATTAAAAAAAATGTCTCTCGGGTCATATTGTTATCTTTTACCATTCTTTCTAAATATATTTGTAACGGAGACAAAAAAACAGATGGAAAATGTTAACAGTACAAACACCTTTGTAAATTATAGTACAGATCAATTCATTTCTGTAAAATAGTTTAAGTAACCTACTGTCAAAAACAGCGCGAAGTTTATGAATTACAAAAAAAAAAGGAAAAAAAAGACTTTACTTACCTAAGTAGGTTTTGTAAATAGACTTTTTTACTATTCTTATTCTATTGTTCATATTTACATTTAAGCAAGGCGAATATTTTAGAAATGTAGGAGTATACATAATGTGTCACCTGTCAATTATCTACTTCTATGTATATTTCTGCTTACTTATTGACTTAAACTAAATACAATAAAAATAAATTATTGCTCATTAATTTAAATAGGAATTCAGCTAGTCGAGTTCTAAAAAGGAAACACATTCGTCTTGTTAACTTTAAAATTTAAACTTGATGTTCACCAAATGCCTAAACTACCGCAACAAAAACAGACACACTGACTTTAGCAAAACAAAAAAAAACTCATCAGTATAAAATACACATGCCATAAATCTAAAGTAAAGAATTTCTTAACTAAAATTAGCAGCAACAATTATCTGAGATAGTTCACTGAAATTACACGTTTAAGTTAATGGGCAATTTAACAAGTAAGAGATAAAACTGTTTTTGTAAAAAATGTTTCATGTAACAATTTATACTTTACTATATCAAATCTTTATTACAAAAAACTATATTGGAAGAATTTTAAATAGATTGTTATTTAATTGGTAGTTTTATAATTTTCCACATACACTTTCTCTATTCCAGTATAATATGTATGGTATAGAAACAGTTTATATATGTACTAAGTACTCTGCCTTGTTCATTTTTGGGATTTTGTGCAAATTATTTTATTTTACCAAAATTATTTAATCGGCATGTCACTCAAATTAAAATTGAAAAAGTAAACTCGTTTTCGCTGGAACTCCAACCCAGGACCTCTCGCATTCTAAGGAAACCCTGACCACTGAATCACGAAGACCATGAGCTTAACTCCAACTGCAACAGTTTAACTTATTCAATTTTATATTAGTGGGTTTTACGGTATTGCAGCCTTCGGCGGCTGCAAACTGAGGAGGGTGTTAAAGGGGAAAGGAACTCATTCAATAGACATTAAGACCCATGTATCTATAATCCGATTGTATCGTCGACGTTTAGCGATTTCAACGAGACTCCGAAGCAGATCTCTGAACAATAATGTCAGGCCGGACTAGTTTTTAAATTTCTGCTTTTTGATTATATTTTATTATTATAATTTCCCAAAATTATTTAATCAGAATTTCAGATAAATGAAAGAATTTGTCTTCATCAATCATCGTCAAATGCTCTGACCACTGAGCTACGAAGACCATGAGCTCAACACCAACTATCACAATTTAACATATTCAATTTTATGTTAGTGGAGTTGTTATTGCAACCTTCGGCGGTTACAAGCCGAGGAGAGTGTTAATAATGAATAAGTTAAATTGTCATAGTTGGTGCTGAGCTCATGGTCTTCGTGGCTCAATGGTCAGAGCGTTTGCAAGAGGTCTTGGGCTCAAGTCCCGGGGAAAACGCAACAATATTTTATTCTACATTTATATAATTTTTAATTAAATTAGTATACTTATATCTTGATTCAGAGATTTTTCAATAGTTATTGAATAAATTGGCATTTTATTTAATCTTAAAGCGAGAAAGTACTGTTAACTTTTTGGAAATGTAAAGTAAATATACTTATAAAAATCATGTTTGAATCTATATATTTTAAAAAATTTCTTCTAGTAAAATATTTTTGCTCAATTTTTTGTTAATTTTGAATAGTATATTATAATTTTAAGACGACTTATTACTTGTATAATATATATTAAAGGATAAATCATTTCTGATCAGATTATTCTCCTTCCACCATCCTTTATCTATACTGCCTTTATTTAATGTTAATTTATTATAGCAAGCTGTTTGTATAATAAAACTGTGATCATAGAAAAAAACTTTGTCTTATTTTTATTGCATTGCACTGTTTTAATTATATTTGAAATTCATTTTACTAAAGTTAAAAAAATATATGTGTCATCTTGTTAGGTAGTATCAAGTACGCTAATAGAAAGTTACCGCCCCCAATATTGGTTAATGAATGTTGTAGGTTTTTTTGTGCTTTATAAAAAATTATAATTTATGTAAACAAAATATGTGAAAATGTGTAATCCCCCGTGCATTTTTTTTATAGAAAATCCATCAAATGGATCTCTCCTCTAAATATAAAGGTTTTTGATACCTTTATCTCTAAAAACACCGAACATTAAAAAAAACCTTTCATAGGAAACTGTGTATTCCCATTTACTCAACTGTATCGTAGAACGCTCCCCATCTCTTTCTAACACATTGATGCCCATGCCGGGTTATGTTAAATTTCTCAGGAGTAGATAAAGGTATTAAACTTAGATTATTTGTATTTAGCGACCCATTTGTTGGATATGCATCACATTTTTGAGACATCATGTATACATAAATAATATAATAAATCCTATATAGTTTTTCTATCTCTTAAAATTAAACAAATATTGGGGTGGCGAATTATGAGTGAATACCCTGTACTCACAAGAATGCTACCGAAGAACTAAGGAAATAATACCGCGTTATAGTTTTACTTACCGCAATATTTTATAGCTATCATAGGCGTCAGGAGAGAATACCATTATTCAACAACCTGTTATTATCTTTGAATAAATATAGGTACAGAATATACATAAAGGCTATTTCGTTGCTATTGTGAAGTGTTAGAACTGACGTATATAAAGAAACGTCAATTAAACTTAATTTTTTTACATATTTTCACACTTTTTTAATAAAAGGTGAAACATTAATATATTATTAATTAATTATGTATAGTATATAAATATATATATATATATATATATATATATATATATATATATATATATATATATATATATATATATATATATATATATATATAAACGTAAAAATTATAAATTACAAATAAAATAAAAAGTGTCCACATGAAAAAAATATATCAAATGTAAAAGATATTAATTCTGTTTTTTTTTTGTTTTTTAAAAGCATACATTTTGATAATGTTTTAATGGTTTTGATAAATTATTGTAATAATTAACCCCACTGTGTAATAAAAATTGTTTGCCAAAATTACTTTTAAATTTTATGGTGGAAAAACAATCAATTTGTCTTATATTTTATTTCTAATAAAACTTAAATTGGTGTTCTTTATATTTTTAGGTAATGAATGAATATAATTATTTAAATGTTCAAAAGATTTTTGGGCTGCTATAGGTTAATGGTGGGCTCCAGATATGGTAAACATTAAATATATTTTATTGACTTATTTGTTAATTTTTCTAATGGCTTTATTGTTTTTGTTTACATGCAGCGCCCCACTATGATATTAGATCTTTCAATTTTAAATAAATGAAAGCAACATTTAGTTATTTTAACAAATTAAGAGAAATATAATTACAAATTTTAAACAAAATTTCAATTATTGGAGAAATATGTGCTCTTAAATATTCTATATGTGGCTTCGAAGCTAACGTTTGATCTAGATATAAGCCCAAAAATTTAACGTTAATTTTTGTGTTTACAACCAATTAGTAATTTAAGTCTATTAAAGATAACATTTATTTTTGTAAAAGTATCTAAAGTATAGAGAAGAGTGAGATCATCTCAAATAATTTAATGGGGCTTTCTAAATTTACATATATATTGGAAATAAAATTGGCACCAAAATAGTTCCTTGAGGCAAACTACATACATTTTTTTGATAACTATTATTTTTGCCAATCTGAACAAACTGCTTCCGATGCAATAATTTTGGAACCAATTGTATGTTGTACCTCTTATAGCAATATAATACAAGTTTTTAAGTAATATTTTAGTCTAGTGTCAAAAGCTTTACACAAACCCAAAGAGGTAACATTTTTCATGTCTATCTATGGCAAGTTAAATTTGTGTTACTAAATTAATTGCTGCTAACTCAGTGTTCGTGGATTTGCGAAAGCGGTATTCATAAAAAGAACTCGGTAAATTTCCTTTACACGGTACTTCCCTTGTTTTAAATCTTTCCTTTTTTTAAGAATAGGGAAGTGTGACCCAATTTAATTCGGTACATAGTCATTTAGTAACAATATAGTCTTTTCATACATTTATATTGGCCACCGTTTTGTTCCGTCATAAGTCAATTGAATAAGATTTTTAATAAAACTTTTTATTTGGCTTGAATTCGTACCACAATTTTACTAGTTCATCTCTATACCTTTTTAATCATTGCACAAAATTTGAAATCAATCCATCAAGTAGTTTCTAAATCAAGTTGAATTTGTGTTACTAAATCAATTGCTGCTACCTCAGTGTCCTTGGATTTGCGAAAGCCGTACTGATAAAAAAACAAGATATTCTGTTTCTAAAAATTGTTCCACTTTATCGTAGATAAATCTCTCAATTATTTTTGAAAAAACTGGAAGGATAGAGATAGGCCTGTAGTTATTTGGGTCACTTTTTAGGCCATTTTTAAAAATAGGAAAAACTTTGGCAATTTTTAATTTGTTGGGATAAATTTGTTGTTTGGAAGATTTGATTAGATGACATAAAACTGGAGTAAGTTCACATTTGGTAATTTTAATAACTTTTACTGCTATTTCGTCATATCCGCAGGCTTTAAAGGGATCTAAAGGATCTATTATTTCAGCAATTGTTTCTTCATGTATATCTTCTATGTTTAAAAACATTGCATGTGAATTTTCGGTGTATTCGGGAGAATATCCAGATGGAATCTGTTTTGATAATCGTTGTCCAACGTTTATGAAATGATTATTCATTTCCTCGCAGATCTCTTCTTCAGCTTCAATTTGTTTATTATTAATATAAAGGTGATCAATTTGTGTTTTCTTTTTCACTGGTTTTCTATAGAGTAAAATATTTATATTTTCCCATAATACTTTCTGATTCCCTGTTGTAAATATTTGGATATAATAATCTTTTTTTTTATTGAATCATCTTTACATTTTTATTTAAAATTTCACAATTCTTTATTTGTTTGCTGTTTTTTCTTTTTATGGGTAATATTTATCTCGACTTTTAATTAGACTTGCCAAATTGGTCAAACCATGGTTTTGAATTTTCTTTAATTTTTGTTTTCCGGATATAAGAGTTTACTTCAAATAATGAAACAATTTTGTTATATATTGTCAGTTTGAGATATTTCATTGTTTAGTTGAATTAAATCGTTTTAATTTGTGCAAGTTAAATTTTTTGATATCAGTATGTATACATACATCTGATTTTTTTCTTTGAATGAAACTCGTATATTAATAATTTGGATAATGGGGTATTAATAAAATTTATTGGAATGCCTTTACTTGAATTTGACAAGATATGATCTATTAAGGATTCGGAATTTCCAAAATCTCTTGTGAAATATTTTTCACTGCACAAATAAAAGTTTGAATAATAAGTATTTAAAAAAATCAACTCCAAAATTTTCACAAAAATTAAATACAATACAAGGAATAAACTGGTCCGAAATCAACATGAAACAAAATGGCGATTTTAAAAAAAATCAATATTCAATTTATTTTAAATTATGTCCAAAAATCAAGTGTGGTGTAGGTAGAAAGTGGTAAAATATTGATACGAATCCAATATGGTGAAACAAAATAGCGCCGAATAAAAATGTCTGAAGACAGTATAATGTATATGGGCTACTAAATGGCTATATGTGGAACTAATAAATTGGGCCACACTTCACTATTCCTTTTAACAGGAAATATTCATAACGAGGTAAGTTCCGGGTAAATGCAATTTACCGATTTTATTGGACTTCTGTGAGGGAGCAAAAAAATCTAACAGAATTAAGCACAGGATACAGAAACGTCTCTCGCGAAGGAATCTCAATTATAATCAAAACCGGTATTGCACAATTTAAAAAAAAGCTTTTTCTAAATATAATACCTGCCTTTCGCCATCTGCTAGTGTAATATTTTCATTTGCCCTATAATATAGATGCTCCTAGACACTCTTTACTTAGTGAAGACTAATTTTAATACCTACTAATTAAATTATTAAGTAAAAAAGTAATCAGAATTGGAGCCAGGCGCATGATTACTTTCTGGTTACTACTACGGTACTAATATTTAATATTAAATGCAACCATTATTAACAAATGTAAAAAACAATATAACTTGTCTTTATTTTTAAACGCACTTCTTAATACTTCTACTATTGCTTGAATTTTGAATTGATTTTGATAACATTGGGCATATAAACTAAGAAACTTTTTGCATAAATTAATCAGAGATTAAGTGTACATATATGAAATTTTCAAAGATAGCAATACCAGAGTCACTGAAAAGTGATGAAAAAAATACATCTTACTCGTTTGAACGCCATTGGTCGGTAATATAGAAAAGAATGTATCATATATGTAAAATCCGCTTTGAATATGCAGAAAATAAAACAAAGTCAAAACATTTTCTTTAATATGTTAATACAAGTGTTTGTTTACAGCTTTACGATATCAAAACAAAAATACTGGAGACGTATTGGTTTCAACATATAAGACTAGGAACATTTTGATCTCCTCCCTTAGGCATTATTTGAAACAAAATGATCTAAAACTCTCACCAATTTTATTTTTATTTCTTGTTGATTCCCCTTGAATAACCGGATTCAGCTACATTGCATTTGCCAAACAATAAATAAATAAAACAAATTATGATGTAGATATTTTATTTGTCGATAAAACTATTTTAAGAGGTCTACCGACTAAATATAAAAATTTTAAAATATGTGCAAACGTAAAAGGAAATCTCTCTGTTAAATAAAACGAAATGAATACCTATGTAATATCTACAATGGCACTAAACCTAATCGACAATAATTACATAAATATAAATACTTTATAAACATTTCAACTATTCCATTCAGAAACTTATAATCCATCTAAATAATATTACACTTTATTACAGACCTGAAAAAATATTTGCAATAATTAAAAAACTCTATGGAGTGATACACAAAGTAAACATCATCATTGTCGATCCGAATTATACATTCATCAGCTTGAAAAACTGAACTATGATACTTGCATCCCATTTCTAGTTCTTGAAGTATATTTGATCTAAAGGATTCCCATATCTGCAGACTTTTTGCCAATTATACAAAATTATTTTAATAGAAAGAAATTATTAACACATGAACACATATGTAAAATGATAAAAATATAACGAAAAATAGTATACAAATAAAAACTCCTAAATAAATCGTATTAATACAGATAAGTTAATTATTTTGATGTATCGTATGGTATAAAACATAATTGATCACTTATCAACATTTACTAATAATAATTTAATAGCATACAAAAAGATAACAAAGGTAATACAGCTTCATAAAGAAAAGAAGGGCTTTTTGCTCATGATTTGAAGAAGAAAAAACTACCACTTTATACATATTTAGGATGTTTTGCTAATAGATATGGTAATAATTTATATAATTTTGTTAAAATATTCTTTTGCAATAATTTGAGCTTTTCCAATAAAAACACAAAAAGAAGACTTGCATCAGGCGATTAATCTATTTTACTTATTTACTAATGTGTTAGATGTCAGGCAGTCTGGCTTAAACTTCACAAATTAAGCCCAGAATCAGACAACTGCGATATAGGGCCGTAACCAGGTTCCACACATACAAAGCTTTATTTCAGGTTGAACCGTTATTTATAACTTACTACTTCCAATAATAAGCTCATCAGGTCAGGGGAGAAAATATCAAAGTAAAGTAATATATTATTTACATATTATATAGTATGAGACTTTCCAGGCTACATGCAAGATTTCAGATTCCAAGAAACATGATGTTATTACAGGCTGGTCCCAGGAAATGTTGCCATCAAAACTATAATAAATTATGAGCTGTAAATATAATCCATGTGCTGAGTTCTAATAATTTATTGTTTAAAGTGGTAATACATTATATCATACTGTGCATCTGCATCTTCTTCCAATCTTAGAAGCCCGACTTCAATGACTTAATAACAAGAAATAATTAGAAATCCTAATAAGAAATTTCAAGGCAATATATTAGAACAGTTGGGTTACTGTCTGATGTAGCAATGACGAATATTTCTGAATCACCCCATAAAAGTAAGAGCAAAAATAATTATACAAAAAAAATATGTATATACAAAATATTCCCAATGTATTTACAAAATACAAGATATCTGGCAGATTAACAAATGAACTATAACTATAAAAAGAAATATAATTGTCGATATAATTAGTTAAGCTGAGATCGTTCAAATCTGCTAGAAACCTTGGACGTATTCTTAAAATTTACTCATAGAGGTGAATAAGCCTTTTCACTAGGGGAAGTAGTTGTAACCTTTATTTCCGCAGCAAAAGATGAATATACAATAAAGATATTTAAAATTGGCAGTCACAATTAGATTTTTTATTATAATTAACGTTTATTTTATACCCATAATATATACAACTATTTTAGAAGTAAAATCTGATCAGTAACTTAATATATTAAAACATTTTATTTTTTATGCAATTAACTAATTCACCTCTAAGCTAAAAAATCTCTTTAGTAAGTTAAAAATGTGTTTTTTTACTTAACATTTTCGTAAAGCTTGTCTCTTAGGCATTTGATTTTATTAACAAAGTACGTCTCTAGCGATTCCGCGCACTTGAAGAAAGGAGATTCTTTGGGATTATAGTATCTACAGTTGTCAAAAATCTTCGTCATATCTCCTATAAATTCACTAAGCTTGGCGTACCTCTGATCGTTGATTTTGTTTTCGATCATTTGGAGATCTGTAAAAGGAAAGTATTATATTTAAATACACAATACCTATTACGGATACAGTATTTTCTATTTTGAAACATATGAAGCCCGATTGGCTTGAACCATTTTATTTTATTTTAACATCCGGTTGCACAAAACTTAATTGCTATTTAGAATATATAACCGAGCTTTCGGTTTTGACAAACTGCTTATAGAAATCTAGAAACTCGCTGTCAAATTTGACATTCCATTAAACATTCTAAATTTTAATTGGGCTTTCTGCAACCGGCCGTTAGTTTTTAAATTTATTTTCTACATTTTTAAAAATAATGGAATGAAAACTAAAACACATATGACTCTTCATAGTATCTATAAAACGATATCGTGGACATTTAGGACAATATAAGAGTAATAATTTTTTGGGGTGAAGGCCCCCTTTTAGCGCTCGAACTTTTTTAAGAGACAACGCTGTCCCCATTAGTAGCTTCGTATATTAGAAGAGCTATTTAGCAAAATACTCTTCCTTACATATACAATTGCAGTGCATAATAAAATAAATATAAATAAAAACGTACATTTTAAATCTTAGGCTTTTTTCACTCCAATTTGCCATGGAACAATGAATATTTTGCTAAATAGCATCGAATTACGAAAAAGTGCAAGAAATAAAAACGTTTCTAAATGGAGCGGGAAACATGGAAAAAGCCAGTAAGTTGTGTCAGTATCAGCAGATAAAAAAATTAAGGGCGCTAAAAGCAGTCATAGCACCAAAAAATATATCAACCTGTAGATTGTTCCAAATGTTAAATATACTATTTCATTGGCATAACAAAAAGGTAATATGTGTTCCCATTGTTTTCATTGAAATATCTTCAAAAATTTAGAATACAAATTAAAACGCTGAAACAAAGCAAAACTTTGACACCTTGTATATTAAAAATATTAGTTTTTGGACATACAAAGTATATATGAACTTTCATAGTTAAAACTAGTCAAAGAATAACATCGTGAAGTACTAGCGTACAGTTATGAAACACTCTGTATAAATATCTTATTATAATAAAACTTTAAACAGTAAAATCTACTTGAAAAATTGTCATAAGATAACCATTGTATAATGTAACAACTGTAACAACAAAAAACAAAAATGAAAATAACAGAGGTTTTGTTTAGTGTATTATGATTTGCTGCCAAGTATCGGCTAATTCAACTGCACATTACAGTAGTAGCTCAATTTTCTGTTTTGATTAATTTTTACATTGTTAAGCGATATTAAAACACTCTTCTGTACACAGAAACTGGAAATTCTGAAGTAATTTTGTCACAGAAAACATGTACCAGTAGTTTTTGTCATAAAAATAAATGTCAGTAATATTTGACAGGTATTAGCTTCAACAATCTACCTAAAATATAAAAGTTATACTTACCCATAGGTTCCTTTATGACTTTATAATAATCTGGCGCCTCAGTTGGATCAACAGGTTCCATAAACGGCCAAGCACTTTTATGCGCCTAGAAATATTAAAACTACAAATCTACAGCACTTAAATATTTGTTATTTAAAAAATACAAGTAAAAACTCAACTCTTCAAATTAGAATAAGATTGAAATGGAATAAAGCCACAACACCTAGACAAATCTATAGGAATACAAAACTTTTTTTCTCCGAAACTTGGCCTTATAATTTTGTGTTTCACGACACAAAAGTTTTGCATATTAAAAAAATAATAATATAGAAGAGGTGCCAGTAAAATGATGAATAAATGAATAAAATTAGGCATATAATTCAATATGTTTTTTGATATTAAATTTGAAAAATGTTAATAAAAGCTTCTGACACATAATTATTTTAGATGATAACTACAGCTAAAGACATACAACTATAACTATAATCACATTTCTACGACACAATTTGCATATTTAACCTCAAGAAAAACCTGATAAAACTATGAGACCTGTTATATACACGATCTCACAAAAAAAAGCAAAATGACTTTCTCATAAAACTAGTACACTAAGAAAATTAACATTTCAGTTATCTTTAAATAACCCTCTAATTTTTAATTAGTCATTATGAATAATCAACCACAGGTTAGGTTAGGTTAGGTTAGGTTAGGTGGCAAAAAATGTTTAGTTTATACTAATAGGCCACTTAAAAAGGGGTCGCGACCTAGAAAAAAAGTTATACCCATTAGATTTTTGTAAAATGTATTATAACCTTATAGTGTGTATGTCAAATTTGAATGACTCATCTCTAGAAAAAATTAAAATTTTGACACTGTATCTCAGAAACGAAGGCCTTGCAGACACATGTTTAAATGAACTTTTAGTCCTAAAATAAGGCAAAAAAAACAAAACACCGTTCTTTGAATAAATGATCCAATAGTTTTTCTAAATTTTATAAGAGAGCATAGAAAGTTTTTTCAAAAGAAAACAAGGAAGTACAAAAAAATCTAACTTTGCTATAATCTTCATAAAAAAACAACAATAAAGCCTTGAAACGAAAACGCATTTTAGGACTAATCAGAGTTAACTAACTACCCTATAAAGATTGTATTATGAGACTACTAATTATTAGTATGTTAAATAACGACTGATTAGGTAAAAAAATTACCTGTATTTGCTTTATAAGTTTCTTTAAATTATCGAAGTCCTTGTGTGTCAGATCCTTCATATTTACATAATTAACTGAACTATTTTTCTGGCAACGGGGGCACACATACTCATCAATGTTGTCAGCTTCCGACTGCAATATGCCCACGCATCTTCCATGGAACCAGTCTTGGCAGCTGTCACAGCAAATGTAAAATCTGAAGTGAAACGAAACAAATTGGATTAGAGATTAAATTTTGGGCTCTAACGCAACATGAGTATCACCCTGTCTAATAAACTCAAAATCTGTATAGAAAAATACGCCTTTGTACCTAGTAAAAATACTGCAAACGCCATAATTATTACCCAGTTATGAATCAGAATGTATACCTCTTTTGAGCCAGACTACTAGTAAATTCAAACTGTGGTTAAGTTTTGTTGACGGTTTCGACACAATTTCGAATTTTGGGAAAATGTTTTGGATTTTTGCTAAAGCTTTACGGTTTCTGAACTCACGCGTGCTATGTTGTCCGATTTCTGAAGCGGAAAAAATAATTTCACGTTTATGTTCCTTCATATGGCCTTTACTTTCGTTTGACAACATAAAAATGTGCCTTATAACCGTATTGTGAACGTGTATCGTAAACCTGAATTCACGAGAAAACCGAAAGTAGTAAAAGTAAACATTTTCATAGGAGAAAAATTACTTCGATACTATTAATTTTGCAATTCCTAATCCTAATTCTATTTTTCAAAAACATGATTTGGATTTTTATAAACACTACAAATGATGCTGACCAATCGCAGGCCAAATTTGTCGTGTCTATATCTGCTGTATTTATTACAATATAATTTTACCTTATTTTGTTTAGGAAAATCAAAAATACGTCAAAAATAACAGAAAGTTAACAGCTATGTATGAAAATAACAAGTATGTACCAACGATTATTCCTTAAACCTATGAACTTACATATTTTTTATCAAAATGTATCAGGTTTCTTTAATACACTGCACTAGACCCATATACCAGCGAATAGTTCTAAGTAGTAGGGTGCTGTTGCCTTCTACGCAGTTGTCACTATTTTATTAACCCAACGCCACGTCAAGTCGCGAACCAAAAACACCTTTCGATCGAAAAGCTCTCGGCCGCCGAGACGATCTCAAATATCTATACATTTCTCGGCGTATACACGCTTATTCTACTATACAGTCAGCAAAAGCATTCAAGTAAATTCTACAAGACAAGTAAGAGAACAATAAAAGATGGATTATTGTTTTGCGTTTATATCAAGCAAAAACTGTTTTTACCGAAAGAGGCGGGGTTTTAATTTGCCAATAGTTAAAGAAATTTTCTTACAATTATCGAATTATTAGCTCTTCTGAATCACTGGGACCTTCTGAACATATCTGTTTTTAGTTCGAGCGAGGGTGGCAGGATAAGATGGGTCATAAGTTATACAGACTAAACAGGTGTGAAAAGCGGCTTTTTAGGTAGGTAGGTAAACAAAATGATTCTAATTAAAATTGCGGTTACCTTTTAAGAGTTCGAATATATATTTACGTGTCAGGTAACATAGGCCAGAAGATAAATAAAAAATAATATATATTTAAGAAGGCTGTAGATGTTAATCCCGAGAGGAACAAAAGTTCTAAGTTTCGTAATAGCCATCATTTGCGAATAGATCAATTTCTTGCCTAATGATATTGGTCAACGACACTTTTTTTCGTCTGCTTTTGTAATTTAAGGTTTAAAGGTCCATCATTTGCCGCTTTCAGAATTTCTGCATAATGATTAGTGTCTAGCCTGATTAAAAGTGTTTCTAAAGTGAGATTTAATAAGAGAAATACTTGATGTTTTAAAGTAATCAATCATCTTGCTTATATAGTCCGGATTTGTGAGATAGCAGAGAATTTCAGAATAAATGGTTCTGCGTTGCTTGATTCTCATTCTTAATGTCCCTTTCAGATCAGTGTTAAGTGATTTAATTTTGGTAATTATTTCAACATGAATTTTAAATTTGTTCAAACCTGCAGGCACAATGACTAACATCAAACGCTAGCAAAATCGGTATTGTTAGAGGAATTGATTGAACGATTGAACAAATTTACTTATGGAAAAATATTGATTTAATCCCAAAAACTATCAATACCTATCAATAACTAAAATGTATTGATGTGAGAGTAAATTCTAAATTCGCTAATTCCTACTAAAGATTAAATTATATTTACTTACTGTGAATCATCATACGGTTGCTGACACAAACAATACAACTTTTGGGTTTCTCGCGCCTGTCGACACTCATCGCAAATGAATTCCGTTAACGTTTTACTGCTTTCTTCCGTTATACCAACACAATCCCCATGGAACCAATTATTGCATAAATCACAGCCGACGTAGAATTTGGTTTCGTCGTACGGTGTCCGGCATATACAGTAAACCTGCTTACGAAAATAAACATATTTTTATGCAGTTGTGTCCAATTTAGTTACATTATTTTTTATACAGTTTATATAAAATATCCGGTACCCGGTTCATCTCTAAAATAAGGCTAATTTATTAGTTATTTTTTTATTTTGGAAATATACAGAAAAATGAAAAAATAAACAACAAAATGAAAAAAATATTTAGTAATTTGCTTAAATTATTACAAAATAAGTTCAATGTTTACATTTTTTTTCTCAGAAATGATTGTTTTAACCTGCCGTTAAACCAGACGATTTTGCCTTTTAGCACTGATCATGATGACGCATGGCTGGATCTGAGATGGCGATTTCGCTTTTTAGAGCTTATCAGACCGCCATAAACAAGTGGCAAAAGCAGAAAAGAGAATCACAGAAACAACTACTGTGACTCCCTTTTGTACAAAACATGTTATGTATTATTAATACTTTAAGCCAATTTGTTCCATCACATTGGATTTCTACCAATATTTTATCAGTTTCTACCTATGCCACACTTGATTTTTAGGCATAATTTAAAATAAATTCAATAAGTAGTTTTTCACAAAATTTTGAAATTAATCTAATAAGTAGTTTTTTCTGGCTGATTTTTTAAATATTTTTTGCTGTCTTATATTCATACCAAAATGTTACCAGTTTATTCCTATGTGAAAATTGGGTAAATTGGATTCGTTTTTTTAGTAATAATTTTAATTTTAAAAAATTAGTTTCACTAGGCCGCCATCTTGTGCCGTCATACTGGAATTTACCAAAATATTACCAGGTAATCCCCATATGACCCTTAATTTTTGACTAGAATTTAAACTCAAATGATAAGTAGTTTTTAAGCTATGCCACGAACTGACAGGCAAACCGACGGAATTGATTGATTGATGATTTTTCACGATTACAAACGTTTTCTTTGGACGGCATTTTGTTCCGCCATTTTGAATTGGTGCCACAATTTTACCATTTCATCTCTATACCACAATTATTTATGGCACACAGCACAGAAATCAGTACGATAAATAGTTTTTTCAGGCTGAATTTTTAAATATTTTATTAAGCCGCCGTTTTGTTCCGCCATCTTGGTTTCGTACCAAAATTTTACCAGTTGATTCCTAGATAATATTTGATTATTGTGTAAAATTTGAGTTAAATTGGATAAGGACTTTTTTAGTAATAATTTTTTAACATTTTAGTTACCGTGTCATCCTCATACGGCCCTTAATTTTTGACCAAAATTTGAAGTCAACCGGGTAAGTAGTTTCTTAGCTATGCCGCGAACAGGCAGACCGACGGAATTGAGAAAACATGTTTTTCGGTTTATAGGGACCCTGAAACGTAAATATCTGAAAAAATCTCGGAGGGTGAATTTTACCTTTTACGAGGGAAGTAAAAATGTTACTTTAAACTCTAATCAATAATAATATAACAAGTGCAATGGAAATGATCGATACTTTTTTTGGAACTTTTCATGAATGCATAAGTGTAAATTTTTCAAAAATTATCCATAATACCCTCGTATAAAACTTGAAGGTCAAAAAAATATCAAAGAAATTACAAAATCCGGTAACCCAAAGTTAATACAATAACGCAATACAAACATGCTCGCGTCTTTTTTCAAATTCTGTAAGAAATGTCGATTTGGAGTACCAGTAGTAAACGAGATTGGTCAAAACATTGAAATTCTAACCCCAAAAAAAGGGCCAAGGCTTCTATTTGGAGACAATTTCAAGACAGACACTCTGGCAAAAAGTTCATTAAAAGAGGGGCTCTTTTTAATTTTACAAGAATTAGGGAACAATATGCGAAAAAAAGATGGGTCACGTAACAGTTAATTTGGTTCAAGAATTCAATAATTTGGTGTGGCTTTGACCTCATTATTGACGTAACATTTAAAAACGCAAGAGAGAAGAAATGTTTTGCAGCGCAGTTTACAACCCAATTTAGAAAGAATAACCAGTTCTTTAACTTTTATGTACCAAGAGTTGCTGAAAATGGGAAATTTATACAATGAAAATAATTAAAAAATCCCGGACGGCCGTAAAGATTGCCGGTTGAGTCGCAATCCGAGACAAGCAGTACGGAATACAGGAATCCTACGAGGTATACATACTATTTTTCCGAAAATCGAAAATTGTTGAAAGGACATACATTATTACAATACACTTGTTAAAATTTTGAAATAAGCGTTTTACCTTTTACAAATAAAGGATGGTATGAAATTTTTGTTTTGTAACTATGGAAACAATTGAATTGTGTAACTGCTTGCTTGTTGAAGTTTCCCAGACGTGTCGCGGTAAAAAAAATGTGCACAAAAAAGGCAAAGTTAACTTGTTTTTAGGGCTGGTTTTAGCAATTAGTACAATATGACGACGTTCTGAAATAAAATAGTTTTATATATCTTAAGGTAACAATAATTTAGTGCATAGACAATAAACTATTTGATGATAATTTGACACAAATCCTATAAAGTATAGTTTATTTCAATTTTTAATTTATTTCTACAAAAAATAAATTATGTAGTTTATTTTTTGTCCAGGATAGACTTTTGCCGAATATTTAAACATTTTATAAGGCCGCCATAATCGATTTACTCGAAAATTTTACCAGTTTATCTCGATATCACACTTTATTTCCAAGTCCATTCGATAAGTAGGTTCTTAATGATGATTTTGTCGGCCACATTGGATTTTGACCAAAATGTAACCATTTCATCACTTTATAGGCCTTGATTTTTGAACAAAATTTTAATTCAATCGGATGACTAGTTTTTGAGCTACACAGCGTACAGACTGACGGAAATGGGAGAAAATGTTTTTCGGGTTCAACGGACCTGAAAAGCAAAGATCTCGGAGGGTGATGTTTTCACGATTACAATAAGTAAAAGCTACATACTAGCAAAAACGGGTACAATCAACTTTTTTTTCAATTATAACAGCTGTGTGCTTTAACTGTAAAATTTTTAATAATTAGATATAAATATCGGTTAAATTTGTAAAGTTTATTTAAACATAAAAAATAAAGGTATTTTTCATTTAAAACTAGCATATTTTGCAACTAAATAAACAAATACTAAATTCAAAAACTACTTAAAATTCATTTTATACCAATATATTCATTTCTCCAATATATTTAGTTCTCAAGAGAGTTTTGGGTACGATAAGATTTTTTCATCTGTCAAAATAGACATTCTAACAATATTATCAGTATATATATATATATATATATATATATATATATATAAATATATATATATATATATATATATATATATATATATATATATATATATATAAAAGGCACTAGTGCAATTATCTGATAATATTTTTAGAATGTCTATTTTGACAGATGAAAAAATCTTATCATACCCAAAACTCACCTGAGAACTAAGTTTTTTCCTTTAATGCACGAGAAAAACACAACCGTTTCCACATTTTAGTAGAAAAAAGCGAAGAATGAAAAAGGGTTACCTTTTCTTTCTTCATCTTATTATGTGAAGCTGAGTTGGGTGAACTATGCGCTTTAGACGACTTTTTACTCCGACCTCCCCCAGTTGGTTTAGGAACCGGAATAGCTGCGGTAGTAGCTGTTGGAGCCGACTTCCGCTTGCTACTGCCGGTGCGAACTTCGTCCTGTTTAGTCCTTTCGATCTTTGTTCTAGCAGCCAACTCATCCGCTACTTCTTTCTAAAAAAATTTAAGCATATATAAATATATTTTTTACTTTAATAACTGGTTATAAATCATCATCTCTAAAACTTTCTCGGCCACACATAACATAAATATTGGCCGAAACTTCACAGTATTTTTAACTTTTTTAATAGTAGCTATTTTTAATTTGCTATTTTAATTAACTCGTAAAATTGAATCTCTTAATATATTAATATTTTTAGGTTTCTTACTACTAGGTCTATTATACTTTAATTACTATTGTTATTACTAGTACTATAGACTAAACATCAGTTTCCACTTCAAAAGTCACCTGTGATAATAGCCCATGTAAGTGTTTTAAAACATGAATAGCGAGTTTTGTTTTAAAATTTGATTATACTCGTACTAAAACCGAGTCAAAACAGAATATTATCAAATTCTCACAGTTAAAAAAGACCATCTTAAAAGCAGTATAATTCAAAAACTAGATAAAGGATTTATCTGCGTCCACGAGAACTTTTGATCAAGATATATTACAAGACAAATTAAGCGAAAACAATTTTTTCCTTAAGAACTCCCTCACATTTCTTGAGTAAATATATCTATAAATAGAAAGCAAAAACCCACCTGTATCTCATACTGCAACTCTTTCTCCAATAAGGCCCTCTTCCTTAATATATCCTTTTTAAGCAGTTCTTTCTGGCGATATAAAGTTACCATCACTTTGGCCTTTACATTCGTTAATCTCTCTGCCTCTTTGCTTTTGGCTCGAGACCTAGGTGACAAATTTTTTTCTTTTGGAGTTTCTGGTCTATTTTGCGACGAAAATTAAAAAAAATAAAAATTAAATTGTGTCAGTCTTTTTTAATTTTCTGACTTAGTTAAGTAGAAAATCTGAAATTTGTTTCACTTCAGTAGCAAACTAAATACAGGTTTTTGTGTATGTTTCTTGATTGAACATGTTAATTGAAAGGAAGGTCGAGTACCACACTTTTTGAAAATCCTTTTAAACATTAATTCATCCCAAAATATGGGGTTTTAATCCCCACATTTAAAACTGATCATTTCAAAATGGCGGCCATTGCTTTAATTTGAATCTAATCATACATTATGAAAATTATTACTTCTTTTTTTAGTAGAACGACATTTTTCAAGAAGAACAAAATGTATACTTGTTGATAAAATTAAAATTAATTTTTGTAGTTTTAATATAATATGTGTAATATTTAATTAACTATGTACAATTATTATTAATAAATAATTGCAAATGCAAATTTGCGAAACTGATTAGCCAGTATACCGAACAAAGCGGTGTTGCTTCAAGTAAGCGCATTATTGGGCGATTTTTGTATAAGTCTTTGAGAGATTTTTGGTAATTTGAATAAGTAATGTTCTCAGACATTATGATGAATAAGTGCGAGTATGTAAAAATTTAAACTATTTAAGCCTTAACATCTCTTTTCACAGGTAAGTCAAAATGTTATTATTTCCCTGTATTAATTGACGTACGCGTTACGAGATTCTTACTAATATTTTTAGTCTTTAGACAGCAAAACTGCATATCTACACTTTTTTCAATAAGCTACACATTCATAAATTTTGAGGCAAAACCAATATGTGCAGATTCAAGGTACACATGTATACATATCTCTTCAAACATATATGACATAAGAATATATATTACTCTTACAATAATTTATTTTAAAATGCTGAGAGACAGGTACATACATTGTGTTGCAATCAGAATAAAGGAAATTAAAAAAAAAAGTGTGTACGTTTATATGTAATATAAATATGTTATAATGTAAAATATAGATTAGGTATGTTATTACATATGAAACAAAAAGGTCTGTCTGTATAATGTTTGTGTATCTTCCAAATCCAAAATTATAGCAGAGCGCTTTCGACTAACCAGTCATCATCAATGCTACCTACAAATAAGTACATCGAGTAATAAAACCCTTATGTATAATAGACGAGTTATTAAAACTTGACAAGTTATGTTAATGAGTAAAAACAACCAACAGAAATTGATTACAGATCTAATTGAAAACACTGTTCAAAGAAAAGCAGTTGAAGACAACCTTGGTTGAAGGAGCCTGATAACTAATAATATGTAAATACATTGGAAACAGAAGATTGAAAAACCGCAAAAACCTAGGTAATGTCAATAAACCACACCAATTGTGAGAAGCAACATGAATGTTTGGATGCGATTCGAAAATAAGACTAATAGATGTATTTTACTGGTTAAGCAAAAAGCGACATTAGTAACGGGTTTAGATCAAAGCAAAAAAACAAAAGCTGTGTACATAGATTGAGAGAGCCGAGAAAAATAATAAATCGATACATATACGTTATACTCACAGACCTTTTTCTTACTTTTGCACGTGTACACAGCCTTTAAGATTTTCAATTGTTATTACATATCCCTGCTGTAATGATAGGATATATTTTAATTTTGATTGGCAGTTAAACATTTGTTATACAAATATGTTAAGAAATAAAGTATGTGATTATAAATTTAGAGCGTTGTTTAAACGATAGAATTTTTTCACATTTACTGCACTTACTTGCAATACATGTTTATTGACCTTATTAATACGTCTATGGTCATAACCTATTTGTAGAGTAATAAATCTTGAAAACTTACAAAACTTTAGTATTTTATTCCCCACGCGATCATTAATTTAAATATTCTATGCATATAGGAACTAAGTGTAGTACTTTTCTATTTACAGGATGTTCTAATTTTCAATATTATTCAAATTTTCTCCTCTATAAAACACCCTGTAACTAGAAAAGTATTGTACTTATTCCTCACTCTTGTTAGCACGTTTCAATATTTTTTATTCCTCTTTATTTCGTTCCGACACAAATACGAATGCATAGGCGCCATTTGGAAATAAGGTAATTCTAAAGTCCCTATATTTTAGGTATGAATGAAGGTTCAAAAGAAATGCTACTCGGCCATTCAATTTTTTTCGTCAATATGAAGCAATCTTCAAACATACATAAAAAGATGTATTTAGTCTAATTTTGAAATTTCCTAAATTCCAAGCTTTTGTCATGGCTGGATTAGAAAATTAAAAAAAAACGCGGGGGCATTAATAAAGACCCTCTTGAAATAATACTGCGTATCTTCAAAGGTTTTGTATTGTGAGACGCTAACAGAAGTTATGGTTGCATTATGGCTCGAACTCGGCCACAATCTGGTTGCACAATTTTAATTTGCACTAGACTTATGTTGCGCCTTCTGGCGGTTAAGGTTACAGGTTACTGTGAAATATCGCAATATAAACAAGTTTTATTTTCTTGAAATCTTTGATTTAGTCGTTAACGGTTAGCTATAGTCGGCAGGTAAATTGGATATGACGTTTTTAATAACACGTGACAAACACACTTCACAAAAAAATGATAACCATTTTTCTGTAATGCTTTGAACAGTGTGGCTCTGCGCAGTCGCCCTCCAGCCCTAACAGGGACAGGGACTAAAGTGATCTATGCAACAAAATATGCATAATAAACTCTATCAAAAAAATATTTCAATATTAAATTCTTCTTTAAAAGGAATTTTAAGACTAAATCTTACCAAATAAACGCTAAAACATTGAATAGTAATTTACTTTTAAACTGTTTTATTCCAAACCAACTTTACAAGTATATTATATGGGATGTAACGTATAACAATAAATAATAATAATAAAGTTGTAATAAATGAAAAAAATCCTATGTTATAATTTAATATAATAAAAACTAGGTTGAGAAAAATATTTTAAAAAATCTATTAATTTTTAATTTTGTAAAAAATGCATTTTTATTGACTATTGACAATTTTATGAAAAGTTACTTTTTAGTGTAACGGTCCGTAATTGCAAGGAATATCTTGTATCATGAATATGTAAAGTATTAGATTTTTTAAATATAATATTTTATTTTTTTCCATTATTAATAATAGAGTGTATTTTATTTTTAAATTATAAATATTTTGTAAGGTTAAAAATCCCTTAGGTTAGGTAATAGGTTAATAGACAATTCCAAATATGGTAGTTTATAAATACATTTAGAGTTTTATTTTGTAATTTTTTAAAAGGTTTAATATGTGACGAACAAGCAGATACCAAATTGAAATTAAATATTGGAATTTAGAATATATTAAAGATTAATATATATTTTTTAAGAATTTGAAATATTGATTTATATAATACTGCTATTAATGGAGTTATAGAGGTTCTGATACCCTAAATATGATTTTTCCAACTTAAGTTTCATCTACACTTAAACCTAAAAATTTTGTTGTGTTTGAATATATAATTTTGTAATTGTTTATTACTAATGGGAAAACACCAGAATGTATCTTTGTTTTACTTATTAACATAAAAGAAGATTTATTAAAATGTAATGAAAGTTTGTGATATTTATGCCAGGAACAAATTAATTGTAGATGTTTTATATCAAAAAATAACTCATTTAAATTATCAGCAAAATAAATAATTGTTGTGTCATCCACAAACAATTGAATATTTCTTTTTAAATTTAATTTGGAAACTGAGTTTATATAAACTAAAAATAAAATTGACCCCAATATTAATCCCTGTGGTACTCCACAAACGATTTCTTCTTGATTACTGTGTTTCCGTATAAAATATATTGGTCAACAATTATTACATTCATACCGTTTTCCACTTTTAAATATTGGAATTATATTAGAAATTTTAATTTTTTCTGGAAAAGTACCATTATGAATAAAACACCAGCAGCTTTTTTGCATCTAAAACATCAATAATTTCTTCCATTTCATCATTTGAGATATTTTTCGGATCAATTAAAAAAGTCTTCTCGTCTGTGGATTCAATATACTCACTCATTGGTTGCATTTTATCTGCAAGTTGTTCTATATTTACAAAATGATTATTCAAATCTTCACATATAATTTGGGTATCTTCAATTTTCCAATCATTAACCAATAGATAACCAATATTTGTTTTTGATTTTCTTGCTTGATTCGTTAAAATAATTTTGTTTGGCTCTTATTATAGTTTATTATAGCCGTCATAGATTTCTTCAAAATATTTGCTATTTGGGTTTTTTTTCCTATTTGCATAAAGCTTCTCTCTATATTTAGTTAACTTTGCTAATTCACGATTGAACTATGGTTTTGAATTCAGTGTTTTGATCTTGTGCAGTGAAGATCCCTGAAGATGCCCCGTGCAATCGCAGGCGAAACATCGGAAGTAATTCCAATTTGACACGGTCTATACCCCAAGAATCAATTTCTTAACATTTTTAATATTTACCAACCCTTCTTTTGTTTGGGCTTTTATTACTATGCCCCCGTTTTTAATTTGTTTAACTTCAGTAATTTCGGCTTTAATATCTTTTGGATTCACTTTTTTGTGAACTTAAAATTTTGTTTCTTTACTAGTTTGAATTTTCTTTGATTGTAGAATAATTACAGATACATTTTCTTGAATATTTACCTTTTTTGGGAAATTTTTCAAAATTTCAGAATAAGAAGACATTTTTTTCAATAAACTGAGTTGGTTTCAAATTCTGAATTTGTTCAATGTTTTCAAAAATGCTTAAAAATGTTGAAAAAGTGTCCTTTTTTTGTAGTTTCCGGTCGACTATAAGAATGACTATTTATAGTCATAATAATAACATTGTTAATTACTTTGACTTATATATTCATTTTTCCACTTGTTATATTTTAATATTTACTTTATATTTTACATTTCCTGTAATTACACTAAACTATAAAAGTTGGTTGAGAATAGTGTTGTAAAATTCTCGAGAATTTATGAAAATTTTAATAATTTATGATATAAAGGCATTTTTTTAAATTATCGAGAATATGAGAATCTATAAAAGATTTTGAGACTATAAGAATTGAAATTTTGAAAATATTGACAAATTTTGGAAATTTATTTTACTTAAAGGTGACTACGAAAAACACAATTTGAGTCATATCACCCAAAACGTTTCTACTTTCATGTTTTTTTCCTGTGTAGTGGTGGTGGTCGTATGGTGAAATACCAAATCCAAACGCAGTACGATATACACAAAAACTTAAGAGCATAACTCTAGCCCCATTTATGATTTTGTTGATTTTTGACTGTAATATAACAATGTGGTCACTTAGAACATTATTATATTTCCTTAATATATGTCATATTAAATAGTGAGTAAGCACATGATGATATTACAATGTTTGATAGGGAACTCACCCATACTCTCTTATTTCGGTCTTTTTATTTCAACATACTACAACTGTTGCCACAGTAATATTTTATTTTTCGAATTTAAAATATTTCCAAATAGGGATTTTTTCTTTTAGGCAAATGTTTGAAGACATCACAAAACACAAGAAGCTAATAAAATCTAAGCGACCTGCATTAAAGTAATAGTTGAATGTCTGACGGTGGCATGTCAGTGACAAACTGCCACTATCAGCAAAACAACTGTCAATTAGATACTTTGTCACATAAATATTATAAGCAATTTTCGGAACATGGGTTTAGAATAAGTTTGATTACTTGTTTCTTCCTCCAACTTATAAATATACCGGGTTTTGATCACGAAAACGTTGGCTTAAACGACGGTAAAAATAAATTTCTGAACTGTTTTCATTGTGCAAGTTATTTTATGCAATGGGAACGAAAAATAGACACTGATATTTAAATGGATTTTTAACAATAATTACAATGAATAAGTAAAAATAACACATATTGTAAAAATCAGTCATAGACCGTTATTTTTTATTTTTATTATACAAGATAATCCAACAAAGCCTGCTCCAAATCAGTTTGTAACAGACATACGCGATAGTTGCAAAACATAAATCAGAAACTTCAGGTGTAATTCAGCCATAAAACGCCAATTTTATAATAAATATCTCCTCCGGATCACTTGCTTGGTTAACTAAAAGCGATATCTACATGCGGTCATTAATATTTCCCCTCTGTTACTCCAATTCGCGAAAGTTAACCTATCTCTATTTTGTTAGATTAATCTCCCGAAAATTTGGTTTATATATCTCAACAGTTATCAAATATTTGTAACAAAAGTTTTCAAAAAAAATTCGTCGACTGTTATTTTATTATAAATACATTAGCATCTAGATGTCTTTGCAAACAAACATTTAATACTTTTTGAAGTTTGATATGTCAAATTATATCTGCCAAATTTTAGAAAAGTTAAGGACGCAAGAAGCATTAGCTAATGCCCAGTCAAAGGGTTGCTGGAAGCTGCTAGAAACATGAGTACATCGACTCGTAAATTGGGACGAAGATTTCGCTATGTTGCCGTGCCTTAAAAAGACTTCGCTTCACAGGAATCCGAAATGTGATAATTGATGACCAAACATATTTCACGTTATCGAATTCAGAAATTAAAGGTAATGATGGCTTTTATACAGACGATATAGGAAATTGCACAAATAACGTAATGTAAATCAAAAAATAAATTTGAGGACAAAATTTTGGTCTAGTATGCCATATCAGTCGCTGACATTTCATGCCCTTATGTAAGAGGTGAAGTGGTGGATGTAAACATTTATACTGAGAAATTGGTTGATTCTGTTGATAAACATAATCCTAATGATGAAATTACATTTTGGCCCGATCTAGCGTCCTAACATTACGCTAGAATAACCAGAGATTGGTTGAAGGCTAGGCTCACAACATACCATTTGTTCCAATGGATGACAATCTACCAAATGTTCCGCAGGCATGACCGATGATTTTTGAGCAATATTGAGTAGGAAGGTGTACGATAATAGTTGAGTCGAATTCACGAAGTGGATAACTTGGCCGTCTAGAATATGATGCGATAAATTAACCGCATTGGAGATAATGGATCATTAAATTTAATTTAGATGATAATTCTTATTAAATAAACATTAAGAAAATAGTTCCTTATATATATATAATTTCAATAAATTGTGTCAATATTTTCCATTTGCAGCAAAAAAAAATCCGAAAACTTTTGTTACATACATTAAATCAAAAAATACATATTAGCACAAATTAAGAAATATCGACACCCACTACCAAAATAAAAAATCCTTTAAAGTATTATACTCACTGTACAATAACGTCAGTCTTTTTCACTTCAATGCCTTTATTTGGCCTACTTCTCTTTGGTTGTTCCATAACCCAATCGGCATCGTCATTCTTTGACGTACTAGGCGGTCTTTTACGAGAATTCTGCGGAATTCGATTTATAATAGGAACGGGATTAGGTGGAGCGACTTTAGGTATAGGTGAAGGACAATCGGGCTCATGTTTCATCTGTTTTTCCTGGAATCTTTGCAATTGCAACAACTTCTCCTCAATTTCGGGATTCAAATTTTCTTGCTTTAAAGCGGTTTTGATCGCTATAAGGGTTGTAAAGAAACAAAAAGATAAAATAAAACCAGGAAAGCAACTAAGAACGAGTTTACCAATACAGGGCCAAAAACTAACCGAATAATTCAAATGTGAAAGTTAGATTTAGCACTACATTAATAAATCGCTCATAAGAAGAAACTAAAAAGCGAGAAGGACCCAAAGCAAAACGACAGCAAAATAATGTCAAATTAGAAGAAGTGCAAGGGTTTTCTGATAAAAAGGCCTAGTTTAGTTTTGTAACAATTTATTACATAAATTTCGGATACAATCTAGTTACATTTTACAATTAAACTTGTAACTAATAAATGAGTTTATAGACAAAAGTTTCCAAACACATGCACATACTTTAATAAGGCCTGTTCAGTATCAAAATACAAAATGTGTTTAAAACACAAGTCTCAAAATTCTAAGAATGGTAAAAAAACCAAACAGAAACTGGGATACGATTCCGTAAGAGAATAATTGCACGCTAGATATAGGTATTCAATTCTTGGTTTACAAAAAATAATTTACTAAAAATGGATGCTAACTATTTTTGCTGTATTAATTAATTATTAATTTTTATCATATTGAGGCCATTTTTATCTATTTTTAGACATTTATAAATGTATAGAAAATAAAAATGATACACCATAATAGAAAAATATCCTCACAAGCATCATAGGTAGATGTAACTAAAATGCGTTTTAGCATATGTATTAGTTTTTTAATTATGTCCTAACTCACCTCAAGCTCAAGCTAAACAAACGTTTTAGCTTCCTAAATATTCTGTACAACGCAACAATATCTCTCCCGAAATAGTCTAAATTACGCATCATTAGGGAGAATTTGCGAGAGACAAGATTTACAGGCGGTTTATCAGAAAAAACAACTAAAAATATTAAAACAACTAGCACAGCACATATTTTGCAGGTGGATCAAAACCATACACATGTCAGCAATATCCAAGCTGAACAGCAGACAGTAGCATAACTACAGCTCCGAGAGAGAGTCTCTCTGTGCAAAATCTATACAGACAGTAAACATACGTTACTGGCCATGAAGAGCTATAAAATATAATCAGAGGGTCTGTGTGGCAATGTCATGAAGCCCTGAGAGATATCTCTTAAACAAATAGAGTTTCTATTTGCTAGATCAAAGGACACTCACAGTTTAAGGGCATCAAAGAAGCTAAAAATTGATCAGGATGATGCCAATGTAAAAATTTTTGGACCATATACGTGCCTAAATAATTTAAAAAGTTGAGATATCTTGTAGGCTAAGAAAATTTTAAAATTTGAAGTTAAGAAAATTTGACAATATGAAGCTAAGTGACAATCCAACAGTCCCATCTGTCAAATTCAATATTCCGAGAACCCGGAAATATGTGCATGTTAGGTTTTTGAAAAGAGAAAAATTGTGTGGTCCGCTCTCGTGAGAATTTGAAGATTTTATTAACCAAAATTCGTTTTTTTTTTTGTAATTGAGAATATTTGTTATACAGAAAAAAATTATGCAATATTAGCCAACAATGCTTGAAATTGATAAAAGCGGCAATGCGAGCTTTTAATTCCAAAGTTACAGACTTATGAGGTTCCTATTCCATAATTTTTTACATATATAATGTAAGAAAAAAAAAGAATTTATGAACAAGATAGGGTTTCTAATATTTTCAAAATTCTACACATCGATATAAACTTTACGTGGACTAACACGATCAAGAGTTTGCAAACAAATATCCCTAATCATCCCATATTGTATTTTGAAATTACCAGGCCTATTAAAAAATAATTGAAAAATTTTACCTTCAAAAATCTTCTTGTTCCAAGCATGTACACAAAATCTAATCTTCCACTCATCTTAAAATATCACAGAAACAATAAAAAATATATTTAGAAACTTTTGTTTTAAGGAACCCTTGCATTTCCACCTACTATCACCAGTAAAAACAGTAAATATATAAAATGTTTACAAATAAAGTAAAATAACGACAGATATGAAATGACAACTGAGACCTGTAAATAATTTTGTTCTTAATATTTAGTAATTAGAGAAAATTTAAAGGCTTAATATTAGCACAGTTAGTAAAAACACAACGCATCAAAAACGTTCTTAAGGTAAGTAAATAATAAAAGCCCCTAAATACACTACCATGGTGAATATAAAAAGAGAAATTAATATTAATTTATCGTGCACAAATCAGATTTAAAAATATCTAAAGATATCATAAGTTTTAAAAGTATTATTTCTTAGTGATCACCTTAACTGAGTTATATCGTCTCATTTCTACACATATAAGAAATTTTACCTATATATTAGTGAAGATTTAACAAGAATTTTTTAAAGACGAGTCCAACATTACAAAACTTAATGTTTATATGCTGTTGTAACTTCTCAATACATAAAATATTTTACTGATGAACAAAATGGAACATTTCGATTAAACAGTTAGAATTAAAAGATACTTTTTTTAGTCACATTAGTGTTAAAAGAGATTTTAAATAAAATATTTTGTAAACTATTGCACTACATAATAATATAACAAAAGTCTGTTATCACTGCTAACTATCGTAGAAATAGAGCCGTTACTTTCATTCATTAGGTAGTTTTTTATCATTTTTAGTAATTACTGTTTTTTTACTTAGAAATATACACGGTGTTACAAATTGCGTAAAAAAGTACGAGAATTAGGATCTTTAAAACGGTAAGAGATATAAAATGCATTAAATGGGAGCAAAGTTGCATAATTAAAGGCTTAATAATATACAATCAAGAAATTTGCCAAATTCTTCAAAAAGTACTTCAGAAGAAATTTGTAAAAAACCGAAAAATTCAAATTTGGTTTTTATTGTTACACTTTGTTCTCTATAAAACTGCCATTTTATATATTAATTTCAACGTTTCTACTAAGGAGGATTATCACATCGAGTTTTTTAAATATGAATCTGTATGTCTATGAAAAAATTGGTAAATTAAAAACATACAATTTTTGGCGTTCGGTTTCTAATACACACTGTAGTTTGAAATGTATAGTGTAATAGCAAAAAGTTTCCTTATAGGCCCGACAACAACATACCAATATATTAAAGGACGTTTCACGGAGCTCCAAGTTTTTTTTTTACGTCATAATCCGATAGCCCGGAAAATCTACATATATTAGGTTTTTAATTTTTAATTATAGCTAAGCCATAACGGAGTAAAATCGAATGGCCCGCTTACGTGAGATATCCTGTACGTCAGCTTAACAGCTTCCAAGATAAGACAGTCTGTCATTTTACGCGGAACACCCTATAGGTAAATTGTATGTTTGTCTAATGCAATCTTATAATAGATTTTTCATCCACTTCCCTTGAATCGAATGTGACCTGCATATACACTTCGCGTGACAATATAATTTGAGACTCGTTTATAAAAAAATCAAGATGGTGGCTTTAACTAAAATCTGTATCTGGGTATATTTAAGAGCGAAAATTATTAACTTTTAGTATAAAATAAATATATTATAAATTAAAAAAACATGCTTTTATCAAGTGAACTAAGATATATATATATATATATATATATATATATATATATATATATATATATATATATATATATATATATATATCAATATATATATATATATATATATATATATATATATATATATATATATATATATATATATATATATACATGTGGGGTGAAAAATCCTTTCAAATCAATGTATTATTACTTAAATACATTCCATGCATATTTTCACTGATAATTGTGGAAGGTCAATTACAGTTGGGCCGCTGGATCTCTACCCACGCGTCAACAATGAATGAAAATATCAAAGACGTGATTTTTAAACATCTTGTTTCTCAATAAAAAAAGAAATGGATGAAAGATGATATATTGTCCTCCGAATATGAATACATTCCAAAAATATGTTAATATGTTTTAAGTCAAACCCTCAAACGTCAAGGATTTGATTAGAGGTTATTATTATTGTCATTTTATATTGTTCCTGTTTATGTTTTTATAAAGTCTTGTGTCGTTTAATCTTCAAATCAGTCCTTTAATTTCTCGTTATTATTATTTATATTTTTTGAATGTGACTTTTTTTGAGAATTTAATCCACGAAATTTCGATTTGACTCGTATGAATATGTCTCACGGGTAAACATTCAACAGATCAACTGTACACGAATTTTAAAGCTCGAAAAAGCCGTTTGCCTAAAGTGAAACGAAACCCACACAGAACCACCTGGCTCTGAGTGAGAAGATTCGTAAGTTCCAATAAAATGCAAGATGTTGAAAAAAAAAATGGTTCTACCATATGAAACATCACTTTTTATAACTGAATATATTTACTTTTTTTGCGCCTAAAAAAGGCAACAACCTTAAAGCGACTATTTTTACTGACACACAACTCAATGACTCATTGCCTGGAATAATTTGGTACCAAAAAAACTGATAAATTAACCATTTATTTGCCGGCGTTTTTTAAGCAAAAAAATGCTATACAAATTGTTCTATATTGATTACCTATAACTTACCAATTATTATTTGTTATAAAATAACATAATGTATATTTGTTTTTTTTTTAAGACAAACTTCTGAGACGATGTAAAAAAGTTAATTTTTTTCAATCGCGACTAATATAGAAAAATAAATCATTTCTACCAGATTCAGAAATTTAAAAAAATGTATCTCGATTTTTGAAGAGAAAGTGCAAATTAAGTATCACCAATAGCTTCAAATTTAAAATAAACCTGCATATACTATTTTTTTATTTAGAAAATTTAAATCTAGAAGTCAACATATTTTACCTTAAGTCTACAGAGCGGAACATTTAACTGGAATAAATTATATAACTTAAAAATTATTCACAATCTCGACAAAATGTTGTACCCGTAAAGTTGATTTCGACTCCGCATCTTTTGGTAATACAGATTTGATCAAAAAAATGGCATCCCAAAATTGTCATTTTAGTCATTAAAGTATCAAACGGTAAAACTTACAAAGAAATAACTTGCACTTTCCTTTTTTTTTAAATCTATTACATCAACTCCCTCTTTAGCCGGAAATGTCAACATCAGTCACTGGTATCCACTTCCGGATTGAATAGAATCTTCCAATTTTGATTTTTAGTTGATGTCATCTAATTAACAGTTTGTCAAAATTCGAAACTTTACCTTAAAACCGGAAGTGGGTAACCAATGTCCAATTTAATGTTCACATTTCTGACTAAACAGAAACGGATTAAGACAGAAAGTCGAACTTAAACCGTTTGGCCGAGCAAATGATATATTGCATAAAAGAATTGTCATAAATCTTACACAGCTCACAATCAAATCGATATTACAAAAAAGCCGGAGTGGAAGAATTTCACGGGTAAACCAGTTTTTCCATTTATGAATTGTTTTCAAGTTATATAATTTATTCCTGTTAAAGGTGCACACAAAATTAAACCATCTAATCTATACATTTAATATCATGTTTGTGCTTCCAGTATCCGACCACTAGAAAAATATGAATATTGCAATTATAGACATCGTAAGAAGATCGCAAATGAAATCCTTTCTTTTTTTATTTATAATATGTATACGATACCGACAACAAATTAACAAAAATTATTTAAAATTTACATGGGATATATACAGCTTTTTTTCTTTTTAATGTAGTAGGGGGCTTTTACTAAAAAAAAAATTTGAAGAAAGTAATTAATGCAAACTTACAAATCTCTTATAAATATAATGGTATGGTAAAAAGGCAGTTATGTAAATTAAAATAAAACGGATTTGAAGAATTTTGACTAGATATATTGAAGAATATTAGTTTCCAGAGCCAGCGAGACAATAGCCAGAATGTTAGAAAGTCGAAATAACACATTATTCATATTATTATATAAATAATAAATTAACAATGAGCCCTCTTCCTAATTAACGTCTGATAAAAAAAAAACAGAAATACCAATATCAATCTTTAAAATGTACACATTTTAAAAATACATTATATATCTTTCTAGAATTCCCAGTACATATTTGTAGAAGTCTATGTTTAGCAGGTTTAGAAACAACTGCAGTAAATATTTTTAGAAATCTAGCAAGGGTAAACGGTGGGTGTCATGAAAGGTGATAAGAGTCAAAGTAAGCTGACAGGCAAGTAACAAAAACATATATTTTCATATATTTGAGACAGATGATAGCGATTTAAAAATATTGAGAAAAATTGGATATTTGCCTATATTTTAATTGTTAATGGTGTATTTTTTCGTTTGTTTAACGCAACTGTTTGATTACTCACCTACTCAATTTAAGCTTTTCTAATTACTGTGGGGTCACTGATGATCGAAAGATGCGTCATCTTAAATTTTGAACAATACTTAACTAAAACTGAGACTTATTTACTGAACACTAATGGACGTATTCAAATTTTACCCAGACCTGACTGGCCAAACTGCTTTAAGCAGGTACATTGCTGAAAACAACTCAGCGTCTGTTGATGGAATAATCAAAAGCCAAACAAATGTCCGAAATATTCTTTTGCTACTCACTTATTTTCAGGAACGTCTAAATATTACAGAAACATTTTTCTCTATAATGAATACAGTCCAAATGTAATCACCGCACATTCATCACACAGTTAAAAAAAGGTTATAAGAAATTAAACAAATCTAACGGCATATCACAAGTCCGAAATTATTTGCAATCTATATTTTTGTCCCCCAATAGCATGATACTGGCACAGATTACACCTACCAGAATCTTGTGGATTCGCGCGGAACCAGTTTTCGACATTTTTGAGTTGGCGAAATCCAATCGGCAATGGAGCGCACGCCTCTCGGAAACAAGCTTGACACGCAGTCCGATAAAAGAAAATCAACGGTGTTAAAGAAAGATTTATTAGTCATTACAGTTTAAATTAAAGACCTAACAAGGAATGGATGGGCCATACGGAGCGTTAATTGGATAGGAAATAGCTGTAAACATAAACATTTTTCAAGTATATCCCTCACGCTGCACAATAATTCTTAAAATGAAATCTTGTAATAAAATATTCTATTTATTCAAGGAAAAACAGGTAAGCTACTATTTAAGTAATAAATATAGGTATATGAGATTCCAGAGTAGCCAATAGTATAGATCTCAGGAGACAGTATTACATTTTTGCGTGTAATACTCTACAAAACTACTAGACAGTTTAATTTTATACAATATTAGAATATTTTTTATTTTTGTATTGTCTTTGCTTATTTCAATCTCAATTTCGTACACAATAAAGTGAAAATTTTTGGGTATCTGCGAATGTTATTATATATAACAACAAATAACAGTACTGCTTATTTTACTAAGGTCTTACAAAGATGAGAGTTAAAAAGTAGTAGTAATGGGGTTAGCCGAATCAATGAGTTTACAGTCATTTTATAAAAAGTGACATGGTTTACGTACGTGCGCCATGCGGTCTCGGTGCGGCTTTATACCTTTATTTGTTATGTCTGACAATGGTGTCTTTAAAAAAGACCAGCTAAAATTCAACCATTGCACATGAAACTTGGATATCCTGTCAAAACCATTTATAACTATTATATTATATATTAGTTGCAAGTATCCCAAGTATCATCAGTAGATATTATGTTCATGCTAGGACTCGAATTTTTTTAGTCATTTAAAAGGCACCCTTTCATCATAGTACTTTTTCATTAAGATTAATTCTTTAGTAGGTGAATCGGTATCATATTAGCACCTGAATAATTCATGTACTAATGCCATTAAAAATATTATTATTACAAAATATTTACATACATTAGAATACTAAAAACAATAAAACTTTCAGATGCATACTATTTTTCCCAGCCCAGTTATCGTAGTCATGTTCACCTCATACAATTGATATATTCCACGCCGTTACCCTCCTTTTCCGCCGCGATAACTTGATCTCGAAATTTGGGTATATGGAGAATAATAATACTTTAGCACGTGGTAGGTGTAATCTACGATATTCCAATTAAAACAGAATGGATCCCGTAAATAAAAGAATATCAAATGAAAATTATAAAGTGTAAACCCCAGCTGTAAAATATTTATGGAATATTTATATTTAAGAATGCACTTTAGCAATTTTTACAGATATTGGTCTTCGCGAAACAAGTATCCAATTCGACAATGCAGAATACCTTAGGGAGAATCTTAATGGTGGTTATTTTATATACCAGATGACCACGAAATTACTAGCTAACCTGTTATTTTTTTATTACTCAGTATATCAATTTTAACACATTAGCCTGTGTGGGAATTGATGCAACAACTTCTATAAGGCAAATTGCTACAGAAATAGAGATAGGCCGAGAACGTATTCGAAAAATTCTCAAGAAACATAGATATCAATCTTTTAAATATCAACTTCTTCACCAAATTTATGTAGGCGACTATCTTTGCCGACTGGAGTTTTGCAATTGGTATTTAGAATTGCACCAGCACTCAAATTTAAAATCCTATTTTTTATTTTTTGACAAATCTCGAAACGAAAAACAAGGTATTGGGCGACTTAAAATCATTATTTAGTTAGAGACGAAGACCATTAAATCCAGATCAATATCTCAATTTTCTTTAAACTCAAATAGAAGGTTTTGTTGAAAATCTGCTCTTAATAGAAAATGTTCAGATTTACTACCAGAAAGCCCGACAGTAGCCGGTTATTTAAATACAACATTTGGAGATCACTGGATAAGCACCAATTATTGTCCTTTAAGGTGGCCTACAAGGGCCCTACATCTGATACTTATAGATTTTTTCTACTGAGGCCATATTAAAAAGGATTTAGATGGAAAATGTGCTAAGAAAATTTGAAGAAAGGGTAAATTTATAACGTTTTGAAGGCATTAATTATAGATAGTTTGTGTTTATTTTTTCTTTCATTTTCGTCATTTAACAATGTTGTTAATGATTTTCAAGATATTAACGGTGAAAGTTCAACATACCTAGTAAAAAAGTTGCCATTCTAACGACCGCGACACAGCCACCTTGGTTGAAATTATACTATTCGTGTAATTGTAAATGATATATTTATTTTGGAAGTCTGATGTACGCGTTCACAGCCAACTTAAATCAGTAATTGTCTTTTTTGTAGTTGCGTCGACTTTTAGTAGGTATGTTCCGTTTTCACCGTTAATATCTAGAAAACTATTAGGTTTAGGCATAGGGAAGTATCAATAAAAATTATTCAGAAAAGTTGGGAAATTATTATTTTCATCGTTATAATAAGGATAGCCATTAAAATTATTAAAGTTATTAGTGCTGAAATAACTTTGATATTAACAGAAAGGATTAGTGATATACATTTAAAAAATCATTTTACTTTCAATTGTTTTTGGTTAAAGCGATAAATTATTTAACACATTCGACACATTCAACCGCCCTTTTCTTGATAACTATCAAACATTGATATAGGACATATAACATGTCTTATACTAAGGTTTTTATGTAAAATTCAAACTTTGAAAAAATAGAGGGTGTGTTAGAATATTAAAGTTGATAGTACTTCCGGTTAAACCGGAAGTAAACTAAAGATGCTGACCTTAAATCTACAACTGATTCATCCATACAGCTTCCCATAACCTCAAATTGATATATTGATTAATAAAAAGTAATAGGCTGGCTTAAGGTATTGCGTCGTTTTATTTTGTTGAACCAGGGCCGTGTGGTGCAAAAACAGTATAAATAAAAAAGTGCAAAATTTGGCTTGTGATAGATGATCAGATTCTTCTGAAAAAAAAAGACTGCATTTAATTATTGTTATTCGTCAATTAGAATGATTTTAAGTTGGTCGTGGCATCCTAGATTGAAAAAGAAACATGTGCTAACTCTAGATTATCATATTATAGATGTTAAAGTCTACACTTATAAATTCAAAGTTGAGATCAGTTTTGGTTTAGCCGGAAATTACAAAAATTTTAAACTGAGGTCAAGAAAAATGATAAACTTCTACCCAATTTCATAATGATTACATTATAAATAAATAATGCTGATTCTCTAACACACTGCCTCTTAAACTAGGGTTTTTTTTTTCAATTTTCTCAGTATTTTTTTAAGGGATATATATATATATATATATATATATATATATATATATATATATATATATATATATATATATATATATATATATATATATGTATATATATAATATGCATATTATACATACATGTATATAAAAAATATTAATTGTTTTTATAACCCTTTCTTGAAAGCCTACATATCCATAAAGATTAAAGACATAAAGGGCCGGGGCATATTTACAAACACAAACATTTGGCAGATAGATCACTTCATTACCTAGACAGCAAAATTGACAACTGAATCCATAGAAGTACCTTAGTACATTTTTATAAAACTGGCATATCACCCCTAAGAACAGTGTCAATAAAACTGTTACATCTAACAAATTTCTGCAGTTCTGGTAATATCTTCTAGAAGCATATTGTCTCAAAATGTTTAGAATAGAATCAATGTTAAACATTAAGTGCGTATCAGCTAATCTTTGACAAAATACTGTGTTTATTCAACGGTTCACATTGTTGTTTTGGACTAAGAAAAATCAAATTCCATTACGATAGATTTGGTTAATATGAATAATCATGAATACCTAGAATTACTAAAGGAAAGATTGAAAAACCCAAGTTGTTACATTTACAAATATATCGTTCTAAGTTTATATCAACTTCTTTTTATTCCATTCCAAAAATATAAGAAACCCCACAGTATGTGAACCAAGTAAAAGGGCAATTAACAGTAAAATATTAAAATTATTATAACATATGTTAAAATTTAGTTACAGCACTTTAAATATAATTATGTGAATATTTCGACTTTTGCACATTCAAATGCTCAAAGCACACACTTGTTTAAATGGAAAAACTAAATATCAGATAATACTGTTATAAGATGAAGTAAAAAATTAAATAAATTATTTTGTATAGTACCGTACGCAACCTGCGTCGTTTTGCAGTGGGTAAGCACAGTTAGGGTTATAGACTATAACGGATGGTTGGTAAACTAACATACTTTGTTGTATATAGTCTGGTGTCACAACAAACTGCTTATTGACATCGCTAGTCGAGGTGGCAACGCCGCCGGTTTGAAGCTGATGATGTATAGCTACCTGTGTGGCCTGACTAACTTCTATCTTGGCCTTCATGGCCTGGAGGAGAGCTGAGGTTTGCGACTGCTGACCATTGGCAAGAACTTGGCGCGTCGTGGAGTTGACAGGATCGGATGCCTGCAATGTGCATTGAGACTTAACGGATGCCTACAAAAAAACAACACCAAAAGCAAACCAAAAGCGTGCAAACTAAAAATTCAAATGATGGTATCCGAATATTTACAAAATTAATTTTTTAGATTTTCTAAAAGTAAAACATGTAGCTACATTAATATATTTTTTGTACAATGCATAAAACGCACTTAGAATTGAACTGCCAATTATTAAATTCTAAACGGGTTTTTATTTTCGATTTAAATTAAACAGGGTGTCACGGAATATGTAGACAATATCTTAGATAGACAAAGCAAAAATATTGACAGCTTGTCAAAAAATGTTCTCCTAAACTGCTAGGAAGTGGAAAAATATTTCGAAAATAATTTCAGCATTGATGTAACTTAATTATATTTGAATAATAGATGTACCTTAAAGTGTTTACAACGTCATAACATATCAAAAATTAATAGAGCAGGGTGGCCTAGTATGAAATACATCATATTTTTTACTACAGGACTTTTAGTTGAGTCAAAATATTCCATTCAATAAAGCTTTTCCTTATACCCTAAAAGTTTTTGAAGATAAAAGACAAATAAAGAAGTTTTCAAGAAAATGAGCTTTATGAAACATCGCAGTCATAGTCTACATTAAATAGATCAAACTAGAGCTTACCATACAATTTAACTCTCTTTGTCAGATACATAATGTAGTTATGATTTCAGTGTACGATAATTTTTCTTCAAAACTTAAAAGAATTATTTTTGAAAAACTGTCTTACAGATCGTACATTTAATACCGAATATCTCCGTTATATGACAATACCAGTATTATTTTAATTTGGTCTATTTACTTCTAAGATATTGTTCACTATTCTGGAGCACCTTGCATATTGGCGAGGATAATGTAATCAAATTAACTGACCATAATTAAATAAGTAAAGGAGTTACTTAAGAATAATTGTTTTAAAATAAAAACATTTATTAGGTATAATTTTTTAATATATAAAAAAGTTCTCCCTCCTAAAAACAATATTTAAGTTTAGTAAAGGGCAATAATCAAATGATGACTGAAGAGATTCACAATATATATATATATATATATATATATATATATATATATATATATATATATATATATATATATATATATATATATATATATATATATATATATATATATATATATATATATATATATATATATATATATATATATATATATATACATATATACATATATATATATATATATATATATATATATATATATATTATTAAATAATTCTTGTAAATATACAAGAGTGGCATGCTTTTAGTGGAAGATGTAAAGCATAAGCGGCCGACTTGATTTTTTATCTTTAATACCGAGTTATAACAAAATAGTAAAAACAACGTTTTTTTTAGATTAAGTACTTACTTATATCTTTAAAAAAGCTATTAAAGATAAACATAGATATATTTATATTTTTAAAAATGCGATACAAATATATTTTAATTTATATAAAAAAATAAGTTTCCTTAAAAATATTTTCCTTGGTGTCGTTTCTGGTATAATTTAAAATTAAAAAAAAACGAAATATATAATTAATTCTTTCTTTTACCTAAACTATCGAATCTCGGATGTAAAAATGTTTAAAAATGAGTAACGCTATATTTTTTTACTTTTATTTATTAGTGTGATTTGATATTGGGATAGCTCGAAAAAAATTAGGCTAAAGCACTTTTAAATTTTTATTCTAGTTTCATAATAGAGATATTAAATCGAGTGAACCCCTTCGGTAGAACGCAAGGTACAGGGTGTCTAAAATCATATCCCTTTATCTGGAAAATCGTGAAACATAAAGGAAAATTTTAAAGACTTAAAGATCTTTGAAGTTCATATTTATTTTGTTTTTATTCATACAGGGTGTTTCATTTTTGATGTGTTGATATGAACTTCCCTATATTAAATTGGACACCCTATATATTATTACAGATACTGGGTTTAGCCTTTTTGAAAAAAAAATTAAAGAACTAGCAAAAAATGGTAAATAGAAAATTTTTAAAACTCTATTGAAGTAAAACTAATTATCAGGAGATACCGTAAAGCACACCAAAACAAAATTGAATTTTTAAAATAGAACACCCTGTTTATTGTATATCTATTAAATGGGTCCACTGTGTACTAGACCGTTTTTCATTTATGTCGAGCATAGAACAGTTTCAATAATATTAACAAAATGGATCTACGACTCAGCATTTCAGAGTTATTGACGATCATCTTCAGCATGTAACTTATTTTTCATAACAAAGCTTTCAAACTGTGCAATTAAAAAAAATAAATATTTACGCACTAACTGTAATTACAGATATTTTATTCATTCTTTTGACCTTCTTGACCATTATCGTAATAACATTTTTAGTAACTTTGAATTTTTAAACTTTTCTTTCATGGTCATGCATTCTAATTCAGATATTTCGGTCCAACATTGGCCTTATAGGAAATTACATTACATTTTTATTAAATGTGTTTTAAATCTGACTGAGAATTTTAAAATGTTAAATTAACCCAAAGGAAATTTTGTAACATGTACACACAATTTCCATAAGGATTTTATCGCTTTTACTACAGAACGGCTCTGATGGTGTAACTGAATTATTCACTTATTTTTGTATTTAAGTTGCTCAAGATCATTTTATGGAAGTTATATTTTTAAGTTCCTTATAAAAAATAATCCAAGGGGGTAAGATCAGAGTTCCTTCGGGGCCAGTGAACATTCCATTGATTCCGCAATATGAGTAATATAATTTTTAAACTGGATGGTGTTCCAAGTCAGAGTGGCGAGGAGAATAACCAATTTATAAAAAACAATTTTGTAGAATTGATTGGGTCCAATAAAAATAATGGCCCCCGAAGAGTCCCGAATTTGACACTTTGAATTATTTTTATGGGAACTTTAAAAGATAAGGTGTATAAAAATAGATCTTTGTGTGATTTAAACGAAACATAACTGATTGAATTCAATTACTCGGAGTTGTTCTGTAGCAAAAGCAATAAAAAATAAAAATACACCCATGCTTTGCTCAGAAAGAGGACACATGCAAGATTTGCTTTAGGTTTAATATTTTTCAATTATTTATTCCTTAATTTCTTAATTTAAAGATTTTAATTAATTTAGGAATTTTAAAATGTAATAACCTTTCTAATAAAATTTCTAATATGGTTTCCTATAACTCCAAATGTTAGTCCAAAATATCTGATTTAATGTAGGACCACAAAAGACAAGTGTGAAGTTTTTTGACATGTAGCTAGTTACAAACCATATAAAAATTCAAAGTTTTCGTGATTTACTGATTCTAGTTAATAAAACTGTTATTATGATAATAGTCAAGGGGTAAATAAAATATTATCTGTAATTACTGTTCGAATATTATTTTTTCCAAATTACACAATTAGAAAATTTGAATAAGAAAAAATAAGTTAGATGCTGAAAATGATGGCCAATAAATCCCTAACGGTGAATCGTAGACCAATATTGTTATATATCGTTAATATCATATACAGATTGTAACTTCTTTTAAGTTTAAAACACCTTGTACACCTAATAGTGCTTGAATATACAGCCAAGATACATCATATTCTAACAGAACATTAAAAAAAAACGTTTCAAAGCTTATCAACCTTAAACTCTTTTACATGTGGTTTGCAACAAGTTCGCTTCAAATATGCACAACTTCATTGATAGAATAATTTCAACAAAATAACTGAAAATTACTTAACTTTAACATGCTTACAGTGACTTGCTAGCACTGACAAGCACAAATTCGCTAGTAGTGTAATTTCAGTATAGTGTTAGAAAAAAGAAACGTATGTTTACTTTCTATGTAGATTTTATTTGTTTTGTTTGGTTGAAGACTTTCGACAATTTTATCAAACGAATTCGTCCAATAAAAAGCTTTTTGGTCACATTAAGATCAGGTTCTAAAGATACTAAATTTACTCAAATTTAACTTTTATCCCACTATAGATTTTAGAAATTGACAGTTTTTTTTTGGGAAATTGAGAATAAGGACTAGGCAAAAAAGTTGGAACCAGACATGTGCTTGTGCTCATGTAATTTCCTAAATAAATTTAGCAATTAGCAGATGAGTCGCAGAAATATCTTTGGGTAAAGGACATTTTTCAACTGTAAGGTATAAATGTGGTCAACGAGTGTTGTAGACGCAATACGATTCACGAAAAGATGTCGATTTTTGCTCACTCCAGTAAACACTTTTGTCGTGGTTTTAATTTCCCCACAAAATTGAATTATAAGAAAATCGCATTCACAACTGCATTTTAAATAGAGTGAGGGTAACTATCAACAGACTGTCATCAAATATAAAAATTTGTCCTGTTTGAGGTTTCCAAATGTTGCTTTCAAATGGAAATTAACTTATATACTGCTTACAATTAATGTAATAATAGTATATCCCCGATGTCAGTGAAAAATAATTTAGGCAGACAAAGGAAATAGCTAATATATAATTTTATCAGAAATAATAACCTAATCTGTTAAATTAGACATGTGATAGTTAAACTCCAATTTTTGAATGTCTCAAAGTGAGCAACAGTTATTTTTTTAAACTAAATGGATGATCATTGATCACATCTTCTTAAAAATATTAATTACTTAAATTTTCAAACAGTCGAATTGAAATTTAAAACGGCCGCAATCGTGTATGATATGTGTGGACCGTTGTTATAAACATCTGTAGGTTATTATGTGATGTATCATGAAAATTACTGACGTCTTTTTATCAAAATATCGTTCGACATTTTATACAGAAACTAAATTTAGATTATTCTGAAGATAAATACAAATACATCAGGTATATTTGCTCAGTGTGGTCTGATGTTTACAGAGAGTCTAACTTAAATAACACCCGTGAATAGACTCAAGCTGTTCTGTTTCTAGAGATATTTAGGAAAAAGGCATTTGGGAAAATAATATTTACTTCTCAAAATTCATAAATACTTTTTTTAAAACAATTAACTTTTTTTAATTACATATGGACCTTTTTAGTTAAAAAAAATATTCTGGTTTTCCGTTACTTTTTAATACATCGGGGAAATCTAAAATCTGTGAGTCATATTGTTTATTAAAAACAAAATAATAAAATCTAGATTTGTATTAAAAAAAAGTTAAACCGGAAACCCCAAATGATGAAATGTCAGAATCAAAATTTGAATACAAAGCAGAATTTTATCCAAAAATTTAAAGCATACTTTCAAAAATGTAACATGCATCTCAAAAATTTGAACTGCTCGAGCCCCTCTGATGTTTGTAACAAAATTGTCAAAATGTTTTTTCATGTAACTGTTTTTGTATAGTTTTTATTTTTCAAAATCCCCATTTAAGCAAATAAAAGCAGTTTTAATATTAAAAATCCGTCTGTATGAGACATTTCAATTATCTGTTTGACGTTCTTAAAAGTAATCACAAATCGCACTTTTTCTATACCCAAGATTGAATGTTTTTAGCTACCTCGTATGACAGGTCGAAAAAACACCGAATGAAAGTGGCATTTTCCAGTATTTTTAAGGAAGTATTTTAATAATAAAACAGGCAAATAGACATTTATATAAAGCACTCGCCCCATAACAGTATTTTTCATGAGTAATTCAATAAATGAAATACTTTCTCTTGTATCCACTTTGCTCGATTTTACTCATTCATGGTTTGGCTAAAATAAAAATTAAAAAACCTTACAGATGTAATGTTCTCCAAGCTATCAGAAATATAACAATCAAAAAAACAATTTAGCCACAAATTTTAAAAATATTGTGAAAAACTGATTTTTTTCATTCTATATGTTATAAGGGGATCTGACAATTGGAGCTACCAGAATTCTTGCGAATTTGATTTTTCAATTTCGTTTCCGGTTTTCATGCATAATAATGTTAGCATACAGTGTACTATTTCAGTAGGAGATTGTGGTAAAATTCAAATGCGGAAATCTCGAAAATCTTAAGATATAAAGACAAAAATCTATATATTTTTGAAATCAGAAGAGGTCTGTCGACTTATGCTAAAATTTCATTGGATTATGTACAAAAGTTTTGCTTTCTGTGTCGGAAACGGGAAGCAAAATTTAGAAAACGAATACATAAACATTCTTTCGATACCGTAAGAGATTTTCCAAAAATCAGTTTTACGCCATATTTTTTTTATTTGAAGCTCAATTGTTTTTTTGATATCATTTTCCGATAGCTCGGAAAAAACTTGGGTTGGATTTTTGAACTTTCATTGTAGCTAATCCATAAAGTAGAAAAAACAAATGGCCCGCATACGTGAGTAACTCTATACACAACGGGGACAAGCAAACCCCAGAAATCCTTCCTTATAATTAAGGCTAAGGATAAAAAAAGTTTACATTTTCACCGCCGTTAAGTATTTCCTAAACAATAATCTGAAAGTCGTCACCTGATAAGAAATTCTATTACAAAATATCACGTGGCAATGGCTGCTAATGACTCTGCTATACTGTTCTACATGCTAAAGCAGAATGTCTTAATTTCAGGTACCGGAAATAGATGTAAAGTAATAATAGATAATCAAAATGCGAAAGTGGAGAGTTAAAAAATCTGTAGTTTCTCAAGGGGTATTTTTTAGTTAACATCCTACTTAACAAAAAACGGAACCAGTTAAAGTAGCAAGAAATTACTAAGAAATAATATCTACTATTTTCCTTCTTTCCACTAACAAAAAAAATCCATAAAACAATCTAGTTATAATTCGACTGCTACTGTAGTTTAATCTTTAAAACTGAACCACGTTAACGTATATTTATTACAATTTTGATTAACATCACACCATTGAAGAAACATCAATGATAAAATAAAGGGCAAATAACAAGGACTGTAGCAAAATATGGAATGTTTAGAACTCTCCATAGTACCTTATCTAATTTGATTAAGTAGTGTTTATCTTGGACCTTTCTTTTGCTCACAAAAATAATATACAACATGAATTAAGTTACCTTAATCCTCAATAGTTATTGGCAAGCTAATATAGAGACGATTTTATTATTAGTTATCCGTAACTATATGTAATATGGCAGAAAAATCAACTCTAAGCTGCACAAAATAAAAACCGTTGCACGTCATCAAGCCCATGATTAAGTTTTATGTCACATTATTTAAACTTTGTCATACAATTATTGAATATTCTAAAAATTCTTAATTAGTTTTTTTTTTATTTATTGTTAACCAGCACTCACATTCTAAAGAACAAAGGTATTTTACCATTTGCATTGTTAATAAATTAAAAGGTTAACTAATTTTAAAACACTGTTATTTTAGAGAACAATGATACAAATATAATCTGCAAGTATAATAATGAATATAAAAAAATACTTTTTGTAGTTTCTACTTTTACTGTAATTTTCACCTTAATTATTTAATAGCCGTTAAGGTAGATAAGGGCCATTATTTTCTCCTTGCTGTTCAAAATAATATTTTCGAAAATGGTACTAATTATTGACAAAGGTTGTTTAAATTGGTTGGCATCTTTCAAACAGATGTATGGAGATTATACAACTATAAAAATTCTAAAAATAACAATTTTCGATCGCGAGATTCTTCATAAGAAACAAAATCAAACTCAAAAATCTTCAAAAAATACCAACAAATAAAATGCATCAACATGGCATATTGAGCCAACAGCATAATAAGCGCAAAATTTAAATTTCAATGAGAGGATTCTGTTACAGTTTTATACGCAGTGACATTATTGGGATCTCTTAATAGCGTCATCGATGACGTGCAACGATTTTTATTTTGTACAAACTACAGTACAGCCGGTGACTTTTTTGTTCACAGATCACTTATTTGGGTTTAGGCCATCACTGGCATCTCTATATAACAACCTAGCTTAGGCGCATAACGTTTTCAACCAATCAGAAGCAGTATATGAGATCTCACATGTTGGCATCCTGGCTAACATACGAATTTTCCATAAGAACGAATGCGATGTGTTACTCAAATTCTCCTGTAGTAGACTTTAAACATCCTCTATACTATTTTTTATAGCTTGCCCAGTTTTCAGCTGAATTTGGAAGATCCTTTCAATTAACAAGACTTAGGAGAAAACTTTATGAATTCTGTATATGGATAAATTTAACTTATTAGTATTCATGATATCTGACTCGTAATACTAAATATAAAAAGCACGTTTTTAATATAATATAAAATTTTATTGACGAATTATATTCTTAAAATAAATAATGCACAATGACAAATCACGCAAACATTTTAGGACGCAAAAGCAGAATTTCCCTAGTCATGTGAAGTAGCAATAACACAAATACATGATAATTATACAATACAACAAATAATACTTAGTATTACAAGCAATAAAATTAAAACACAGTGAAAAAGCAGGTATCCTAAAACACTCAAAGCCCATGCAATTTTAAATGGGCAGAATGTCTACCAACTGTAACACTTTGTAAAGCAACAAATGTCAAATAAACATATCTAAATTGCAAAATTGTAAAAAATATATTTGTGCTCTTTAATTGTTAAAATTATTTAAATGGTTTTTGTAAATCATTTAGATGTAATAAATCTTAAAACTAGAACAAACAAAACATTCATCAAACGGGTCACATTAGATACAATTATTTAATTGTTTGAAGTTTCTTAATTTAAATTTAGTACATTTATACTGACTCTGAGGCTAAAAGAACTATATATAGTTATATTACATATTGTCTAAATACTAGTGAGAATTAAGAATCACAAAACAAAACAGCACAGGAAAAATGTATGTTTTAACGTTTTAATAGAATTTTAGTTTTTGGTAGTTTTTATAAGATTTTTGGTCTTTTATTAAACGTATTCTGTAGTAATATTCTTATTTATTTCAGGTCACTTAATTGTAGTGTTTTAAAAATACTTGCATTACTTTTATTGTATCATATGTCACTTTTATAACTCCTAACAAAGCAATTCGGCAAATGCAACTTTCTAAGTATTAGAAAATGTTAGTAGACATCCTGATAGTGTTACAATAGGAAAATGAAAAATATGAAGTTAAGTAAACAAAGCCTGTGGCATAGGCTGTACTATAACTTTGGGTTTTTGAGGCGTTTTGCATACCTGAACTGGAGTCTGTTTCAGAGGACTAGGCGCAACCGACGCTTGAATCTGCTTAACTGGGGACTGTTGAATCTGCTGTTGTGCCACCAACTGTTGCTTTATAGGACTAGGTTGGACGGGGGTCAGAGGAGGAGGATTAGTAGATGTAGGTTCAATGGAAGGCTCCGGTTGGTTTGGCTGCACGGCTAAGTAGATTTTAGTCGGTCCAAGAACCCCTTGTTTTCCAGTAGAAGCTTGTGCTATAATAAAATGTCATGATTTGAAAATCTGATAAAAAATGTCTGACTGTTTATTATCGTTATTATCTCTTCTAGGGTTTTCAACGAATTGCGCAGGTCAGGAAAAACAAACACCTCTCAAAAATATACTCTGAATATTGTTGTGCTTAGCCCTAAGTCTTCAAAATACTTATATTCATTATCTGAATAGTTTTGATATATCAATGGGCATTTGAAATTAAGACTATATTGATATAAGATCTTTTAAAGGAACTTTTTGGTTGTCTCCCAGCCTAAAAAATTATGGTGAAGTGAAAAATACTTTTCTCTCAACATGTAGACTTTTCTATCTACCATTGCTCTAGAGACACAACATCAACAAAAATAACGAAAAACATTTTTAACAGAAATAATCCTGATATATTGGCAAACTGAAGAATATATATATAGGTATATATATAATATATATATATTTGGTATTATTTATATATATAT